>JARFIW010000229.1:6348348-6948348 GCA_036346225.1 Platerodrilus igneus | reverse complement strand
GGAATTTGGAATTGGTTACACCGGGGAGGCCGCGTTTGCAGTTCAATTGAGATGGAGTTTTTCTAGTAACCGCTAGAAAAGACCTGCAGAACGGACAGAAGAAAGAGACGGCGTCATCTTCTAAGCAGAGATCTACTATAAACTTTCCAGGTAACGATTTGAATTGTGACACTATTAACTGTGAATATTGGGAGAATGCTAGAGTGAAATTTCAAGGTAGTGTGTATTAATTACGTATTGAACGTAATACGTGTAAAACTTTATTATGGTATATAACTGAAAAGTTGAAAGTTTCTATAAAGCTTTTAAACGTTACATCAGAACATAAAATTTTTTGTAAAGAGTACATGACTTTGATTTGTTATTTGTTTTAAAAGCATGCAAATGCATAATTACTGGGTATTCTGAGCTCATCCTACCCCAGAGTTTATTTAGAGTAAAATAAATAAATAAATTATAAAGAAGGAATTTTAGCGAAGGTATTATTCAAGGCCCATTTACTCCATGTACAATTTCTGTGTTTAATGATTTAAAATAAAATACTGAACATTATGAAATAAGGTTTTTCTGAAGTGTAACGTGATTAATGGAATATGGACATTATTGCATTTCATGTGTAAATAGTTATAAATAAAAGCTTGTATGTTGATTGTATTTGAGGTTTTATTGCTAGTGTGTGTGTATGATTGAGAATATGCGAGTGAATATAGATACCCAAGAGGAGATCCGAATGATCTATCCGGAAGCAGTTAAGAAGGCCGTTCAACCGAGGAGGAAAGGAAAACGGGTAAGTATAATTTTTTTTTGATTAGGTAATTTTGGAAAATATTGTTTATTGTCGAATATGAAAATTTTATAAAATTTTCGAATATATTTTTATATCGCAATGGCTTACCCGAGATCCACGGCATAAATTTGACGCGCAATTCGAAGAGGCTCGATCAATTTAAGGATACACAGTAATATATATATATATATATATATATATATATATATTACTCATATTTAGACCAGGGTAGAAAATTAAATAATCACATCAAATAATTTTAATCACCGTGTAGAAGCTTTGGGAAAAGGTACGCGTTATTAAAAAACCGTGAAGCATAAAAATTCATTCGTTTCATTAAACATAAGAGATTTAAATCATCTACAAGACGCTTGCTATAAAAAAAGGAAGCAGTATTAAAAAGCTCTACATGTAATTTAATTATTCCTAGTAAAGAAACAAAGAGAAATTACGTGCAAAATTTATATTAATTAACTCTATTTTAAGTAACCGGTATTAAACAAAATGTACTGATAATAATTAATATTTGATTAGGAGTCACTAAAAATTAAAGGGTATTAATTTTAATTGAAGTTAATTGAACCATTAGTAACATATAATATCTATAAAAACTTGAAAAAACCCAATAAAATGCAAATCGTAGAAGTGTTATTATGTTTGAACACCTGCGTATTTTTAAAAAGCTCATTCTGCGTAAATTTTGCAGATAATTAATGGTTACAAAGAATCTTGGAGAAACCGTAGCTTAATAGTTACAGGAAATGCTAAAGGTGGGTTATTTCACAGTCCACATGGACTGAAATAATCGATAATAAAGAATATCAATTTGCACCAATAAGAACAGGTTAGATAGAGACAGATAATATGCGCAAGACCGAGACACATATAGTAAAAGGCGTGAGTGGAGCAACGTCATTGGGTTGCGATTGGGTAAAAATAAAAGGCAAATTTGAGAGGTAAAAATAACATTTCTGTATAAAATTCAATTAGTTATTTCCAGACGTTGCGAGCCGTGTCGAAATTTCTGAGATTTAACTGGGACGGGTGCAAATTTCGTAAAAATCGCAGCCGGGCTGCGGAATGGGAACATAGCATGCGAAATTCTGAAGAATTGTCCGTTTTGGGGACCAGACCGACAGACAGGCTAACCGCTATATATACCCAGGTGAATATGAACAAGCTCTCTTAGATCTTCGACTTGATTCAATGCGTTAAACAGTGCTTTTTAGTTTTCCGGTTTTGATTAAATAATTTAAACAGTTTGCTCGAATATGTTTGTGATTTACAACAGCTTGTTCTTTACGTGCTACAATGAATGTACTTTAGTGCACTTAGAAAAGAAGATACAAGGTAATAAAGTTTAATATCACTGTACCAATTAGTAAAATTTACAACGACAAATGAATACACAAAAGTAGGCAGTTTTGGCGTATATTGGTGAAAGAAGTATGAATTTCTTTGTTATTTTTCGGGGGTGTTAATAATTAAATGGTTTGTAAACATGACTGGATCCACAAAACAAGGTTCAGATATACACAGATGAGTTCCGGAAAAGCCCTGAAACAACTTTAGATGAATGGTGATGGAGAGAAGTTTAAAAGCGTTGAGAATCAGACGCCGTAAATATAACTCAGTTGGAATGGTGTGATTAACAAAGGGACGATGTACATTGAAGCTACGAGTGCAGTAACCTTCAGGTAAATTATACTATTTTGTTCGAACTTTGATATTTTGGTGTGTGTTGAATAACTTTATAATTGATTTACTTAAAATGGACAGTAGTGAAATTGTACTAACAATAAAATTTTAATTTTAAGGTGAAATTTGCTTGTTTAAGTAGAAAGGGGTATTTAGTATTTATGTTCTGGATTATGATGAAAATTTGGGTATGTCTTTGAGCTCAATTAGACGAACCTGGTTAATTAACGTAAAGGGGTAGTAGATGCTCCCTTTGTACTCAGACTCAGGTCTGCATATATTGTTACATTAATTAGTAGGCATCCTACAAGGACTTTAATTTTGGATGCACATTAAAATGATAACAAATTTAAATCTTGAAATTTTCTGATACTGAAATTTATGCTGAGTTTTTAATTTTGAAATTTTAATGTATTGTGAATATTGATGTAAATAGAGTTAACGTTGATGTTTGTGGTAGGAATGTGTTTGTTTTTTTTTATGAATGAGGATGAAGGTTTATCTAGGGGAGCAGCCGAGGCGATGAACAGAAGAAAGTCGACGGACCAGTTAAGTTAATAGCTTTTTGTAGGTTTCACAGCAATCTTGACGCCCAATCTGTGGGGCTCGATTCCAAAACCGGAGTTCCAGTTAATTTAGGAGGTTTCACAGCAATATATATATTACTCTAATTTATACCAGGGTAGAAAATTAATAAACGACATCAAATAATTTTAATCACCGTGTATAAGGAAGCTTTGGGTACTAATACGCTTTATTTAAAGGCATATTGGATAAATTCGTCATTTACTTCTAAATATAGGGTTTATATTGTTTAGATAATTTTAATCACCGTGTATATCAAAGCAGTGTAAAATAGTACGCTTAATTAAAGGCCTACTGTGTAGATTTAAATCATTCAATTAGAATGTAGGGTTTGTATATAATCATAATCAACGTGTAGAAGGAAGTAATGTAGAATTTCAGTAGATAATACGCATTATTAAAGCCGTGTAGCCTAAAATTTATTCGTTTCGTTAGAAATAAGGGGTTTAGATTATTCACTGGACGCTTTCTATAAAAAGAAGCCGAGTTAAAACGTTCAACTTGTATTTAATTTAATCTTTCCTAGTACTAAAGCTATCGAGAAATTATAAACGACGTGGGAAAGTCACGTAAGAGCCTTCAGCATATTAGAACTAAGAACACCGGAAAAGATAACGATGTATATGATACTCGATAAGCTTCAAGCTATATGAGTGTACGTAAGAAAGCAAGTTTGTGTTATAAAGACAAGCGAGATGAGATGGATACTTGAAGGGGAACATGTATTCTGACGTATGAATCGACAGGTGGGGCTATAGCTAGTCTCTACAAATCTTTTAACATGAGAGGTGGAAGCATATCGGTTTCTGTGTAAAATTAATGGGTTGTTCTCGGACGTGATGTGAGGCGTGTGGAAATTTCTTACATTTCAACTCGGACAAGTGCAAATTTCAGGAGAATCGTTGTGCCGAGCCATCGGAAGGGAAAATTGAATGCAAATTTCTTAAAATCGTCCGTTGCGGGACAAATTCGACTCGCAAGCGAGCCATTATATAAACCCGTGCTGGTAGGAGCTTTTACCCTTTTTTTTTATTCGATACTTCAAGCAGACTACATGGTAATTACGTGCTACGATAAAAGTTATTGTGCATTAGTGCACTTAGAGAAGATAGATAAAGGTAATAAAGTCTAGTTATATTTGCGGGAATTACTGTACCAATTATCCAAATTAGTAACGATAAATAAATAAATAGAAGTATGCCGTTTTGGTATAGCGTGAAAGAATAATGAATTTCATTGCTATTTTTCGGGAGTGTTAGTAATCAAAAGTTATTCGTAAACGTGACTAGATCCACAAAACAAGATTTGATATACATAGATGAGTTCCTGAGAAGCCCTGAAACCTTTTGGACGAATGGTGGTGTATAAAAATTTTTCAAAGGCGGCCAGAAATCCGAAGACGTAACCATAAACCAGCTGGAATGGTGGGGTTAGCAAGCACGATGTACATTGGAGCCACGAGTGCATTAACCTTCAGGTAACTTATGCATTGTTGTACAATCTTAGATGTTTTGGTGTGTGTTAAATATTTTTATAATTTGTTTGAAGATGGACAGTAGTAAATTTGTATAAACAAAAATTTTAATTTTAAGGTAAAATTTTCTTGTATAAGTAGAAAGGAGTATTTATCAGGTTTATGTTTTTGATTATGATGAAAATTTGGTCTGTCTTTGAACTCAATTAGACTAACCTGTTTAATTAACGTAAAGGGGTGGGAGATGCTCCCTTTTATTCAGACTCAGGTCTGCAAATATTGTTTACTTACTTAGTATGCATCCTACAAGGACTCTAATTCCGGATGCAAATTAAAATGATGACAAATTTGAACTTGAAATTTTATGATGCTGAAATTTATACTGAAATTTAATTTTAAAATTTTAATGTATTGTGAATATTGGTGTAAATAGAGTTAACGTTGATATTTTAATGAATGAGGATGAAAGTTTTATCTAGGTGAGCAGCCGAGGCGCAAGGAAGTCAAGAGGCGATATTCAGGTAAGAAATCGATTATCAGATTAAATTCAACGAAATTTTGAGAGGATCGCAGCAATATATATATATATATATATATATATATATATATATTATTATGTAAGGGGGGGTACAAGGCTTCTAAGGGTAGATTTGTGTTAATAGGGGTGTATGGTAGACAACATGACTTTATGACGTTGATACAATGCACGGTACTTAAGGTTTTATACTGAGTTGATATTTTATGAGCCAGTGAAAATACATTTGCCGTCGGAAAGCCGAACGCATTTATGGATATCTGCAACCAACAAAGCGTCCAGGTCGTGTGTAAATTATTTTGGCTTTTCTTTTAATAGAATCAACTTTTGGACGAATTGTAAAATCAAAATTAAAAGTGAATAGAAATATAAAAGGTTATTGGAGAATTGTGAAGTGTTTTTGGACCAATAGTAGAAATTAAGAATATTATAAAGACTGTAGTGAAGGTATTTTGGACACGAAAGGAAAGACGAATTGTTATTGGATATTGTATGTTTTAGAATTGTAATTCAAGTAAGCTAAGGTTGTTGATCTTATCGCTAAGCGAAATAAATAAAAAATTCTAATTTCGATTATATTCAGATAAAGACGTGTTTTACAAAACCTGCGTTAAAAGTTGTACAAATATTTATTGAAATAAAAGTTTATGTGAATTAAAGAGTCTAATTTAGTAAAGTGAGAGTAATAAGAAGCATCGAGAGTATAAAGGCAACGAGTATTAAAGAAGATTTGGAGTGGTTAATAGTGCGACGGGAAAAGCGACGATTTATTTAGGTTTGAGCAAGATTGGTGTTGGATTTGGGAAGATTTGGTTTAACGGCAGTAGGAGATTTGAGTGGATATAAAAGGCAACGACGATATTGATAATTTTTGGAGTGATTTGAGCAGATTAACGGCAGTAAGGACATCGTGTGGATATTAAAGGAATAGCAGGACAAGGATTGATTTAAAATAGGACGGCTGGATTGATTTGGATTGAGCAAGGAGAGGATTGATTGGAATACGAAGTAGGAAACAGGAGAGCAGTAGATTACGAGGAAGAATTAACGCAGGGAAGTAGATACAACGGTTTTTTTTAAATTCTAAATTGGGGTAAAATTATTTCAGATTTGGGGTCAACGAAATTGGTTAAGAACACCTGGAGGCGATACGCAAGTGAACAACGATTGAGAATCCTTGTGAAGGTGCGTACGGTGAATACGATCTTGAGCCAGCAGTAAAAGAAGGCCTTCAGCGCGGTATAATTCAGGTAAGTACCGTGAATATCTTAAAACGTCAAAAATAAAGTCATAAATAGTATACATAAATTAATTTGGCACCAAGCAACATTGATCTGTTAAAATTTGGCATATATAGTAAATCAGTGCATTAAAAAAGTGGTAAAACAAACGAGTGTGCAGTTTGGTTGGGTAGTGCACATCTACTCACGAATGAACTCACGGTGAGTAAGGTGAACACCCTGAGATTAAGGTTTCATATAGTCGAGGCATAATATATAGTAAACAGTAAATAGATAACCAACCAAACGTTGCTAAAGCACCTCGAATATCAGTCATTTATTGAATACTAAAATAGGGACGACGACAAAAGTCGTGTAGCAAATTTTGTTTAAATAAATAAAGTAGTAAAGTTTATAATCATATATATTTATAAAAATAAAAGGGTGGAGGGGTGGAGCAAACAAGCAAAAGTAAAAGTTGTAGGCAGGAGAAGGTGGCAAACCCAACGTGAGGCTCGAGAAAAAGGCTAGAAAAGTATTAGAGTGAAAGAGAGTAGAATACAGGATCCCGAGATTAGGTGGGGCCCGCAGTTTTTTTTTCTTTATTATTTTACAGAAAACGAGTTCAAAACTAGGAAGCAGAGATGACGGACGCGGACACGAAAAGAATCACGAGATCGGGACGGATATACGGTGTTGAAATGGAGTTAGGGACACAAGACATAGAGCTGGACGCAGGGGGCTGCATACAGGAGACGGACGTGAGGCAGACAGAGCTGGAGGTGACAGACATGGACACGGACCAGGCGACGGTACCGGAGGTGAGGGTAGCAGAAGCCGACGGAACCCAGGACATTATGAGATTTCTGATGAGTATGAAAGACGACTTTAAGACATCACAGACAGAATTAAATAATGAATTAGCTATAAAAATTACAGAATCACAGACGGAACTAAAAATGGAGTTTAAGACATCACACACAGAATTAAAGAACGAGTTGACAGAGAAAATTACGGAATCACATACGGAACTGACAGATAAAATTACAGAGACACATAACGAACTAAGGAACGAGTTTAGGACGGCGCACGCGGAACTGACGGCAAAAATGAACTATACGCAGGACTATTTACTAACACAAATACAGATTGTAAAGGACGACATGCGGACAGAGGTCCAACAACAAGTAGACAGGGTTGACGACAAGTTGGAACACACACGGGTACATTTTCAGGGAGACTTGAACGCGACACGGACGGACCTGAAGAACGGAAATTAAGACACGTGTAGACACAGTGGAAGAAACGATGATTAGCGGGTTTTCGAATTTAAGTACAGAAATACAAACATGCGACAAAAGACATATGACCAACTACAGAAATCTAGGACAAACTTTAGAGACGATACAAAACGAAAATGTGCACGGTAGGACGCAACTGGACGAAAAACTTGACGACAAAGTCACGGTATTAGACACCAGGGTAGGACATGACGTTAGACAGATACAAGAAAAATTGGACGACCTAGAAAGGAGGCGCGTTGGACTAGACTACGGACAGCACGTTAGGTTAGACCGGGACGCATTACCGAAGTTTGAGGGGACGAAGGACAGAACAGCCCATGGGGTTCTTGGATCGACTAGACGAAATCGTAGGGACTGAAAACGAGAGAACAAAACTACAGATCGTGCGGGCGACTTTGACGGGCAACGCCGAAAAATGGCATAACATCATTCGAAAACAATACGACACGTACGATGATTTTAGACGACTTTTTATAGAACAATTTTGGAGCAATACACACCAGACTGACATAAGGACGAATTTAATTACCGGACATTACAGCAGGACTCACGGCACACGCGAAGAATACGCGATTGACAAGTTTAATCAGGCACAACACTTGACACCAAAATTGGGCGAGGACGACATTGTACTACTACTAGCAGGACATATGGAACCGGAAGTTACAAAGGTGGTAGTGGTACAAAATGTCAAGACGTTGAGGGAATTCTTAGGGGTAATGAGAAACTTTGATTTAGCGACAGCACTGGAGGCGAAAACGCGGACGAACTATTGGGAGCAAAACCGGGGTTATAGGGAAGACAGCCGACGACAACCGTACCATGAAAACAGACCTAATTACAGACAGGACAATTTTAACCACGGACATCGGAATCATTGGGGACACGAGGTACATAGACGACCGTATTACAATAGGGATCACAGGGAAAATGGGTACAACGGACAAAGCAGATACCAGCACGGCAACCACGAGGGTGACGGCCGGATTACTGGAGGCGGAATACAAAATGGAAACAGCCGGATGGACAGGGACGTAAACGTCCAGCATATGACGACGAGCGCAATTACAACGG
The DNA here is from genome assembly GCA_036346225.1 of Platerodrilus igneus. Classification (NCBI taxonomy): domain Eukaryota; kingdom Metazoa; phylum Arthropoda; class Insecta; order Coleoptera; family Lycidae; genus Platerodrilus; species Platerodrilus igneus. The sequence goes on along the minus strand of JARFIW010000229.1, from coordinate 6,939,671 downwards.
ACCCAGATAGGATTGAGGTGGTGCAGATTCACGGGACGCAACAAGAACAAAAAAAAACGCGAATTTTTGGACGACCGACCGCTTAGAGTAAATATTGACGTGTGTTATAGTATAAGGGATTTATTGTTAAACAGTTACATTTTTAATAAAAAGAATTTGTTGTTTATAAATATTAGTTTAAGGGATTGTGTATATGTTGCTTTAGTTGATAGTGGTTCACAGTTGTCGCTGGTAAATGAGAGTGTGGTAGTCAAACATGAAGAATTTTTAAAGGGACGAATAGGAACAATTGATGGGGTTAATTTATGGTCAGCGATGAACAAAAAGCTAACGACGATTTATAATGTTATCCGTGTACCGATATATATAGGAAATAAAGAAGCAGGGGATGCAGAGTTTTTAATTACAAAGGGGTTACAGCTAGACTTCATATTGGGTATGGATTTTATAGAGGATTTTGGGATGAATATAGATGGAAAGGATAGGTCAATTAGGATATTTGATAAAGATAGGTTATGGGTGGTGCCTACGGTTAGTTCAGAAAATAGGAATGGAAATGATATAGATAGTACAGGATTAGGAATGATTAAAGAGGATAATTATGGACGGATTGAAGTGCGATTATGTAATATGTTTGCGAGATTAATAAATGATGAACAGATAGGGAAAGTGAGTAATGAAATTAAGATGAAGCTAGGGGATTTGTTTAATAAATATATAGGCTTGTTTAATGAAGAGCCAAGATTTGCGAGGCGGTATATGCATAAGTTGGAGGTCACGGAAGACAGCGGTTTTAATACAAGGGTGTATCCAATTCCGTTTGCCATAAGAAATAGGGTTAAAATAGAGATAGACAAAATGTTAAAAGAGGGTATTATCGAACCAGCGAAAACTCCATATGTGAACCCAGTAGTTATTGTACCAAAACCCAACAAAAGGGATATAAGGATTTGTTTGGATGCGAGGAAGTTGAATGCGATTACGAAACCGCAGTACGAACAACCACAAGGGTTGGATAATTTGTTGTATAAAGTGTATATGAAATGAAGATTTTCAGTAAATTAGATTTAAAAAATTCGTTTTGGTTAATTCCGTTGCATGAAGACAGTAAAAAGTTTACGGGATTTAGTATCGAAGGCGAGATTTATATGTTTTCTGTAGTTCCGTTTGGTTTAAGTAGTTCTTCAGCAGCACTTGTAAGGGCTATGCAGAAGCTGTTTAACGAATATGAATGTTTCTGTTCGCATTATGTGGATGATTTGTTGATTTTTCAAGGAACGAGCAAGAGCACCTGGAGCATTTAGAAAAGGTGATCCAACGACTGGACGAAGGGGTTTGAAGCTGAACGTAGAGAAATGCGAGTTGTTTAAGAGCAAGGTTACGTATTTAGGGTTTGAAATTAGCGAACAAGGGATGAAAATTTGCAATAAAAGATTGGACGAGTTGAAAAATATTGCGCAACCGAAGAATGTGAGAGGATTGCGAGGATTTTAGGGTTCTAAATTATTACAAACGGTTTATACCGAGGTATTCTGAATTGTGTGTGCCGTTGGTGAGTTTGTTAAAAAAAAGAGAGATGGAAATGGACTGCTGAACGAGAGAAGGCGTTCCAGGATTTAAAGGTGCGTTTTATACAGAGTTAGCGTTAAAATATCCAAATTTTAAAGACGATTTTATTTTGAGGACGGATGCGTCGAAATATGCAATTGGGGCTGAGTTGGTGCAGATTCAGGATGGAGCTGAGGTACCAATTGTTTTCATTTCCAGGGTATTAAAAGACTGCGAAACCAGGTATGCGACGGCAGAGAAGGAGATGTTGGCCATAGTATATGCAGTGAAAAGTTGCGTTTTTATTTGTGAGGTAAGAAATTTTTAATAGAATCCGACAACACGGTGGTAACGTTCATGAAGAAAAAGGAGTTTCTAAACAGTAGGTTGTATAGGTGGGCATTGGTGTTACAGGAATACGACTTTGAAATTAAGCATAAACCAGGAAAGGAGAATGTGACGGCGGATTTTCTAAGCAGACCGCAGGTGGAATCAATCAAAACGTAAAGGATTGTTTAATTGCTTTGCAGGAGTTCAGGGATGTTGGTCGGTGGACAAACGCCAAGCTTATAGAGACGCAGAGGCACAGTGAGGTGAGCTCGATACGCGAGAAACTAACAAGAGAAAATATGGAAGAGTACCGGGGATTTACCATCGTAGGGCAGTTTGTGGTAAAAAGGATAGGGGTTGCAGAGCTGGTAGTGTTATCAAGAGACGTGGCTGTTGAAATTATAGACGAAATTCATTTAAAATTCGGACATATAGGCATCAGAAAAACATTTTTGGTATTTAGAGAGGCGTTTTATGCAAGAAATGATATCACGGTGATTAAAGAAAGGATCAATCGGTGTGAAATTTGTATTCTAGGTAAAGACAAGAACGTGGTGTTGCAGAATACGCCGATGAACGTGAGCGTAAATGGACCGTTAGAATTGGTGGCGATTGATTATTTAAGCAACCTGATTACGAGTGAACAGGGGTATCGACACATATTGGTGATGGTAGACGTTTTTTCTAAATTTGTCAAATTATTTCCGGCAAGACGAAGTAACACGGTGCATGCATTGCAGTCAATTGGAGAATTTGAAAGCCAGGTCGGGAAGATGGAAAGGATTTTGGTAAACAACGCGACGTATTTCAACAATCAAAGATTCAGGAACGGGTTAAAAAGGGCAAATATTAAAGTATCATTTAGCAGCATACGGCATCCGAAAGCTAATCCATGCGAACGTTATATACGAGAGGTAATAAAATATCTACGATTGGCGACACAGGAGCATCACGACAGATGGATTAGATATCTGCCACAAATAGAAAATTTTATGAATAGCGTACCGAGTTCGGTTACGAAAACATGTCCGGTAACATTGATGCAAAGGATTATACCAGCTAGACCATGGAGGGAGGAAGTCGAGATACAAGACATAACAGAGTTGTTAGGTAGTGCTAGGCGTAGAATTGAAAGGATGCAGCGTAGGGACATCGAGCGAAGGTGTAGGAAAATTAAAAAAAGAACGACTTTTGGAATAGGGGATCTGGTAGTAGTAAAACGATTAAGGGTTTCAAACCGCGACAGAAACATTTGCGCGAAGTTGTTGTTTCCTTATGAAGGGCCGTACAAGATCACGCGTATTTTGCTGAAGGAAATACGTTTGAGCTAGATAATATGACAGGGGATATCGCGGGCGTTTTCACTTGGAGAATTTATACCCATATAGAGTAGTACAGGAAGAGGGTTTAGTAGGATAGGTTATAATGTAGTTCATGCAACGGAAAGTTTAGTTTTTGTTTTTTTTGTTATTGTCGTTTATAGTATAGGTTAGAATAATAGCGTAGTATGATAGATGTGAGAGAAAGGCGAATAGGGGTTGCCAAATTGAAATGAAACAACGAAAGAGTGATTTTAAATAAAAATTAGAAATTTTGCACACCAGGGAAGAGAAAACATACGAAATTTCCAATTTCATTCAAAATCAGTGGGGCCAATATTATGTAGGGGGGGGTACAAGGCTTCTAAGGGTAGATTTGTGTTAATAGGGGTGTATGCCAAACAACAGGGTTAATATATCAGATCTAATAATTTAAAAAACTATATTTTGCTGTACTTTACATATGCTAAAGTATGTACCATTTTAGTTGGAAACATATGTGCCAAAAGGTAGACAACATGACTTTATGACGTTGATACAATGCACGGTACTTAAGGTTTTATACTGAGTTGATATTTTATGAGCCAGTGAAAGTACATTTACCGTCGGAAAGCCGAACGCATTTATGGATATCTGCAACCAACAAAGCGTCCAGGTCGTGTGTAAATTATTTTGGCTTTTCTTTTAATAGAATCAACTTTTGGACGAATTGTAAAATCAAAATTAAAAGTGAATAGAAATATAAAAGGTTATTGGAGAATTGTGAAGTGTTTTGGACCAATAGTAGAAATTAAGAATATTATAAAGACTGTAGTGAAGGTATTTTGGACACGAAAGGAAAGACGAATTGTTATTGGATATTGTATGTTTTAGAATTGTAATTCAAGTAAGCTAAGGTTGTTGATCTTATCGCTAAGCGAAATAAATAAAAAAATTCTAATTTCGATTATATTCAGATAAAGACGTGTTTTACAAAACCTGCGTTAAAAGTTGTACAAATATTTATTGAAATAAAAGTTTATGTGAATTAAAGAGTCTAATTTAGTAAAGTGAGAGTAATAAGAAGCATCGAGAGTATAAAGGCAACGAATATTAAAGAAGATTTGGAGTGGTTAATAGTGCGACGGGAAAAGCGACGATTTATTTAGGTTTGAGCAAGATTGGTGTTGGATTTGGGAAGATTTGGTTTAACGGCAGTAGGAGATTTGAGTGGATATAAAAGGCAACGACGATATTGATAATTTTTGGAGTGATTTGAGCAGATTAACGGCAGTAAGGACATCGTGTGGATATTAAAGGAATAGCAGGACAAGAATTGATTTAAAATAGGACGGCTGGATTGATTTGGATTGAGCAAGGAGAGGATTGATTGGAATACGAAGTAGGGAAACAGGAGAGCAGTAGATTACGAGGAAGAATTAACGCAGGGGAAGTAGATACAACGGTTTTTTTTAAATTCTAAATTGGGGTAAAATTATTTCAGATTTGAGGTCAACGAAATTGGTTAAGAACACCTGGAGGCGATACGCAAGTAAACAACGATTGAGAATCCTTGTGAAGGTGCGTACGGTGAATACGATCTTGAGCCAGCAGTAAAAGAAGGCCTTCAGCGCGGTATAATTCATGTAAGTACCGTGAATATCTTAAAACGTCAAAAATAAAGTCATAAATAGTATACATAAATTAATTTGGCACCAAGCAACATTGATCTGTTAAAATTTGGCATATATAGTAAATCAGTGCATTAAAAAAGTGGTAAAACAAACGAGTGTGCAGTTTGGTTGGGTAGTGCACATCTACTCACGAATGAACTCACGGTGAGTAAGGTGAACACCCTGAGATTAAGGTTTCATATAGTCGAGGCATAATATATAGTAAACAGTAAATAGATAACCAACCAAACGTTGCTAAAGCACCTCGAATATCAGTCATTTATTGAATACTAAAATAGGGACGACGACAAAAGTCGTGTAGCAAATTTTGTTTAAATAAATAAAGTAGTAAAGTTTATAATCATATATATTTATAAAAATAAAAGGGTGGAGGGGTGGAGCAAACAAGCAAAAGTAAAAGTTGTAGGCAGGAGAATATATATTATTGTGTAATTAAGGGCACAAGCTATAGGATAGTATAAAATTAATTTATTCGGTTAGGGAATTAGAATATTTTTAACAATTATTTTAGAGCTTAAGTAGTGTATAATAATGTAGGTTCAATTTAATGTAGCTAGAAATAATGTAACATAGTACTTGTGTAAGTATAGGGCATAATAAATAATAATTGGGGTAAAATTATAACGTATTTAAATTTGTAGTGAAGTATTACATGATAATCTAAAAGCGTTGAGCATATGTTAAAATAACGTTTTTATTTTCAAAGGTAAAACCCAACACGTTTAAAACAGAACAAAACAACAAGAGGAGATTATATTTCTCGGTGACATGGTAACAAACAAAATTTAATGGGTTATTGGTAAAGAACAGCCGTTGGAATTAATGCAGTCAATTTGTAGCAAGGACAACAGCAAAATCACACAATATTAATGTAAACGCAATTTGTTGGTTAAAATATTGATTTTAATCTTGGAGGTAGTATAGAATAAAACCAAGAAAAGACCAAGATAAAATAAAAATGTATTAAGTACAAGAAAGATGCATATAATTAATTCAGAGATAGTACAGTAGGGAGACTTGAATAAAATCAATAATTTCAAGGATATTTAGAAGCAGACAAGCGTTGGTTAGAAAGTGGGAAAAAGGAGCCAAGCAAGGTGATTGGTGTAAATTGGACATGAAGGGCAGATATTCAGGTGGTGGAGGCATATGTGAGAGATAAAGCTATAGAAACAAGGGAGATGAAAAATGTTTGTTCAAGTTAAAGGCGTGGATCAATTGCAAAGTAGAGGCTAAATTCGGAAAATTAAAAGCGACGGTTGACAGTTTTGAAGCGGTTTACCGAGTATTGGCGTGTTTGTTATGAAAATTCTGGAAAAACCGATGTACGTTAGAGCTATTTCGTAGAAACCGAGAACGGTTGAAAAACAATTTCAAGAATTATAGGAACGGGTACACAAGTGTACGTGCCATTTGCAAATATGGGGGGATTCTTACTTATTTAAAGATTAGCAGAGACGGGCCTAGCTCTCTTTGATTTCATCCATTATTCGTGATAGATATAGTTTCTTGCAAGTGAAGTAGTGCAGTTTAATACAAATTTATGTAGAAGCTAATAGAGTATCTTGTTGTTAAAACGTTAAAGTGGTATGTAAGTACAAAGCTTAATATTTTGGTATTGGTATGCACGGAAGTATTAGAATTTGAAATTGTTTGGATTATGGAAAAAGCGATGTTTGAGTAATAAAAGTTAATTTGGAGTAAGAGGAACAAAATTTTGGAGATTAGAATTTTGGGTTGGATGCATGGTAGATATGGTGCTTCGACCGAGGAGTTAGTTAATGGGCTGGAAACCTACTAGACGGCAGCATCTCCTAGGGGCTAGTTGGTGGATCACATTTAGAAGATAGAAACCAGGTAGGCGATAGAATACAACATTGAGTTGTAAATATTTTCATGGTGTTTTGTGATTATTTGGATGTGCTTTGATGTGTTTTTATTAGTATTTGATATTTTATGAACAGACACTTATGGGACTTTAAAAGGAAATTGATTTTTGAAAATAATTCATTAATTTACAGATAACCAGAAATTGTAAAGAGGTATAGAGGGTTTATTGATATTTGGTAGTGCAGGAAATTTATGTACACAGTTATAAAGTTTTACTATGAGCTCATGCTAAGACACAAGGTTAACGTAAGGTATGAGGAACGCCCCCTTACCTTAATAAAATATGCCTTTAAAAGGTTATTGATTTTCATTATTATTGTTATAAAATTATTGACCATTATAAATGTACAGAAAGAAATGGTGTTTTTAAAATGTAATATGGATCTAATTTAAATAGAGTGTGATATATTGGTTAATTGAGTTATTTTTGAGTGTGTGATTGGTGTGAATTTCTAATTTTATTTCTGCATGAGGATATTGAGAAGAAGTTTTCGGATGTAATAGGTAGGTGTCAATATTAATTTAGGAAATTTGAGTAAACAGGAATTAGTAGGAGGGCAGCCGAGGGCTAGATTCAAGAGTAAACTACACAATATATTATTACGATTCAATTCGTGGGGCAGAATCGAAGATAACATCACAATATTATGGTGCCCAATTCATGGGGCAAGATTCGAGCGTAACAACACAGAAACTATGGCACCCAATTAGTAGGGCATGAATTAGCGACGTTTCGCAATATTAAATTCACAGTAATTATGACGACCCAATTCGTGGGGCTAAATTCGAGCGAAACAACACAATAAATTATATCAACCCAACAGTGGGGCAAAATTCAAGGGTAACTACACAATGATATATATATATATATATATATATATATATATATATTATTCATTTCCACGTCTGTACATATAAATTAAATTTTGAAACTTTTAACATAATAGATCATCTGTTATTTTGACTTGTACGTGTTTAATTTACAGTAATTCAAGCCATAATATTTTTCATTTTAGAAGTAATAAAATTAATTTAAATGAGTTTATAATTTTCAATTAAAGTTTAACAAAAGTTGTTAAATTGGTTATTATCAAGATTCAGATACTCCGTGAAAATTTATACTTTTTTTGCTAGTTCACAAAAAATGTCCTTAAATTATATTGTGGTAAATTGTGATGTTACATTTTCAGATATAGTCCAATAAAACAGGTTTAGAATAAAGGTTCCATACTTTCAAAATAAGTAAAATGTGATAAATTAACTTAGCGTACTGTTTAGCTCGTTGACATTATTATATTCCAGAGGTTTCTGGGCTTTCTCTTGGAATAATTTCCTATGTTCAGTTATTTAATTAGATGCGATGGTGCTATCTATCCTCTTTTTTGGCTCGCGTCTATTTCATGCTCCCTCAGAGTTTAAGCACTCAGCTGTCTGTTATATCTCAGAGGTTTCCGTCTTTCAAGAGCTTTTTGCCATAATTCTTTTATCCCGGACTCATTTACATCCACAGGAAATCCTCACTAATTTTTATCAACCCTTCGTTAAACCTTTCCTACTTTTTTACGCAAGCCTAAAGTTTTTGCCCTCGATAAAATAATCACATTACAACGCAATTTAAAGATAGTAATATAATTAAAAAAATTCTTTGAACAAAACAGTTTAAAGACGTATTGATGAAAAAGTTATATTGTAAACTTGTGTATTTATATTCGAGAGACCCATTTCTCTACAATTGGAAGAGTCAACATTACCTGTGTGCTAGACATGCCCGGTATACATAATTATTTTGTTAAATTATATCTTCTCTCTTCTTAAAATTTTGTCCTTGTATCGAAAACAATGTTGTGTTCTAGTAAATAAGTTATATCTTAGTTAGTGACGCGTTTTTAGCGCATCCTGTGGTACAAACGAGGGTGCGAGCAGATACGTAATCAGTTAGTTGCACCTGAACGGTCGGCTGAGTGAGACGACAGGCGAGATATTCATTAAGAAATGTGGTTTTTAGATGATTAATTATGTTTATATTCGCGTTGAGAATTTAACGTGGTTCCGTTGTAAAAGTGATGTATTATAAATTAAAGCTTACAGAATAACTGAAAAAGTGACAAGGTACTAAGTTGGAATTCAGAAAAGAAAATAATCTGTAGGTATCGTATAATTTACAGTATTAAGCATGCTCCAACTTTTTGTTATAAAGAAATATTAGAATTCACGGTTTGTAGATAGTGGTCATCTGGTTACAGATATTATCCAGTACTACTTTCAACCATCACGTGTGTTTTGTGAAAAGGTAGTCGCTTGCGTTGTATGGCGGGTATTTGTTTGTATACGATTAACCTTGTACAGGAAGGGGTCCCTATCTAACATTATTTTATCTGCGTTTGGTGTTATATTTTACTTTGCCGACGTTATCAGACCGCGGAACTTGGGGAAAGAATTACATTAGTAAACTTCAAAAGCGCGTAAAAGTGAAACAGTATCGGCGCGGAAAATTTGAGTTACTAACATTAACATAGTTTAAGATAAGTGGTTGCTAGCATTATTATAAATACCTAAGTTTATTCTACCTATGTCCGGTAGTTCTTTGACCCTGAATAGTTAATAATATTTTAGCTAGAATAGGAGGGATGCAGTAAGGTTGTTTTGTACCCTTTTAGGTTTTTGTCTTTAGTAGTGAGTATAGGCGTTAACTAGGATATTCATTTTTCTTTATTATTGTGGAGAATAAAACCACGTAACTGGAATTCAGTAAATTTTTATTGCATGTTTTTAGGTAACCCGCGAAAATAACCCGTAATTAAGAGTCCATACCCCTGAGTCTAGTTCATTGGCGCCGAACTAAAGGGGCTAGAAAAGCATGAAATTTTAAGGAATAGAAAATAAGTCTTGTTATTAATTATTATAAAATAAGTATTGTTACAATGGCGAAACGCGGAAAAGAGAAGAAATCAAAAAAACATGTGGTAGAAATGAAGGAGAAAATTACCAAATGTTAAAAAACTTGACTAGCTTAATGAAGGAAATCAGTTCAAGTTTAAAGGCAAACAATGAAGTGTTGAACGATAATTTTGAAATTTTAGCCCAGAATATTAAAAAATTGAACGGAAGGTTGAAGGAAATTCAATTGGAAATTAAATCCTTAAAAAGTAAAGGGGACAAGGTAATAAAGAGGGTACGGTGGGGCACGACAAAGTAACCTAAAAGAGTAATTGTTTTGTGAAAAAACAGGATAAGGCTATCATCGCTCAGACCACCGGTAATTTGCAATATTTAAGTATCTGGAAGGAACGGGGGGGGTGGATTGATAATATTTAGGCCGGACGGGAGAACTAACCCGGTTATGTTTGTAAACAAGTTGGAATTGTTATTTCAAAAGGCGGAGGTTCCGCTACATAAACAATTAGTTTTAACTTTAGGAAACTTAAAAGATTCTGCGGCCGATTGGGTGGAGATTAAGAGTAGAGCGTGTAGAGATTTTTCAGAATTTAAGCGGAGGTTTTTAGATAGGTATTAGGATGCCCAAACCCAACGGAAGGCTTTTCATGAGTTTAAATATGATAGATGTGAGAGAGGATCGCGGACCGACTATTTTTTAAAGCGGTGTAAGGAGGCAGCTTATTTACAAGGACCTCTGGAAGAGGAGGAAATTGTTAATATACTGGCCAATCATTTTAAACCTGATATTTGTAGGGGTATAATTAATTCGGGGGTGAAGACTATAGAGGAGGCGGAACGATTTTTGCGTAGAATTGATGAGGTGGATGCAAATCCAAGGTCTCAATATTCAAATAATAATTCGAGGGGTCCCGTTAGGCAGGACCGACATTACGAAGGGAGATCGCGGGGTTCGTATCCAGATAATTCTAGTAGGACTTATAAAAGGCCATAGGAACCGAGAATCGAACGAGATAATGATTATCGAAATGCTCCGGAGGAAGATAGGGAGAGAAACGGAGTAGTTGCAACGCTGTTTAATCGTTGTAACGAGGATTTGGCAGTGGATGAACAAGAGGAAGGAGAAGGAATATCGTTCTGCCGCAGTCATTGAATTTAAAGTGCAAGCGTTCGAAGTTAATGTCTTAGTTGATACCGGTTCAATGATGAGCTGCATTAGCGGAGAACTTTGAAAAAATTTTAGAAGGGCATCCTAAGATTCCATTATTGCCTGCTTTGGGTGTAACGGTTTATGGGGCATTACAGAGCACGGGTCAAATAATAAAACAACAGGTTTATTTAGATTTTGAAATTAATGGAGTAGGGTTCGGATTTGCGTGTATTGTAATTCCAAAATTAATTAGAGAAGTGATATTGGGTTGCGATTGGATAACGAAGTTTGCGGTCCGTATGAATTTTGAAAAATTTTTGTTGACGGGCGAATTTGAGGGGAAGGAATGTAGGATAAAATTGAATAAAGCGTGTATTAGGAAATATTTAAAAGCAGGAGTATATGAGGTAAGAATAGAGAGTGGGGATGTAGGGAGGAATGGAAAAAGGCAAAGATGTTCGGACGAAGACATTTAAGCAGGGGTTCGAAAAGCGGAAAAATTTGATCAAAATGAAAAGGAGCAGTTGTTTAGGTTGATTGAGGACTATGGTGATGTATTTTCGGAACAACCGGTGCTTCGCGCTTATAAGGAGGAAGTAAGAAGACAGATCGAAGAATAATGGTTTAATATCCCATATTGTAAGGGGTCGGAAAATGTTATTGCCGATTCGTTGTCCCGATTTCCAATAGTTTCGAAAGGGGAGAGTATTATGGAAACTCCAAATAATAAAAACGTTCATATCTTTGTAATGCAATGTCCGGATTTAATGAAGATTGTTAAAAAAGGGGTCCAGAGTATACAAATGGGGCAGTCTAAAGACGCTTTATGGATGGCAGTAAAGGCAGAGCTTAGTAAAAAAAAGAGGGGGTTAAGAAGCGCGTAGAGGATTGGTACCTATGTCCGGTAGTTCTTTGACCCTGAATAGTTAATAATATTTTAGCTAGAATAGGAGGGATGCAGTAAGGTTGTTTTGTACCCTTTTAGGTTTTTGTCTTTAGTAGTGGGTATAAGCGTTAACTAAGATATTCATTTTTCTTTATTATTGTGGAGAATAAAACCACGTAACTGGAATTCAGTAATTTTTCATTTCATGTTTTTAAGTAACCCACGAAAATAACCCGTAATTAAGATTCCATTCTAGTTCACCTGGTATAATGATGCATAATTATTGGCATATGCTCGTTTTGTTAATGGACAAAGAAATCAATGAAGACTGCTCTTTGCGAGAACTTTGAAACAGACACTAAAGTCAAACCAATATGTAATGTTTTAAAAGACTTTTATGGAAAAAGCGATTTCTTTATCAAAATTTAATATCAGCAGCAGCAAATTGAGCACTGGCCACGTTTTTGGCGCTATCATAGATTTAAAAGCCATTTAAAACAAATTCTACTCGGGGTGTTTGCAAAACACTGTATTATCCATCGACAACATTTATTTTCTAAAAATCCGAGTGGTAATTTCATTAATTTTCAATTTGTCATTAACGCATTAAACAAAGTGCAAAGTAAGCGTTACTAAGTTATTTGAGCAGCTGTGTGAAAAAAATAGCTAAAATTTTCATCAATTTCTCCTTCACACTGAAGTACGCTGACTGTCAAAAGGATTGTTTGAAAAGATTTTGTTCACTTTTTGAGACAGTTCTAGAATTTTTGGATAGCAAAGACCCAATTTAAAAAAAAATTTAATTAAGTGGAAGTCTGATATTGCCTATTTAACAGATTTGTTCACTAAATTTAATGAAGTTAACTAGCAGTTACAAGATGACCGTCGTAATTTGATAATACCATTTCAGTTTCTTTTATCAGAATTAACTAATGCAACAAAATATTGGACGGTGCGAATTCTCCCAGTTTCCCAGTTTGCTGCAGAAAGCTGCCAAGATGATTACCTTTCAACCTACATTTAATATTTAAGTATGCTTCTCGCAGACTGAAACTAGGTTTGAGAATGTTTTGACTATGAATTTACCACAGTGGAATATCGATGGTGACATTGAACGAATGTCATATTACAAGAAAAACTGATCGAAAAGACACTAACAAAGATCTAAGGTGCAGTTTAGAAAGAGATTACTTATGCATTATGGACTATCGCGAACAACTTTTCACCTTCATGTGGTTTCAGTGAGGTTACCAATCTTCCAACAAAATAGAAGCAGGTTAGAAATCACCAATCGAGAAGATTTATGGTTAAACTAACTAGATTGAAGTCAAATATTGGAAATTTACTACTAAAGCATCAGGCTCATCCCTCCCATTAACAGCGTTTATTTTTGAGTAGTTTTTTTATATTACAGTATTACTATATTTACATTTTGTGTTGTGTTAATTAATAAATGTATAAAACTTGCGTTTTTTTTACTTTTTACTATAGTTATACCGTTAAACGTAAACGTACCAAAGTGTGTAAGTAGCAGGGTGTCAGCTATCAAAAGTACATTTGAAGTTGAATTTGTTACAATTAAATATTAGAAATGCGGGGGTTTACCCAATACAGGACAAATTGGCACGTGGTTTGCGAGACAAAAAGTTTGGGGGCCTCTGCTATAAACTAACATAATTATTACTAAGATGTTTGCATTTAAATGTGTCTGTTCTGTTCGTTTTCTTTATTTTAAGCAACCTGTTATTGGAATTTATATTCTGTTGGTTTATTTTTTTTGAATAAATAAATTACTAAACTTAAATTTATTTTAACTTACTGCTGTTTTTTCTGCGTATTTAATAAAAATCTTCTTAAAAGCCTTTATTTTATTACTTATATTGATTTATTAAAGAAATAATTGTCAAAAGACTAAGAATTCCCGATGTTCGACTTGGAGAGTGAACACTCTGTATACTTTAATATACTTTTTAACTACATATAATAAACTATTGACACAAGTTAATAGGGATCACCTCAACTCTGTACAGAAATATTTTTGCATTATTCATCTACATATAATTAGCTTAAAATTTTGTTTCTGTTATCTTTCATTAACTTACACATAATTCCTCAATTTTGGGATATTTTAACTTTGCAATATTCTAAGCAAAAATTGTATCACAAAATTTTTATTAAATTTTCAGTTTTCGCGTTTCAAATACGTATAAACTTTCTACTGGCGAATTGGAAAGACGATGCTTTCGAACAATTCACGCGCACTGATAAATTTCTACAGGTTAGGAAGATTTTATTCCTGTGTTGAATACAGCGTCGAGATAGTTTCCATGGTTACGAAACGCATGCGTTCGGTAACAAAAACTTTTTCCAAAATGAATAATCGTAGTATGAAAGCTTTTCTTAAAATTGGTACGTTGTAAAGCATAAATACAAAGCGACCGTTGAACACAAAATGGTAATTTTTCTTTATGTATTTTTTAATGTTAAATTCTCCTCAATAAGTGGCTGTAGCGTTATTAGCTTTCTAGCGAAAATTTTATATATCATTAAAGCAGGCTAGATTGGACATTTCTCCCAGGGGAGGGTATACAGACTATAGCAGTGGATTGTAACAGCCTGTTTTGGCAAAACATGCTGTCGTCAATTTCGAGAGATTTGTACCTTTGGTTAATTATAATTTATGTACCTTAATTAAATGGGAATTTGCTTGATGTTATTGGTTAAGTTGATGTTTCCTCACATTCCTTTAAAAACGTTAAATAGATATTTCCGTCCTTAAAATCAAGATTTCTGTGTTAGTTACTGGAAGTAAACCATTTGTTTCAGATACGTTATCAAGTGTAATTTCAATTGTTTTTAGACATATTCATATTCAAATTAATTTTTGTATACAGGGCAATTCACAACTTTATAGAAATATTTTAACTTATGCCAGTTCTTCGAATTTGGGTTTCCTAGTGGCCTTTTGACATCCTACCGACTACGCCAGTTAAGGTTCGAGCCTTGGGAGCTGCCATTTTTAAAACCAGTTCCAAAACTTCATAACAAATTTATTAATTAATACAGAATTTACTTATGGAATTTTGACAAGTTGATTTAAAATTACTCTAAATCGAAATTACACTAGTTAATTGTACTATGGTGAGTAGCCTAAGCAACTGCAATGTTAAAGCTAAATACTTTGACTGACTACCGGGTCTTGGAGCCCTTTCCCCCACATGACTGTGGGAACTTGCAGATCTCATTTCTGCTTATTCTTAATACTGTTTATAAATACAATGTTGTAATCTTAATTTCTAAGTAATCACGATATCTTGACCGTCTGTGACCTGCCATCTGCAGTGTCACTATCGTCTCGGATACAAAGTATCGCATCCGTTCTCATAAACTGTTAATAACTTTATAAATTGTCCTTGTGTTACTTTGTTGCACTTACGTAGCGTATTCTTAACACTTTTTAATAATTTCCTAAGTATTCTATTTTATAATACATACATCAATTGGGGGATACGTAACTCCTCCCGACGTACATAAAAAATTAAGGGTTTCCTTTTTCTTAATTTTTAATTTAAAATTCATTATTTAATTTCATTGCTTAAAATTCATAGTTTCTAAAGGTATATTTGTTTCTTACTTTTGTTGCCTTAATTCTAAAACTGTTTTCTTTATTTTTATATCTAATATACATTTTGTAAATTACATAACTGATCAATAAAACAGTCAAAATGATTAATACAATTGTCCAAACACCAATGTTATCGTAGTGTAACTTGGGCATTTTTAATCCACTCAAATGTTCTTTGTAGTTTTCCATTAGTTTCATGGAGTGCTTGAGGTCGTCTAATTCTAGATGTTCTAGTTGCATGGGTTTTTGAATTATTTCTTCGTCTTCGGTTTGCGTTGTCTTGATTTGTAATTCTGGTAAATTTGCTAGTTTCTTGGTTGCTACGGGATCTTGGTAAACTCTAATTATTTCATTTTTCAGTTTTAAATAACAATCTTCTTTGAGGGTGATTAATTTACTTCCGGTTAGTGCTAAGTTATTTTCGTCTTGATTGCAGTGGACTGTTGCTATTACTTCTGTCGGGAAAATGGCGATCCATTTGTTTTCTGTAACTTTTTGAATTTTCATATTGGTGATTTGTACGGGTTTGGCTTCACAGTTCTCGTAATGATTTGAAAATTTTAATAATTGTACTTTGCAAGGACTGTTTTCTTGAATAGTTGTTGTTGTCAACGATTGGCATAAATATTGATTTTGTGTGACTTCGTTGCATTTTTCGTTTGTATAACCATATCTTAGTTCATTTAAGGATAAGACTTTGGTTTTGGGTATAATAACTTGATGCATGCTAGTAATTTTCATTGGAAAAGCAAATAAATGATAATAATTATAAATGTTTTTTTCTACTATCGGGATCTTTATTAAAAATGTTATGTCGTTATTTTTTACATGGCCTTTAACTATAGCTATTTTTTCAAATATTAGAATGTTTGATTCTATTACATCTAAGGGTAATTTACTGTTGGTTATAAATGATCTAATTTTTAATAATTCCTTTAATAAATCAATTGGTTCTATGACACTGGAATGTAGCGTATTTAATTTTGCAAATGTTACTGCGTTTTCTAAAGTGGCTAAAATTTGGTGAATTAAAGTAAGGGTGGATATTATTTGAGTGAATATTGTATTGAATCTAATTAAATCTCGCATGTCTAACATGGTAGTTTGCATGTTAGTTTCAAGGGTTTGTATTCGGTTGGCTATACTATCTTGGTTTCTTACTAGCTTTCTTAATGTTTCGTTGAATTTTATAATAGTTGATTGAGTTAATGATATTTGGTTGCTAATTATGGTTTTTATATGGTTTTGTTTTCAATTAACTGTTGTATTGCGTGTCATAACGTTCTGCGTTTTGATTATCTAAGTTTCCTGTTATTGCTTTTATTATGTTACCTAATCCGTTGATTAGTCTTCTTTTTCGTCTTGCCGTTTGTTCTGTGGGTATTAGTCGGTTAAATTTATCTTTTATGGTTCTCAAAATACTTTCTATTATGCTGTTATAATAATTCATCATTTCTATTGCGTATTCTTTTCCGAATTTTGTTGTGTCCATTGATTGTTTAAATCGGTAATAACTCTTTTCGATTATTTGAAATTCTTGTTTTAGTTCTGTTAAGTCGAATTTTTGTGCAATGTCCAATAGTTTATGGTATTCTGCATACTTCCTAATTTTATTTGTCGTATACCGGGGTTGTTTTTTATATCTTCAATTACCATTTTGGTGTCCGTTCTACCTGGGCGGAGGTTGACGGTAAGAGCGATGATTGTCCATCTGAAAGTACAGGGCGTCTTAAGTTTTTCAAATGGATATATTTTGTTATTTTGTCGTTGTCTACTACCGCTATGTTTTTGTCCGATATTATTTTAATTTTAAGTGGGTCTAAATTTCTGGGTGCCGTTTTATGTCGTTTGCTTTGGAAATTATTTTCGTACACGGTTTGTCCTATTGAAAATTTATTTGCGTCGGTATTTTTAATACGGGTTGTGGTAATACGTGCTTTGTCGTTGTCTAATTTATCCTTTACTTTGTCACAAGTTATTATTAGTTTCTCTTATGATCCTTGGCATATTGCTGATATACTTCTTTGTTATAATGTATGTTATAGGGGTTGCGTGAATCTGAATGTCCTAAAGTTAATTCTAATGGCGTAAAATTGGTTGATGAATGAATTGTGTTATTATAGGCGAATAGTGCGTATGACATTAAATTAGTAATGTGTTCTTTCTTATAAGTTATTCTTAGTAATCGGATTTGTTCTAACAAGGTTAAATGTAGTCGTTCAATCAGTCCATTTGATTCAGGGTGGTTTTCAGTTATGAAATGAGTTCTTATTTTGTGGAGTTCTAAAGTGTTTTGTATCGTTTCATTCTTAAATTCGCTGTCGTTATCTAACGGTATTGTTTCGGGTGTTCCATAAAATGTAAAGTACTGTAAAAATTCTTGGGTTACGTCTATGCTATTTTCACAGGTGATTGGTATTGCTTGACCTATTTTTGTGAATGCGTCCACAATTGTCAAATAGCTTTGCGCTTCTACTACTAGAGTATTGGCATGTAATTTTTGAAAGGGTTTGTCAGGTGCCTTAGTTAACATTAAGAGTATCTTTGGGGATTTCCTGTTGTATTTCGCTTTGTTGCATAGTTCACATTGATTAATAAAGTCTGTAGTTAGTTCATTCATGTCTTTGAAATAAAATCTTATAAGTTGCTTTATTATTTCATTAATTCCACGGTCGTTAGTCTTTCCTTCGTGTTGATTTCGGATTACATCATTTATTTCGTCAGGGTCGTCTAATGTTATTAACTTTCTTGTGCATCTGATAAGTTCAGGGCCAAAGTTATTGAATAATTTATCATATAATTTTGAAAATCGTTTATACAAGTTTTCGGTGTTAAAGTAAAAGTAAAATCGTTTTTTCTCGGGTTGTATTTTTTTAGAATTTTAATTATTTGTTCCTCATTGTCATCTTTGGTTATTGTCTGTTTTTGTATATTTTACGGGATTGGGGTTATTCAAAATTTCGGTAATTATAAATTGATTGGGTTTTATATCGATTGCTTCGTTTAAAATTTTAATCGCGGTTTTTGGCTCTTTATTTTATGTTGAATGTATTGTGTCCGAATTGTCTGGATCTTCTCTTATTTCCGTTTTGTCTACGTTTCCTATAATTAAATCCGTTTCCAGTGCGTTGAGCTGAATTCTGCTTAGGGCGTCTGCGTTTTTATTATAAATTCCTTTTTTGTATATAATATCGTAGTCATATTCCTCTAGTCTGATTCTCTATTGTTGTAATTTTGAATTAGGTTCTTTAAGCCATACTAATGGTCTATGATCGGTGTATATGTAAAATTTTCGTCCGTATAGGTATAGTCTAAAATACTTTGTTGCCCAAATTATGGCTAAAAATTCTTTCTCTGTGGTGCTATATTTCAGTTCGGTTTCATTTAGGGTCCTGGATGCGTAGATGATGGGTTTATCGTTACCTACTGTTCCTTGGCTCAATACTGCGCCTAATGCTACATTTGATGCGTCTGTCGTTAATATGAATAGCTTCGAAAAGTCCGAGTATTCTAATACGGGGTGATTTGTTTACTTGAAACAGTCCAAAAACGATGACGAACCGTGGAATCAGCCATTTGAATACCAGCGTGGAAGCATCACAAATAAACGAAATTGATATACGAATCTGTATATCGACTTTTACTAGGTAAAAGCGGGAGATAGACAACCACCAATCCGTAAGATTCCCTCTCTAATAAAGGGAGACAATTTGCTAAGATTCTGTACTGATCCCGAAAGAATGGCGTCCAACTCAATCGAAAAATGAGTTTGTTGAGTGTATTTAATCAGGAGGTTGAAAGAGTTATAGAGCTCGAAGCAGGACAAAGGTCCAGTGTATTTTATCGTCAGATTTTGTATGTTATGAGAAAAAGGGGAGAGCCCAAGCGACAGTGCGAATGATAAATTGAAAAAATGAATAACTTTCCAAAATCGTTTCAATTCAAAAAGGGGATAAGACAGTGGTTAAAACAATAGAACGTTTCCCAGTGAGAACTTCCAAAAGAATAAAAAACGGAATGAGTAAGTGTCGAAGATGCGATGCAAGGTAGGCGATGCCGTCCACGATAAAGAACAATGACACAAATCAGAAGTAGCAAACCACGGGATCCGACATCGACAGGATTTTCAGTGGAAGGAATATGATGCCAAGAAGCGCAAGAAATGTTTTCCTGAATATAGGAAACTAGATTGGCAACCAATGTCTTTATCGCTGCGGTGAAGAACGAATCCAAGAAAACACGATCATCGAGTCAAACCAACAAAAAAAATTTTCAAAGGTAATATGGGAATGAAAAGTTTTGAGGGTAAAGATTGATAGTCTTGAGGCCAAAGTAACAGCTATCAGTTCGAGTCTAGCCAAGGAGAGGGTACGAAGCGGAGCAACTTTGGACTTAGTACAAACTAAGCAAACCTCAACATAGGAAGCGGCAAGAAAACGAAAATAAACGACAGCACAGTAATCGCGTTCAGAAGCGTTCGTAAAACAATGAACTTCGCAGGTAAAAAATTGTGATGGAAGTAACAGACGTGGTAAAGCAAAGTCACAAAGAAGTCCCACAAACGGAATAAGTCGGGGGGATCATCCCAGTCTAATCTCAAAGACACACAACTTAGAACTTTCAGAAGCTGACTGTCAGAATCCACAAAGGACGATGTAGTGCGAGTTGTTGCAAAGCTGGAAGATCCTTTAGTAATTCCGGACAATTACTAAACTACTTCATCATTAACTCTTCAGTCCTGGAGCTGGTTAGACGTGTACCTACATTGTTTCTTATTCTGAGCTAACCTACACATTACTCTGAATTTCTCACAGTCTGCATCTTTCACTATCTGCGTGCAATAGTCTGATCTAGGTCTACATCTACCTCTTTTTCCTATATCTACTTGTAATATAGCCCGCACTATTTCTCAAAAATGCCTTAGAACGTATCCTGCTCTGCCATTTCTTCTTTTTTTTTGTTTTCCACAAATATTTTATGCCCAAACTATTTCTAAAATCTCTTTGTTATTAACTTTATCTGTCCATGCTATCATCATCATATATCTGAAGTATAACATTTCAAAAGGCGTCTTCGTTTTCCTATCTGCTTCTCCTACTGTCCCTATTTCATATACGTTCAGTACTGTGCTCAAAACATATGTTTCCAACAATTTTTTCTTCGTTTCTATGTTTGTGGTCTTCGGACATAGCCGCTGCTCTTTCTTATTAGATACAGTTAGGTTCCCTTTCTATTGTTTTGTAAATATATACCCTATTAAACCGATATTCAGTGGTATGTGAAGGGGGGTTAAGCAGCCTGTGGCTACCAAGATCCCCCAACACAGACATTTGACAAATTAATAGTTTTCCAATAAATCCTTTCGCACAATCAAATTTTTTTTAACTATCCGATCACATCCCCCAAAATAGTCCCCACTCGGAGGGCTATTTTAACTTCGGATTTTTTCCCCAGAGGATGCCATCACCTTAAATAACAATTTAAGTACGCTATGTACTTGGGAGGTAATGTGGTGGTTTCCCGTTGCCTTCCACAGCGCTGACCTTCATAATCTCTGCCACTGTAACTACCCAAAAAGCGCTGCTGTCCTCTTTCGGGGACCTGACTGGTTCCTCACTAATGACCCCACTAATTTAGTTAAACCCGTAGTTTGGCTCTTTAAATCACTGGAATTCTCAAGCTATTCTACCCGTTCTAGTAATGTCGAACTTCTTCAAGCTGCAGGTCCGTTCACAAACGGACTAAACTACTTATGCAGTTTTAAAAGAAAGCTTAGTTGATTCCGTAAAGCCAAGATTGATTCCATACAGTCTGCACCCGAAGCGATATTATCTATATACGTATTGTTGCGAAGAGCAAAGGAAGCCAAAGGAAGAGAATTTCCTTCATCTTCAGCCAACTGCAGAAGAGTGCGTATTACAAGAAAAGGGGCGCAATTTATTCCAAAGATAACGGTATTTAATTAAAAGTCCTGAATAGGCTCATTACGAGCATAGCGCCAAATAATTCATTAGTACTCACGCGGATCAAGATTAACAAGGATTTGTCTATACATCTGACGAATATCTGCAATAACAACACAGGAGTACAGACGAATTGTAGCAAAATTGAGGTAAAAATTTTCACAAATTTTGAGAAGTACGACATCTTCGATATTAATAATTGGTGAGGAGGCAACTATGGGTTTAAGCAAAACGGTTATAGAGCCATGCATAGCCGCGGAGCGCATGGAGCCTAAAACACTAAGGGTTAGAGAATGCGAAGTAGCGCGGAAACCCAAACGTTTCACATTATTTTGCGAATTAAAGATCTCGTGCTACCCGAGTCGAGTAAACAACGAAAATCTGGAAAGAACCAGAGAATCAGCGATTTCCACTTGAACGGTGGACAGTAACACAACTGAATATTTGGTGAGAGAAAGAAATAAGACAGCATTCGACGTTGACGGTCCACTACTGGTACATGAAGCGAACGTTTCCTCAGAAGCCAGAGGAGCGGATGCCTTATAGCAGTCCTGAAGTGCGGAACTAGTAGCAGGCGAAACCGTAGAGGCAGCTGGAGCCGGGCTCAAACAAGCCCTATTACTACTAGCAGTAGGAGGCTTATGTGAAATGCGATGAAAGTGCAAGTGGCGACAAAAAATAGTGATTTTTTACACTTAGTCAAAATTTGTGAACTACTAAGACAGTTGATACAAAGTCTATGTTTTTTGACAAAGCTGTAGCATGTGGAGAACGTTTAGCAAACTCATTACAACGATAAAGACTATGATCTTGATGACAAACCGGACACTTAATAACATTATGACTGGCATGTACTAACATGGAAACAACGGAACGAGGCCCGAACTTTATTTAAATCGGATTTATGATGAATTGACAAATTTGACAATGACTTACAAGACTTTTCTAGATAAGCAATTAGCTCTGTAATAGGTTGGGATAAAGGTGGGGTTCTGATGCAATTCAAAGTTACGAGCTTTATGTACATCAATACAGTCTAGAAACATGTGTACCAGAATAAAATTCCATTCCTCTAAGGTAGCACAAATTTTTAAGCGCATGCAAGTTATCGACAAAGGTGTTAACTACTTTGGGTAAACTTGACGGATGGCCAGAATTCAACTTGGGAAATTTATCAATGTTTTCCCAAAGAGCGGATGCAATACGACGTATTTTACGGAATTTCTCGCGTAGCTTATTGTACATAACAGGGTAATTGGCGTCCGTAAGATCAAAGTTCTTAATGGTAAGCAATGCGGAACCCTTTAGTGCTGATTGACGATACGACAATTTATCCACAGCTGACAGCTCATCATTTACATGAATTAAACTATCAAAGCTGTCAATAAAACTTTCAAATAGTCAACCAACCCCTTGGAAGGAATAGCAGCGATAAAGACACTTTATACTTAAAAATATCTGGAAGAACGGGTAAACTAGTTGGAATGAGACAGGTTTACTCGGACAAAGTTTTACATAAAGTGCTTTATTAGAAGAAACTGAGTAGGTATCAAACTGTTTACAAATCACGCATTCTCTTTCAAATTGGTCATGAGCGTCCATTACCAATGCAATTGCAGAGATGATGGCATTATGTTGGACAAAGAAACTTTGGCGTATCTCGTCAATCGATGTATATTGAGCGTGAAACAGATTTGTGCGCAATATCAAAAATATGTGGAAGCGAATTTATTGAGTTGTTATGTAAAAAGTTTCAGTCTCTCCGCCATAACTAATTTATTATAAGAAAGCGTAATTCTCGCTATAAACTAAACTATCAAAACACACGTGACGTTATCTGAATTCTTAAACAAACTCAAATAAAGCAAAAATAAAATGTGTAGCGATAACAATTGTTAATTACTTGCACACCACTTCAACGAATAGCAAATACTTTGTACGTTAAATTGAGTTAACTAAAACTTAACTATACGAAACGAATTTTACAATTCAACTTTGATAAGTGGGGAATTTTATTTGCAGATAATAAAGTTATTACTGAAGCAGCTTGCGGGTAATACACAGCCGACTCGCAAAGGATTTGTATTTAGCGATGATTCGATAACCTCAGATGGAGAGAAAGTTGACGTGTAAATTGTGAGCAAAATTAATTAATAAAGCGGTATCTTCAAGTACCTACCAGTAATAAACTGCAACTTTTAGAGGCGGCGGCGGCAGGAACCAGAAACGGTCGACCGTTTACGGCACTCAAACGTTTAGCACCACAGCCTGCATAAACCTAGGCGTAAAGTATTACATTTAATTCTGGTGCAAGTGTTGTCGTCACATGTAAAATTAACCAAATAACAATAGGCCAGAGGTTTACATGGTTTTTGCTAAAACCAAAGGTCACCTCCGCCAATCTTTAATTCAGAGTTGTCGCCGGTAGTCTTGTATGTGTGGGCAAATTCTAACGATGAGGTTAATGTGCCTGCACTACTGTGGCAGAGCACAAGATAGTTTTTAGGCGGAGGGAAAAGGTACGGGCATCCATAAAAAATTTCGCCGAAAACAAACACACACACACACAAACACACACACACACACACACACGCACACGTTCGATCTCTTCGATTGCCGATAGTCAATCCCTTCCTTAAAATGCCTCGTTCCCATAAGTCTTCTCATGGCTAATTGTTAAACCGCAATCAAATTCCTTTAGCCGAAGAGATGCAGTCTTATGCGGTGAACATGCCATGAATCATGGGCTGATTATCTTCGGGTTCGTGAGAGACTATATTCATGAACTTTACATGTAAATATTTAATTTTCAAATGAGCAGAAAACCTTCTCGTGCTGGATTCAAAAATCTCCTAAATCTAAATATTAACGTAAAACTTTCACAGCCAAAGGACGCAACAACCACCTTCAAAAAAAAATTTTAAAAATCCCTTGTACGAGATCTTATATACACGTAAAACTTAAATAATGTCTATATGTGCTACCTTGTTGTTGAACCGTAGTAATACTCGCGATATCAAGGAACGAAAATGAGTAGCCATCCAATATTAAGACCATCTCAAGTATGCGCGCAAAGGTCTTGTTTGCCACCGCACCGACCGAGACTAAAGCAATTAAAGCTAACACTTAAATTCACTATAAAACTAAATACACGGTTCATTTCTGTCGTTGCATGTGAACTGATACAAATTTTTATTAATATATTTTAAGATTTAATTATTTATTTATTAACGTAAAAAAAGAAAAATACAAGCATTATAGCCTAATTACATGTTTCTTAAATTAGTAATATAAAAATGAAAATCATAGTGAGTAGGAAGTTAAAAACAAAGCATCGACAAATACAAGGTAAAGTTGCCAGTACATATAAATACTAAACCACGAACAAAATGCAATAGAAACAAAATCAAACGCACTCCGCTGGAAGCCCCACATAGTTTTCATTCACATAATTGCTGTGTGGCAACAATCAACATGAAGTAAAGCACGGTACGTATAATCCAAATTTTGAAACTAAACTAAACAAATTTCTTGCTGTCTTTTTACAAGATAAGGCCAAAATACGTTGCAGGAAAAAAAACATTAAGTTAACAAATTAGTCAGCACTACTGCATTAACGCTACATGATTCGCTATATCTTATGCCATCAAATACAATATTAAATAGCTTTTTATTTTTTCAATAATAAATCCTACCTCTGGTCATACTGAAGGTTCGGAACAGCAAATAGCTAAATAATTTCTCAAAGATATTTTCTAAAGTGAAAAATATAGGTAATTTATTTACTTTAAGGTAAAGGTAACATAGAATAACATCTCAGAGATATTTGCAGAGAAAATGATAAATACCTAACCATTTATGGGTTAGAGTATTGTTTAAGTGCGATAAAATCTCGAAGACAGCTCAAAAAGATCCGAAACGTTAATCAGGTAAAAATCTCTCAGATATTTTCAGGAAAAGATCGTTAACCATGAATGGTCATATATGAAGTAGATAAAATAAAATCTCCAAGAAAACGATAAGTAAGAAACCATTGGTGGTTCGAAATACTAATTAGTTGAGATAAGATCTTTAAGATAATATCAAAGAGAAATTTAAACACTAAACATTAATGGTTTAACCTAATAATTAAGATAAAATTAAATGTCGTAAGAAAAAAATTTAAGAAAATGTATAACTTGAACTAGACTCAGGGGTATGGACTTTTAATTACGAGTTCTTTTCGTGGGTTACTTAAAAACATGAAACGAAAAATTACTGGATTTCAGTTACGTGGTTTTATTCTCCACAATAATAAAGAAAAATGAACATCCTAATTAACGCTTATATTCACTACTAAAAACAAAAACCTAAAAGGCTACAAAACAATCTTAATGCACACCTCCTATTCTAGCTAAAATATTCTTAACCATTCAGGCTCAAAGAACTACCGGACATAGGTAGAATAAACTTAAGTATTGATAATAAAGCGACCACTTATGCTAAATTATGCTAATATTAGTAACTCGAATATTACGCGCCAATACTATTTCACTTTCACGCGCCTTTGAAGTTTATTAATATAATTATTTCCCCAAGTTCCGCGGTTTGATAACGTCGGCGAAGTAAAATATAACACCAAACGTAGATAAAATAATGTTAGATAGGGGCCTCTTCCTATACGAGGTTGCTCGTATACAAGCAAATCATCATCCTACAAGACAAGCAACTACCTTTCACAAAACACACGTGATGGTTGAAAACAGTACTGGATAATATCTGTAACCAGATCACGACTATCTACAAACCGTGAATTCTAATATTTTTTCATAACAAAAAGTTGGAGCATGCTTAATACTGTAAATTATACGATACCTACAGATTATTTTCTGTTCTGAATTCCATCTTAGTACCTCGTCACTTTTTCAGTTATTCTGTAAGCTTTAATTTATAAAACATCACTTTTACAACGGAACCCATTAAATTTTCAACGCGAATATAAACATAATTAATCACCTAAAACCACTTTCTTAATGAATATCTCGCCTGACAGTTCACTCAGCCGACCGTTCAGGTGCAACTAACTAACTACGTATCTGACCGTAACCCTCGTTCGCAGCCCAGGATGCGCTAAACACGCGTAACTAACTTAGATATAACTTACTTACTAGAACACAACATTGTTTTTGATGCAAGGACAGAATTTTAAGAAGGGGGCAGATTATAATTTAACAAAATAATTATGTATAGCGGACGTGCCTAGTACAAACTCAAAAGTTAAGTTTTGTTCGGAAGCCTTATACTTATCAAAGCCCAGCGCGAAATAGGTTTTAGGCCTCTTGGAGCGGCTTTTTAAAAAAACTTTTTCAAAAAACCCTTCTATCAAATTTATTTGATACAGAATTACAATATTAATTTTGATTATAAGTACGTTGTATGCAGTAACGTGTGGAGATCGAAATAATTCTAAGTTGACTTTCACTAATTAAAATTACGGTGAGTAGCTGAACTACCGATCATGTTAAAGTTCTGAAGCTCTAGACTGGCTGGCCATCTTGGGCTCTCGAGGATATTTATGCTGTCCTGCTCCTCACATTGCTTATGGGAACTGCAGAGCTCATGTCTGCTTATTTCTGTATTTAATACAGAATATTACATTTTAATTATATTAATTCTAATAATTGCTGTCTTATAACCTACTGTGACCTGCACCTGCAGTATTATGTTGCGTCTGGAATACACAGTCTGTTTCCGATCTCATGTCTGACTTGTTAACTTTCATTAACCTTTTTCAAATATGTCCTTCAATTTATACATTGTTACAATCTAACTTAAGTTTTAATAATTCTGTTTGATTACATATATATCCTAATTCGAGGGATAAGTAACTCGCGCTCCTGCAAGTATAATAACAGAAAGGGGACTCCCGAGAGAGTAGAGTGATTCCGTAGAAGGCTGATAAGGGGTTTCTACACACGTCCTCCAAAAAATTCCGTGAAGTGGTACTTATTCATTTTCGCAACTGTGGAAATCGACTTTTTACAACGGAGGTTTAGGCCGCAAAAAAATAAAGCATCAACCCGGCATCAGTTAATATAAGTCATAAAGATTCGCAAAGTTGTTCAAATAAAAAATACGTCAACCACGATAAAAGAATGTAGTCGGTATTAGGATTAACACCTAACTTAGCAGCCAATTCCGATATCTCTGTAATCCGTAATTTAAGAAAATTTAATTCATTTAATTCGATCTTTTTTGTGGCCATAATGAGATAAATAATCAACTACAATACTCCAAAGTAAATTAAAATTAATTATATTGTCAAACACCCTATATCATGTAGGATACTGCCTAAATGTAAATATATATTTAAAAAATCACTTAATTTCAAAACAATGTATAAAATACATAAAAAGATATTAAAACTTGGTAAATTATAAAAGATATTGACCTAATTTTATAAAAACAGCTAATTGAAATAACTTTCTCAGAACAGGTAAACTAGTACGAATTTAAGTATTTGAGGCAAATGCAATCAAACATGAAAATAGTAAAGAACAGAATGTCTAATCTTAAGATAGGAACAAGTTTTCGTTCTAAAGTCCCAGATAAAATTTAAGTAAACAATGTGTAGGTTTTGCCAAAGAAACGAAGATAGAATAGTTTATGCATTTCTTGACTTTGTGAAATAACAATTTGTTGAATTTACAAGAAGATTCTTGTAAATTCAACAAATTTTATCTGAGACTTTGGAACGAAAACTTGTTCCTATCTTAAGATTAGACATTCTGTTCTTTACTATTTTCATGTTTGATTGCATTTGCCTCAAATACTTAAATTTGTACTAGTTTACCTGTTCTGAGATAAAATACCACCCTATTTAAATTGAACAATGTTGGAAAGTTGCTGTGAACTGTAGCTGATGAGTGCCCGACGTTTAGCGTCAATAACCGTAGCTGTGGACTGTGAAGAAGATTCTAGTAAAAGCGTTGCCCGAATTATTTTGCTAGCACAGTTTAAATGAAACCGCTAGAATCAAACATCAAATTTATAATGACATGAAATATTCTTCAACAAACAATCCACAACAGTTTTTCTTAACAAACGATATCATACATGTAATCTCAAAAAAAACTTTCATACAAACATTAAAATCTAAAGGTAGAGTCCAATATTGCCGCAACGGCCTTTCCTTACAAACAATATCTTAAGTCTAAGATCAAAAATTTATAACTATTAGATAATCACTCGCTTATACTAATATAGAGTTCAAAAATTTCTCTTTCTAATTAGGATATTCATTCACAAATCATTCTCTATTTACATCGTATTATGTACAACATTTTAGAAGATAAGTTGAATAATTTTAATAACCTCTTCTTTCAATTGAATTTAAACGTAGCTGATCATTTATGCTTAATAATTCCCATTATATAATGGGCAAACCTACCGAAGTCAGCCACCATCAATTCCAATTATCCACTTTCACACAAAGATTTGCACACAAAATTTTACTTAGCTTAATTTAACTAAGAATGTTCTTTAAAATTGTAAAACAATGGGGTTTTATTTTTACCGTACAAACTAGGCTAGTCGCCTATTTTCATATCATAGCTTACATCTACGTCCAACATCGTTAAAAATACAATTAAAATTTTATTTCAAATTCATTTAACCAAGATTGTCCAAATCGCTTACAATCTTGTCATTGAAATTTACCAATAGATCCATTCCAGCTTCCTATGTGCTTCCATTAAAATAAAACTTTATCTTACCGTAGTTCAATATCGTTCATTTATTTTCCATTTTTGAAACCAATTTAATGTACTTCAAAATCTTACTTACTGCTGTACATTTTAAATATTTTTCCGTCACTATAAACTTCCACTAATAAAAGTTAACGGCATTATGGCGTTTTAAGCGAGTATTAAATAACTGGCGATTAATGTATCTTTTAATTGGTTACATAGAATCGAGCCCCGCCACGTCACGAACCCAGAAAAATCTTGTTAAGTCTGGGTATTACTCCTAAGTTTTTATTCGTCAAAATTTAGAGGTATGCCCGCTTACGTAGGATCTAGAATCGTCTATACGATAGAACATTTATACAACTGACGTTCAAATAGCCCCGAGATTCCGTTAATCAATACATTTACACGCGTTATCTCTTATCTTCATGATCTATCGCTATCATTCTATCATTTTACAACGTTCGTCGCTTGATTAAACTGTTGTTGATTGTTTTATCTCATATTATAGCTTCGTTAATGGAATTTTGTCGAGGTTTTAACGAATCCGTTCTTACTTTCCAATATATTATATATACGCTTTTTGTCAAAAAAGCGATCGTATGCTTAGCATATTATATATGCGGCTTAACATTGCAAACATGAATACACTTTCGTGCTATCAATTCTTGATAGAGTATCAAACAAAACCTTTTATAATATTCGTGCATTTCCTTGTAATCTTGATAGCAAATAAGTACCTTTTTTGTATGAAACTCTTAAAGATAACTTCCTTCTGTACGCGGAATATCCTAATTCTTATCTAAATTACGATTAAGTTACGTAATACGAACTAAGTTTGTTCAATCATGGGTTTTATGCACTTACAGTTCAATCTACTGTGTGCTCCAATAAATACCGAGTGCTTTTACAAATTGTTACATGCCGTTCCTGCATGTAAATATATTCGTTCTTACGTAATTAAATCCTTGCGTTCTTTACATGATCATATAAGTATTCATTAGCAGTTTCAATTACTTTCTCAATTTATACAATTGTTCATTCATCACCCTGTGCGTTTTATTTGAATATACGGTTATAAACTTAAATAGCGTTAAAAGCTGTTATTTTGTTATTAGAACATTTGTTATCAGAAATATGACAATGTGGTGTACATGTTATCTACAAGATTGTTTGCAAACACGGGCTTCAGTCCATTAAAAGTTTCTGGTTTTTGCTTATCTTTACACCACACTGAAGATAAATTAGGCATTGGTCTATATTACATTTTTAAAATTTTATGAAAAAGTTAGGTAACTTTCCTTACACATCGTTAATAAATTTTTGAACTTGATGTATACTCGTTGTTTAGAACGCTTCAACTGGTCCCACCGCATAGGGTTAATTTGGGTTTTTCATTGGAACCGGTCGTAAGAGTGCCATGCATCGCGACAGTATGTCCAATTCAAGGACATATATAAAACGAGTTACCTAGATTTCGCATAAAATTGTAAAAATTTATCATATTAATTATTAATGCCATGTGAAGATAAGCGAATCGAAAATACCCTTGTAGAAACAGGTGCGCCACAGTGCAATATCTCTGAAAACACATGTTCTAATAACCAAATACCTAGTTCATAAATTTATTAAAATCTTTAAAAAACCGCATGTGGCTAATAATAAAATACTAGCTTTTTATGTTATATTGAAATAGAATAGATTTGCAGTATTTACATTTATACCTAAGTATTTTGATAAAAATCCTACCAGCTGATGGATAACCAATCGTTTATAAATAACGCAAATGACTGTGAATTCAGGAAAGGGATATGAAATTTTAATTAAGTACGAGCAAAAATATTTAGATGCAGGGACTGCACGTAACACAAGTATTTACAAAATTTGAGCTTCTTTTAAAATTTTTGTTATTTTGCTCGGGTTTGAAGTGTTGTATGTTTACGGAATGACGCTTTATGACCTCTTAAATGATCTCTAATCACGTCAATATATAAGCACTAACTTTGTAATAGTAATGAATAAGCAGCTGGAGCAGTCTGTTATAAAACTTACTGTTCATTACGCGCAGAATAAAATAACATGAATTATAGTTGTAGTTCGTGTGTTGCACTTGTTTTTTCTACCATGGTTTTCAACATATAGAGAGCTCGAACTAGTCCATATATACCGCACATGCGTGATATACACTAAAGGCTATGTCTAAAATCACTGTCCAATTGCTTGATAATAGTAAACACGAATTGGTGACTGGCTAAATGTTTTATTACTGGCCAATTACGGAACAAACTTACAATGATAAATTAGAGCAATTAGTCGAGTTCTGATGGGCATTCAGTCATGGTTTCCAGGTTGTTGATTAGATGCCAAACACAAAACCTTTAGAATTTAAAATTTTCTTTCAAATTTGAGTAAAACGGAATAAGTTTTCGGTGTTTTTAGAAAATTTGAGAACCTGCGTAATTTATGTGTTATTAAAAAGCGTGTTTCTG
This sequence comes from Platerodrilus igneus, assembly GCA_036346225.1. Lineage (NCBI taxonomy): Eukaryota > Metazoa > Arthropoda > Insecta > Coleoptera > Lycidae > Platerodrilus > Platerodrilus igneus. Next base: position 6,908,176 of record JARFIW010000229.1, on the reverse strand, counting down.
AGCGATTTCATACATCTCCACTGATTATCGGAATCATAAGATAACCTCTTTCTGTATGGGAAAAATGATTTGCGAATTTCTGACAAAATAACAAAATAAGAATTTCCGTACATCTGCAGTGGTTTGCATGTACATTTGGAACGCGTTGCGATACGCTTGAAATAAATTACAGGGAATAATAAATTTTTAAAATATAAGACGAATTAAAATATAGACGTGCCGGTATAATAGATTTCGAAAATATTTATTCTTAATTAACTATCATATTTCAAATTATGTTGCTATGAAAATAATTCAAATAATAAGCTTCAACGTTATTCTTTTAAATAACCTGTAATGGTAATAATGTGACACGATAACATTAAAAAACCACTAAGCAGACATCGGAATGCGACAAACACTGCGTATACAGTTTCCATAAATAAATACATTATATATACTGTTGCGTGATGACAACTTGTGTAGTAAGCATAGATTAAACTCGACACATTGTATTAATCAAACGCTGACCGTAATTAATATGATTTACAGTGGGAAAAAATTAGATTTGTTGGACACAACGGGAAAGAAATGGAATTATTTAATTATAAACCTGCAATACATCAACATCAAGATGTAGAGATAGGTGCAAATAAAAAAAGGGGATTGGAGTTTGTACAATTTTAGTTTTATATGAGGGTTTTATTTAATGTTCGTTTAAAAGTGAGGTGAAGTACTGAAGCTACAAGGAAAATTTGATTGCATTGCCGAAGAAAAAAATAAGTGGAGATTGACATGTAAAAGTGGAAATTGCACGGTAGCTTCATAAGCGCGCGCGGATATAATGGTGAAAACCGTTTGAAAACAAGAGACTAAGACTGTGTGAATAACCGTTCCATTAAATTGGAACTCTTTGTGGTTTGTTTAGTGCACGGGAGTTTTCTGTTTTTGCATAATTTAAGGAATGATTGCAAGCAAACATTGGTATTATTAGAATTACACAGTGAGTCGATAATTTTTATGTTTAAGAATTTTTAGTTAAACATTTATGAACTAAAATAGTTGTTATTTAAATAATAAGGAATTAATTAAAAAGTGAAAATAATTATTGGATTGGACTAATTAGTAACGGCATTAAGTATATTGATTTCAGAATGCAATTTTGGTGATAAGATTTAGTATTAGTTGAAGTATCAAAGAAGATTTATTAATTTGGAATGTACGATGAAGTGATGCATCGAAAAGTTGGTATTTAGCTGTTTTTTTGATTATTATGAAGGGCATTTACAATAATTGGGATTTATAAATGTTTTATAATTAAATATGAAAACAAGAAAAGTTTGGAGCGGCAAATAGTTTTGTAGTTGGCTTAGATTTAAGGTCTTTTTAGGACGTTTTTCTTTTAGTAATATCTGGCAAGAAATTGTTTTATGGAAACTATATTTGTAACTTTATATTGAATTTATTTTATGTTAGAGTTTAAGTTTAGGTTGAATTTTATTTCAATTGATTTAGGAACTAGGTAAAGTCATCCAATTGTAAATGATATCAGTAGAGGATGGTGTTTGTTCTGGGACAAATCCACCTTATAAAATTCACCAATAGAATCCACCGAATCCACCCAATCCACCTAATCCACCGGGCCACCGCGCCACCGTTCTAACCTATGTAAGAGTTTTCTTCGACTAACCACTTTAGCCTGATCTAGAATTTCCCGGGCAATCTAACCCTGTTTGAATTGTTTAAATCAAACCACCCTTACAAAGGTTTCTGCGGGATAATTTTAAGAAACCTAATAAAACGAATAGACTTAAGTTTAGAAGTTTATTAAGTGTAATATAATTTCCTCCAGAATCCCTCATTTCCTCACACATTCTGGACCAAATAGTTTTCTTCGGCTAGTCATTTCATCTTTCGAGATAAATCTATCTTGTTTGGTATCAATTAATATTAGATTTTTCTTAGCTATCCGAATGTCTGGAAATTTTTTAGATAGCATCAGTCCCAAGGCGGTACCCCAATTTTAGGAATTTTTAGCAGACGCGATTTCTGACCGTCTTTATAAATTTTTTAGCCATGTGATATGAATTTTACGCAGAATCCAAATCTGCAAACAGATTTAAAATCCGACCTCCCCTTACAAAGTTACACCCTGTTAAAACCCAACATACACGCACACTATGGGTGATCTGTTAATTGAACCTGAACCCTAATTTCCTGACTACCCAGTATTGCGCGGTTTCTAATTTTAGTACTTTTTTTAAATAAGACCAACTCTAAAAAGCTCTATAAACAACTAATTATACATAGATTTCTCTCATGCCTTAAAATTTAATTTAAGTTTGGAAATATTTTACAATCCTCGTTAGCATAAATTTTAAATACTTCTACGTCATATTTATGGAATTTATAATTTGCTAGTATCCAAATAAATTACCCAGCGAAAGTTTAACGATTTACTATAAAAAGCACATTAGCTATCAATACGATAATTGCTTTTAAAGCTTTTAAAGCGTTCAAATAATTATCGTTATACGTAATTACCTTTTGTAAATCCCAGCATGGTTACCCATTAAGTATAATTATTAAAGGTACTTTCACAATTAATAGTCAGACGTCATAAACCACTTATAAGCTTATCAAGGTTGTCTAATGACTTAGGTATAATTACTAATACACGGTCAGTTTTGTAAATTATTTGGAAGTGAAACTTGGGTATTCCTACGAGATGTTTAACTGTATTCACCGTAATTAAAAATTGTCGTCGGCCTTACTGCTTATTTTGAAAAATTCCCACACAACTTTCCATACTATTAACCGCATATTTGGTGACGCTAAAAGGAAAGCAGTTATTGGTTACACCACTTTAAACCTAAGAATAAAAACAAGATAGTTTAATACGTCTATTAATAATTTTTGCTAATGTTGGTGATACAAATAAGTACAACAAACTTGATCAAGAAACATTATGTGTTTTAATAAAATATATACATGTATTGATAACATCTATAAACCGCTGTGGTAACCAGAGTCTGGCGAATCTGAGATAGCCAAATCTTTAAACATTTGCGCAAACGATTGTCTCGCAGTCGCATCTTCTAAGTACTGGTTGGGGTAACATTTAATAATTTCCAACACTGTCACGTACTTTAAATTGCTGCAATCATTAGATAGAGAAATACTCACACGGCTCTCTTTCTCTAATAACGTTTGAACCCTTTCTTCGTCCGTCGTATTTCCACTTACATTTTTTATATCACCTACAAATTGTTCGTAAAATTCTGGAAAGTTTCTACACCTTAACTCCTCCATTTTATAACAGATTAATTCTTGCAAATTTAATATCTTGATACACTCGCACTCAGGTAGCACAATAACATTCCGATCTTTCGTAATTTCCATATTATATAAATTGTCTCTTGGAATTTATTCGCTACCCATACACTTCTATTAGATGTTTCGACAATCAGTTTCAATCTGAGTTTACGATACAGTTGTATTTCCAAAACATCTCCGCCCGAAAAAACCATTCGATCTTACGTTTGCTGCTTCTTGGGTAAATTGTATGATTCTAAATTCCAATTGAAAATTCCAAAACTCTCTCCATTTAAAGTAGTCTATTTTTATAGCATAATTTTGGCACATTCTACTATTGCAGATAATTTGTACGACTGGTTGCAGACCACCGTATAAATCAAAACCAACCTCTACGTTATGGTGGTAAAAATTTGATGTAAATTCACTTAGCGCATAGATGGTCTTACCTACCAGTTTGTCGATACCTAATGGCACTCTTACATCACTTGTGACGGCAATACAAGAAAAATCCATCTTTAACTGTAATTTTGATTAACTCGACGATACTTTGACAACTAATGCTCTGGAATATGGCTCCATCGCCTTTTATGCTACCGGTCGAGCGTGCGCAGCTCCTTATTATGTTAATCGGTGTTATATGCAAGTTTTGACTAGAAAAGTAACGCTTATAATTGTTTTATAGTGGGTTTTAGCTGTTTGTATTTAACCACCAACACAATTTAGAATTTTTATAAAAATTACTTTTAGGTGTATTTTTAATATAACTCCGTCGTGTAAGATATCAATTATCATTGTGTTTTCCTCAGGTTCTCAAATAGTTCGAAATTTTTTTCAAGTCGAACGACCCTTTACTGATTTACAGATCAACCTTTTACAAACCATATGGGGTTCATCTTTAATCTATTTCTAAACAGCGTCGCTCTGTCTTTTGAGATAAATCCATCGTGTAACCTATCAAATTAGTATAGAATTTCCTGGGGGATCAAAATCAATTATCACGTCTTTTAAAATTAGCTCCAACAAAGACCCGCATAGTGTTTTAATATTCAAAAACCTAACAGGAAACCACCTCGGCATTTTTACATAGATTTAAGTCGATAATACAGCAATTTTTAAAAAAATATTTATACAATATTTATAGTTATTACTATTTCTATGACCCGTCTCCGCGGACGAGTCCATTTAGTTAGAGGGGGATCCGCATTTACTTTAAATAAAAATATTCAAGTCCGTACGTTTCACTAATACGGAATTTCAAGAATGTAAGTGAAGCGCGTAATTAAATGCGATCTTAAACCAGGTAATTAGATTGCTATACCTTTAGAGTAAATGTTTTCACAATGAGAGTACTGGTACAATATTTTAAAACTTTCCAACACTTTGGTTAATTATTGTAATTTGAAAAGTATGTCTAATAGCCTTGACGTATTAATTTTTCCACCTTTGAAAATTTCGGGGTAAGACAACATTTTCAAACTTGCATGTTTAAACTGCGATTTTCTACTATTATTCTGCAACTTTACCCGCTTATAAACGTTGAAGAAATTAATATTTACATGTATAATTCAAAAACTGTTTATCATTATTTTTTTTAGAATGACCATCTTAAGTAGCTCATGCAGTGTGTGTGAAAGCGTTTTTACTATCAAACTTCGGATGGAAACTAACCATTAACGTCTACTTTTATATTTATATACTCATCGAAATTTTCCTATATCGCCCTTAACGCATCTCGGTGTGTACCACGCACACCCCTGCCCATGCACCCCAACCCATGTGCATTCCTGATGGAAAAGTCAAGTTGTTCAAATTTAAATCTTATTGGGTTCATGTTATACGAATTTATAAGAACCTAACCAAGATTGTTTGAAAACAGTATTTGTACAAGTTGAGTAGATGGAAGAGTACAACAGGTTTCCATTTCACGCATTTACAAGCGATGTTTTAATTTTAAACCATAGATTTTAGAGAAATTTCTGTCACTAAAAATGTTGCCAAGTCCCCAAAATATGTCGGACATATGTTGGATATATGTTGGACATATGTCGGACGTATGTTGGATATAGTTTGGATTTATGTCGTACGGATGCGAGAAGAGAAAGACGAAGTAGGGTAGAAGGTTTAGGTTAGTTTACGTTGTTTGGAGTTAGGTTAGTCGGTCTTGTCTGAAGTTAGGTTAGGTTAGGTTAGTCGGACTTGTCAGGAGTTAGGTTAGCTAGTGTTGTCTGGAGTTAGGTTAGGTTAGTTGGACTTGTGTGGACTTAGGTTAGATAGCAGGAAAAATTGATAGGTTAGATCAGCGTCGCGAGGCTGATAGCTTAGAAAGATCTGATATTAATTGATATCAAACAAGATAGATTTGTCTCAAAAGAAGAAATGGCTAGCCTAAAAAAACTATTTGGTCCAGAATGTGTGAGGAAATGAGGGATTCTGGAGGAAATTATATTACAGTTAATTAATTTCTAAACTTAGTCTATGCGTTTTATTGGGTTTCTTAAAATTATCCCGCAAAAACCTTTGAAAAGGTGGTTTGATTTAAACAATTCAAACAGGGTTAGATTGTTCGGGAAATTCTAGATCAGGCTAAAATGGTTAGTCGAAAAAACTCTTACCTAGTTTAGATCGGTGGCGCGGTGAATTCGGTGGATTGGGTGGATTCGCTGGATTCTATAGGTGAATTCCATAAGGTGGATTTGTCCCAGAACGAACACCATCCTCTACAGATATCCAGCTACGCCAATGAAGGTATGTTATTTGGAAAGCATTTTATTTTATACGTTTATTTATTTATAACAGAATTAATGTGTTTTACTGTATTTTTGAGCTAGCTCAATATGAAGTGATAAAATTTAGGATACCGAAGCAAGGAAGATTTATGCGGAAAAATCGTCTTCCATATAGAAATATTATTATAAGGAATTGCTGTGACAGACAGTTTGGCGCTTCACGATTTTGACAGAGAAAAATCTTCCAGGGTAAGTGTTAATGTAAAGTAGAATATTTGTATTTAAACCATTTAATTTATTATTTTGTATTTATTTATTTTTCTTTTTCTTTTTTTACATAGGAACCCACTCCCGCACCATTGCAATTAGCCGACGCACCCTTATACTGGTACGGAATTCCCGCTTCAGGGTAAATCAAAATTTATTAACGTCATGCACATTTTACCCATAACACATAGAAAAAAGAGTTTTTAAAAATCATTTTTGTTTTAAGAATTCGTTTATTTGAAGGTTTCAAAAGTGTTTCTTGAAGCTTAACTCTTGAATACTTATAATTTCGAAGTGCTCTCGCAGTTTCGTAGAAAACCCATAATACTTGCATTAGAAACGTGCTTTTAAAAATGAAAATCTGAATATCTTTACAAGAGAAAAGTCATTTAAATCTATTTGTACTACCTACAGCAAAATACCAGTTCACCCACACCAGTTTCTAACAAAGGCATTTTTATAAAACTATTTATATCTATCTATATAATGAACCTCTTGAAGACCATACCTCGATTGTAGTTTGCAAAGCGTACAATTGAATTTCAATAAAAGTTTCGAACAAAAAATATGCGTCTTCCCATTTAAATTGAGACCTACGCCCTCGCGTAAATACTTCAAATATTAAACAAGGTCGAAGTCTGCATTGAAACGAATCCGTCTCACTGAGGGAAGCCTTAGATAAGTATAGGTAATACACAAAGAAAAATAGAACTGTAGTAAAAGCACAAAGTTTGAGATATTTTCCCTGATCCTTAATTAATAGAAGACTTTATTAGCTCACATACCACGAGATTGTTATTAGTTATCTTAAAGAAATATTTTTTTAAGGAGTGTTCGGTAGTTTCTTTGTAAAAACAACATTTGTAAATCTTGATAAACTTTTCGTGTATAGTTGGATGTAAATTCAGGGGCAAGCAAGTGTAGAAAAATAGGTTAAATCCATATTCGATTCTTGAGAAACAGAATGTGAACGTTTTATGGTTGATGTATATCAAATCCTGCAAGGATATTGTCAGCACTGGATTAAACATATCAAACTGAACCAAGGTTAATACTTTTCCTTAGTTATTCAACTGTAGTTGGATATTAAGTTCCGCAAGAATGTTGTCAGAACTGGGTTAAACTTATCAAATGTAACCAAGCTTAGTTATTCAAGTGCCTAATAGATATTGGACGGATCAATGGGTGTTTCATACTAATTAATTTGTGTATAAAAATCACTTACATTTTCCACCAAAAAAATAAAGTGCATTACTTGTCTGAGTGAACTGTACTCTAATTATACCACTAGACATAGAGCTGCCCATTCACTTCCTTAAATTGTTCACAAAACAAATGACACTACCACAGCAAACCATTATTAATGTTAAGATACCGACTTGTCGACCATACAAGCAAGTTGGCAGACACGTGCGATCAGTTCTAAAGTTTGTTTCAAACTGCCCATTTGTTATAGTCCCGCGTGTCCGTATTCAGCGCCACTGCTACAGTTGGCAACACTGATACGATCCACGGTTCACAATATTGCACAATAATGACATAATTACGTGTCAAATTGTATCACATACCAAACACGTTTACAATGATACAATTTGCACTCAAAAATGCAAATAAAGCGAAGTACTCACTTAAAACGCGCCATGCAGTTAATCTCAAGGTATCTCCTTGTTTCCGGGTGGGTTGCGTCACGCGATTGTTGATCCAAATTTATTCGTTTTCCTCTTTCGTTTGTAGGGGAGCGGTAAGGATACAGGTAGAGGCAACGATAGAAGGTAGAGATACGATAGAGGAACCCACATCCTAAAAAAGAAAAGACAGCCCCACGACACAGGTAAACGTTACCGTTCGACGTCTCGTCGGTAATAATCCTGTCCTGTCGTGTCGCAAACCGCGCACTTGCCCATCAATCCGCGCCTGCGCATTTTTTTGCGCAAACGCAACTGTCCGAAATGACGGAAATGAACAAGTCTATTTTAAAGTAGTGGCGGGAATTTAGTCACATATTTAAAGTTGTACAATGCCAATTTTGGCATGTAACACATTTTACAAGGAAAACAGGCAAAAGTAGAAATTAGGATTGAAATTAATAAAGCATTTGTGAATGCGTCTACATACCGCCCACCAAAATAAGAATGAAAAAACTTATTTTCTAAATCGACTGTACTATTTACAATAAAAACAAAAATTAATGCCAATTAAAGATTATTGCGACACCTCCCCTGTTGGAAGAGAACACAATTTAACCAAAAATCTCTTTAATATACCATGCATAGTTTTAACGTTTGCTTCGCGAACTATTGTATTAGATCCAATATTTAAAGGGTCCACTCTACATAAACGCCATGATAAAGGAGGAACGTTATCCTCTTTTATTAAAACCAAAGTTCCAACTTTAATTTCACATGGAGCGAATAACCACTTTGTTTTCTGCTGCAACATATTTAATCTGTACGCCAATGATGCCAAAAGGATTGTTTTATCCTCTGTACCAGTTGCCAACGATCCAACATTGACAATTTCAAGTTCATGGCGCATGAATCAGGAATGATTGACACAGGCTCCAAACCAAGACAATGACTAGGAGTCGAATAAGAAAAATCATCTGGATAATTAGTTAAAGGGCACAAAGGTCTGGAATTGAGAATTGCCTCAATTTGTACCAATACAGTATTCAGTTCTTCTAGGAAAGAATCTGATCACCAATAGCCTTTTTCAAATGCGATTTAACTGATTGTATGCCTGTTTCCCAAAAATACTCCGAAATGAGGTGTGGCAGGAGGATTGAAAACAAATTTAATTCCTTCAGAGACTGCTGATACTTCCATAAGTTTTGCCAATTCTGCTGAAGCACCAGTAAAATTAGTACCAGAGTTGCTGTATCTTGATGCATTTTCAACGACGAGCGATAAATGTGCACAAGGCACCAATAAATGTATATTTTGAAAGATTTGATACCAATTCCAAATCGATTGCTTTTGTGCTGAAACACACAAACAAGCATATATATGCCTATAAAGACTTTTAACCACGCACCCGATTCATTGTGATAGAAAGGGGGCCACCAAAATCCATACCCGTATGAAGAAAGGGTTGCCTAGGAGTTACCCTAGTTGAGAGCAAGTCACCCATGGGGATAATAAGCAATAGGATTAACTCGAATTTAGGGTATGCACCTTTGTAATGCCCTTTTTGCATTTAAAATCCAAAAATTTTTTGTTACCAAAATTGCGTGATCTTTAAACCAAAATGTAAATATGTCTGATGACCGTTCGATATAACCAATTCTGTTAGGTGATGAGGACGGGGCAATAATAAAGGAAATTTTTCATTAAATGACAATTCTGAATTGCGTAACCTACCGCCCACCTTGAGTAAACCACGGTTGTCTACAATCGGACTTAACGAACGAAGCTGTTTAAGAATAGGTCTGCCAGATTCAAAACCTTTTATATCCTGACCAAGTACTTCGTTTTGACCTCTCTTAACCAAAAAATGTAAAGCATCTTTTTATTGATGTATTAATACACCAGTAGGATTTCGACCATGTTTCGAAGAAATTTCTAATGCCAAAATTAATTTTTGAACATATGCGATAATACGACATATTTTTTGTAAATTAGAGTACTTATTTAGCAAGTCGTCTACAAAGTGCTCTACCACCACAATTTTTAACGATAATATTCTTTTTTCCAATTCGACATGTGACCATATGATCAATATCCAAGAGTGGTCTAGACGGCCATTTGTCAACCAGTAATTGTAACCAATGAGAACCAGTCCACCATAACGGATGATCCACCAAGTCCAAAGTCAATGTGCCACGTAATGCGCAATCTACTGGATTGTCAATTGATTTAACATGATGCCAGCAAGAAGGCGCAATCAAAGATTGAATGACAGATATACGATTTCCCACAAAAGTTTTTCACAATAATAAACGAATCCAGTAGAGTCGGACCAGGCAAAAATACTACTGAATGATGAACGAGTTATGTATGTTCGTTTACAAAATCCAATAAATCTTGTTACGTTCTAATTTTGCTTTTAAAATTTCCCTGGTTAATTCAATACCCGCTAGAATAAATTCCGTTTCTACTGTTAAATTCCTCAACTTAAATCTAGTTGCTTTGAAACGACAAGTTTATGCTACAATTAAATAGTCTATATCCTGTTTTAGGTACCCGTTATCTTGGTGTACATTAGGGCCGCGTATAATAGTTTTCTCTATTGTTCCAATATAAAGACTTGTTGAAATAAGGTCGTGCACTATCCGATAAAACCCGGTTTTTCAGTTTTAATCGCGCTTCGATAAGAGAGGATTGGCAGTTCGAATTCGTGACATTTGAACCAATGTTGAATTTGATTCTGCAGCTTGTGCGTCGAAATATTTTCTACATTATTCGTCGCGTTATTTCAAAAGCAATGCACGTTTGTTTTTTTTTCTGTTCGACAACTAGGAGGTATCTTGCGTGTATTGCTTTTTTTTAGCTGGAAGCCAAGTGGGTTCTTTCTTTGTGTAGGCCCACCTGTTCGTTGCCGTGGACCAACTGCTTTTGTCTGTGGACCGCTGCTGTAGTTACGATGGCAGGGTGAATGAATCCTAAATACCGCGGCGTTTCTGTGTTGACTCACCTAACGGGTTGCAAGCTAAGTATACAGACACCTACAGGTATGCAACTCGTTTTCTTTTGTGTGTATCAATGGAATATTCCATATCAGCGTTTGGTGTAGTTACATGATAAGAAACATTCACCCTGTAGGATTATTGTTTGATGCTGCTAATCGATATTATCGCTCTACAGGTGTGATGTACCATTGTTAAAAATATTGGACAGACATACGCTTATTCCTTTATACTGATTGGTTTATTTTACAAACGGTACTATGTACAATTTAAAAGATGTCTGACAAAAGCTCTCACGCGTTAATTCTTTCCTATTAATTAGTTATTTTACAAAAAGTATTAGGTGAAATTTTTAAAACGCCTGACAAAAGCTCTCACTGGTTTAATTACAACTGATTAATTTTATTTTGTGTGAAATACGAGATGCGCACTTCGATCTAAATTCCTAAATTGTCCGTACAATATAATTGTTTTCTGTGAAATAATAACACTTAATCTATTTTCTTTTTGCTTGTTTGTACAGAATCCTTTATTAATTTGTATGTGTTAATAGATAATCGTGGGCGATGTTTTTTTTTGGTATTTAGGTGAATCTCCTCCCCCCTCTTTGCGTTTGGTAGTTAGCCAGGTATTTACCTTTTTCCGGCTACGTCTAGGTACGTAGCAATATGCCAAAAGTTCCACTGCGCACAGTTCCAGGCGAGGAATCGAAATGCGCTGCAATGGCGCAACTCTCGATTTATCACAAACCAAAATTGTTTTAATGTTTCTGAATTGGTCTACCGTCCGAAAATAGACCACTGATGCATATCCCCACTCGGAAGCGTCACAAAAGCCATGATGTTGCAAATCTACATAATTGTTACATTAAAATCCAACGAGGAATTGGCAATCGTAACAATTCTCATAATTGTTTTAAGTAATCTAACCATTTTGATGTGACGTCCAGAAGAGGATGTTCATTCCAACCAATTCCAAGAATCTAAAGATGTTGTATGAGACGTTTCGCAATGAAAACCAAGGGAGTTAATAAACCCAAAGGATCAAATATTTTTGCTATTTCTGAAACAATTTTCTTTTAGTATATTCCCTGTCCAAGGAATTTACTTTATAAATGAAAGCGTCCACAAAAGGTTGCCATTGTAATCCCAAAACTTTCTGAGAAATGACTGTAGTGAGGTTAAATGAAAATGTTCCTTGACAACGTAAAGAATCTGGTATGTTCTCTAAAACCACCGGAAAGTTGCTATTCCACTTTCTCAAGACAAACCCACCGGAATTACACATTTTATCCAACTCAAAAATTAATTGCTTTGCTTCTTCCACAGAAATACAACCTGTCACCAAATCATCAACATATGTATTAGAAGCCAAAACATTTATTGCAAAGGAGTAATGCACGGATTCAATGCTCGCAAGTTCTTGTCTCGCAAGGCCAAGTATGGTGCTGATTTGAGAGCGTACGTAACAGTGTTCAAATGATAATGCATAATACGAGGGGTGACAGGAAAGTAAGGTCTCCAACGCTATAACTTCGCCGGATTCCGCGCTAGGCGAAATCTGGCAACAGCGCCGTATTGCCTGGTTCCCCCACTACAACTTTGTTGCTGGGCGCGTCATTTCCCGACCGCTCAGTCTTGGCTGAGCAGCCGTCAACAATGGAAGTACCCCTCGCGTCAGCGTCCAAGTACGAATTGCGTTCGGTGACACCAAAAGAAATTCATTGTCAATTGGTTGAAGTTTACGGGGAAGACTGTATGAACATTAAAAACCCGCGTATGTGGTGCCGCGAGTTTAATTCCGGGCGAAGTAATGTTCACGACAAGGAGAGAAGTGGCCAGCCGCCGCTCTCGCATGAGATTGTTTGTGCAGTGGAGGCGGAAATGTTCAGAAATCGCCGTGCGACTATTAAGAACTTGGAAGGAAAGAAGAAGTTTGGGTCGGACGCGGAGGTTAAAAAAGAGGTCAACACCTGACTGCGCAAGGCGGACGCAGAGTGGTTCGACATCGGCATACAAAAGTACACCGCGCGGATGCGGAAAATGTTGAAAAATAGCCAAGACCCTCGCCTTTCCAACGATGTCTCACACTTTGTAAATAAATGTCATTTTCTATGAAAAAAAAAATAGGAGACCTTACTTTCCTGTCACCCTTCGTAGGTTGACTAAGATCAAACTTTCACAGAAATTTTTGAAAATTACGATGTGATGGTGTCATCAAAATTTGACGATAAATTTGCTTAAGATCTGAAATAAGCACAACAGTATGAAGACGAAAATGTAAAAGCAATACCGAAATGTCCTTTTGCAGAGGAGGACCAGCCAATAAATCATCATTCTAGGCACCACCAATAGATATCACTGCTGAGGCATCAAATACAACGCGCAACTTTGTAGTTGAGCTATCGGGTTTTAACACGGCATGATGAGGAATGTAGTATCCACCAGATGAATAAGAATTTGTTGAAATTTGAGTCATGTGACCACTGTTCAAATAATTTTGCAAAAATTGTTTATATTTCAAAAACAATTTGCGGATCGGTTTGTAACCAACGTTCCAATGCTAAAAATTTTTTGAGAACAAACCCTAAAGAAGCCACAAATATTGGTTCAGGATCTAAAAACGGCAGAGATACTATAAATCTACCACTATTTGTATAAAAATCACTTATATTTTCCACCAAAAAATTAACTGCATTACTTGTCTGAGTGAACTCTATTCCAATTATACCATGACACATAGGGCAGTCTATTCACTTCCTTAAATTATTCACAAAACAAATGACACTACCGCACCAAACCACTATTAATGTGAAGATACCGCCTAGTCGACCATACGAGCAAGTCGGCAGGCACGTGCAATCAGTTCCAAAGTTTGTTTACACCTGCCCATTTTATAAGAAAAGCAGGTAAAGGTAGAAATTAGGATTGAAATTAATAAGACATTTGTGAATGTGCTTAACAGATATCGTGTGGTGTTCCATAATATGTTTTAATACAAAGATCGATAAACTTTTTATATATCGTTGACTTTACATTCAACTGCAAGCGTACAAAACTCGATTATGTTCATAGTCGATTCTTGAAAAACCAAATGTAAATATTTTATAGTTAATGTATATTAAATCCTGCAAGGTTACTATCAGCACTGAATTAAACATACCAAATGCAACCAAAGTTAATACTTTTCCTTTTACTGGATATCCAAATTTCCATCTCTGACCTATTAAATCTATTGTATTTGGTATAAAAGAAACGAAAAGAAAAGAAATTGTTTTTGTTTCCTAGTTTTGGTCCTGGATTTTTAATAAATTATCTTTTACATTGTAAGAATAAAATGGTTTGAACGTGCATGAATACATTAAGACAACGCGTGGGGTAGAGGAAAGGGCATTTTATCATCGCTCTCGGGGAAATGACGTGAACACGCGACGTTTTTTATTCTAATTGGATGTAATACAAGCCGGTTTGAATAATTCAATCTCGTGAGAGATGAAAAGGGTTTTGGGACAAGAAGAATTACCTGGACATTTTAATGCTGGACTTCGTGAACACGAAGTGTTCGATGTAGTGTTCAAAATTTTCGTTTCTTCCTTCTTAAGATTTCCTTTTAGGGCACTACAACGATTATTGGCAGGTAACAACGATATAAAATCTGACAAAGAACAAGAAGAGTGAGAAGAGTAATGTCGCCGAAGAACATGAAGCGTAAGTGTTTATAACTTTGCAACCTGTTAAAAAGTACCAAAATTTGAACGATTAAATCTTAATAATTAATTGTGGTCGAGATTAAGGGTAAAACGATTATGTGCCTTTGTTTGTTGTATGTTCCATAATATGTTTTAATGTAAAGATTGATAAACTTTTTATATATCGTTGAGTTTAGATTCGGTTGCAAACCTGTAAAAATCTGTTAAGTTCATATTTGATTCTTGAGAAACAAAATATAAACTTTTATTATAGTCGATGAATATTACATCCAGTAAGTTTATTATCAACACTGGATTTAACATATCAAATGTACTCAAGATATTGCTTTTCCTTACTTATTCACCTGCCTCGTAGATGTCGCTTACGCAGAGTCGCCGCGCATATGTTGGCCGCCTATGTGCAAATTTAAAAAATGCCGCCCTATTACTAATACTACGTAAACATTTTCCCCCAATAATAAATGTGCAGAAACGCAATAAAAAGTTTTAAAAATTGAACTTGCGTATTTGTATGTATGGATAACATTAGTATTAGACGTGGGCTCTCCAAGCCTTGACATCCGCAAATTTCGTTATTAATGGTGATAAGTCGATACTGTCACTAATGTCATGTTCAATTGAAAGTGTCGCTAATGCTGATAGTCTTTCTTGGGTTATAAATAATTTCAGATAATTTTTAATAATTTTTAATTTGGAAATCGAAGGTTGTCCGGAGGTCACAGTCATAGATATTGTCAAATAATACTACGTTCGAAAAAGAAGAAGACAAATCGTTTTCATAAATAGAATGTAGAGCTTCATAAACTGTCATGTTCGAAGATATGTTCGGTTGCAACGCTTTGATTTCCTCAAACAATTACATTGCTTTCAGCATCTGAGTGATGATGAATCTTGTCCAAAGGACCTTTTTCGATTGTTGCACAATTTTCATTCAACTCACTGTCATTTATCACCTTCAATTAGGAAAAGTTATCAAGTATTTTGAATATAAAAATGTGATTTTCAAATAATTTAAACCTGTTTTCAAATACAGTTAATGTGCAATCTAGAATTTGTTACGTTAAATTTATGAAAACGATTGATTTTTGCATTAATTTCCGACCACTTTCATTAAGCGCCTCTTAAACTTTAAGCAACGGCTCAATTTTTATGCTATTCTAATTAAAATGAGTATTTAAAATCTTACATACAAATTTCCTTAAGTGTAGAAATACGTGGAATATATCTTAAACCGCGTTTATAAATTTTCCGAATATTTGCTTCAGAGTTCAAAATAACCACTCTATATAAATTCATGAAAAAAAGCAAACAGCTGCTTGTTATTTCTAATAGATTCTTCAAATCACGTTCGAAACAGCGTCATAACACTAATATAAAAGCTTTTAATGGTTAGTACTGAGAAACATATTTCATTATATTGCAGGTGTTCGAGCTTGCTCAAGTTTTATGGCCAATAATCGTCCCCCAATTAATTCATTCTCCGTATCGTGGATCGATAATAAGACAAATGTCTATTCATTTCTATAAGTTAGGCATCCGGCTATACGTTGTGCAGCCTTTGTCTAAACGCAAGGTTGCATACTTGCTTAGCCGATTAAAATACACGTTGTTTCTATGCGAACAACAAAATTAAGTAGAACTGATTATAGTAGTATTGAAGTCTTTTGCTTTCTTTATTACTTGCATTCTAGGAATATTTTTCAGTTGTCGTCTGGAATGAATTTCTACTTACGTTCGCGGAATATTTTCACATTCTATCGCTGGGCTGGTTTTATGTTATCTTCTCTCGTTGTTTTCAATCTGTATAAATACAAGCCAAGCTTTTGAAAGGCTCTCTTCTATTCTCTTCTCTTCGTAATTCGATTCTAATTACCCACAATGTCCTTTGGGCGAAAAGAAATGTTGTGAATAGCGATTTTAAAATGCGCTGTTGTAAGTAGTGTTCTAATATAGTTACCCTCACCCCGCATAGACAATTACAGCCTGCACTTCCGAATTTTTGAAGATGGTACCATAGATGCAGACAGTTTAAGATAGAGTCTTTTTTCTGTTTCCGTTACTTGTGTTGCTGTTTTGGAAGATATACACTTCTTGTGATGATTCTGTAGTTTAGTATTCATAATTATCCAGTAAATTGCGGACTGTACGTTACCAAATTCACGTTCACAATGCACGAGAGATTCAGTAATGATTCTTAAAGTCACAACAATTTAAACCAAAGCTTGCGTTAGAGCACTTTTTACTGTTTTTCTATTTCTTTGTACATTAATGTTAACGTCAACTACTTACTTTCCAAATTAATTAATACTTAGTTCGTATAAGTTAGAGATACGTTAATTAGGTTTAATTTTATGTTCTGATTCATACGAGGTGGACTTTCCAAAGCAGGTACCAATAACTGTATATATAACTGTATTATTTCTTGTATATATTTAGGGTTGGAAACATTTTGTAAGTATCCTTGCATGTATATAAGTACCTATTATTTAGATTATAAGATTTTATTCTCGATATTTTAAAATGTTTAGGTTTATACTGTATTATATGCAAATTGACGCTTTGTTTACATCACGTTATAACAGGACAGGATGTGTTTTTGACTTTCGTAAATATTCCTTTTTGAGACTGTATGTTTGCAATTAACTTTTTACTGAGGTTTCCAATTTTTTTTTTGAATTACCCACCCCACTCTACGTCGTGTTAAGCTAGCCCCGAATCCAATTATTTTGAATTTCTATTACACTCTTCTCCTTTGTTTTGTTGCGGTATTCGGTAAAAGCGATGTTTTTTACTTTACTTTGTTTCTTGTCTGCACGGAATACCGTGACAAATTTTAAAAAGAAATTCACCTTAAAATTTTCTCTTGGATCTTAAATTGATTTGTCTTCATCCTCATAGTCAAATTGTAGAGTACGCTTTCTTATGCGTCTCGTTTAAACCGTAGGAAACTTTTCATCTGCACCAAATTCGACTGCCGCTTTGCTTGCCTCGTCCACTATTATTTCAAACCTGGAATGTGTTCTCAATCCTACCAAATATTTTTTAAATTGTGTAATGCATCCACACAATTTCCAATGTTAATCTTAAGATTTTGCATAATTTTACTGACCACATTAACTTTATTCATAATGAAAATAGAACAAGTATATTTGAAAGACTTTATTTTTTAGACTAGATTATTTGCCATACCTCTATTAGTCATATCTCGAGTGTTATTGTTAGTCAGTTCAACCAAGGCGTCGTAGACTTCGGTCGACTGATTTTTCAGAAATTTAATTGCATCTATTCGACTTTCCCACCTGGACTCTAATAACGGTTGCAGTGTAAGATTAGTAGATTACATCTATGTGTGAACGAAGAAAAATACACCTACAACTCTTGTACCAAATTGAAGAATTCAACTTATTCAAAACTAGTTTTTGCGGCATCCTTAATAACTAAATTTAAAGTATGTGCGGAACATATAACATAAAATACCCTTGGATTTAAATCTAAAATTCGCTTCTAAAAACTAATATTTTTTCCGCGCATATTTGCATCATTGTCTTACCCCTAGCCGCGTAAATTATGAATATCTAAATAGAGTTCTTTTAGTTTGTTACATAAAAATTAGAACCTGTAGTATCTGTTACAGGACAAAAACAAAAAAAAAAAATGTTCAAAAATTTCAACTGGTGTATTCGTTGATACAAATCAGATAATAGCAGTAATTTTTTCTGTGTGTGTCGCATATGGGGTGCAGTCAAGAATAATTGAAAAATGTGTACTACTTTTTTCAGAGTTTTTAGGTCTTAGCTATGGGTTGATCAAAGGTTAAATTAATTGCAGATTCAGACTTTTAAGAAAATGTGAATCCATCAAATGCTTTACACGCTAAGGAAACGTTTATAAATAAAAAAAAGTAGACGTTTAAGATCTCTAAGAGAAAACATGACTTTTACCTTAGACATTCAAGGTTTCCAGTATAGCTCTAGCGAATTTTTTATTAAAGAAGTTGCTGTATTGAACATGGAAAATAATATAATATGGCAAATTTTAGAAATGCCTTTGGATATTACGCATTTGAATAAAGATTTTGGAAAATATAAATTTTGGAGCCAAGTAGATAAGTGGATTGCAGTGGGATACGCCCTCTACCAATGGATTAAATACACCATTTTTAAATTTATATTTACAAGAGATGATCCCTGCATATGTAACAGTATACGTAAAGGTGATCCAAAAGTAGCACTTAATATCTTTATATCTACCAACTAACAATGTTGAGAATTTAGAAAACATTCATTGTCTACTACATACAAATAAGTTTTTGAATTGTGCAATAGAAACTGTAATTACTTTAAAACAATGTTTTAAATAATTTTATTTGTAAAAATGTAGTTATTAAGAAACTTTTTAACTAAATTATTTTATCTATAGTTGTTTTAATTAATAAAAGCTACTTAAAAATGTACATACTCACGCATATAATTAAGGATAAGGTGTCTTGGTAAAAACTTTCAATGTTCTTAATATTTAAAATTCTACTTACGTTTTACAAAGTCAACACTACACTTCCTTAAACTCACTTGTTCGGTTGATAAAAACAGTAGGAGTAAAACTGTTTAATTTATTTGAATTTACTTCTTTATATATTAAAGTTGAAAGGTAGAATGAGGGAGTATAAATGTGGAAGGTAAAATGTAGAAGCAAAAATGACGAAGGTTGAATGTGGGAGTAATAATGTGGGAGCAAAAATATGGAAGGTAAAATGCGGAATTAAAAATGTGCAAGGTAAAAATAATATCCAAGATTAAAACAACACATGCTCTCACCAGTAAATAAAGAGATAGGACAACTTGTAAATCATCAGTCTATTACATATTTTCGGATCGTGAAGATTAAGCTAAAACATGGATTGTGCTTGTTAACGTTACAAATGATGTATTAGTGACACAATTAAACCTCCAATAAATTAGTTGATAAGAAAATCTATACGTTAGATGGCGTTAAATCAAATTCTCACCACCATGTCGTGGAAGTTTATATGGTGGTCTTCAACCCGTCATCCAAGTTGTTTGCCGTACTAGAATGTGTATGATTAATTAATTGTGCAGTTAGGTTTATTTCAAGCATTTTTATTTTGGTGTTTAAACCCAATGTAGTACTTTCGGGTGAAGTATTGAGGACGTGGCCACAAGTGTAGCGGCCCTTACTTATATTGCACTGTACTAGAATGTGTGCAAACTATACTTGAATGGAGAGATTTCTGCAATTTTCAATTGGAATTTAACATTAGACTATTTGCTAAAGACTTATGCTGTAACGTAAACAATTTCGCATTATAGCTAAATCTGTTAAATTTCTGCTTTCATTAATATTCCTTACCATTTTGTTAAGAAGCAATAATGGTATCTTTTGTGGTCGTTATTAAAGGTTTAATTTACCTATTTCGCGCTAAAGTGTATTTTGTGTTGCATACCAATTAGTTGGTTTTGTTGTATTCTAATAAATCGTCGGTAGATAACCGTTTCTTCCATACATCAGCGTGCGCATATGCAATTGTAGTTGCTCGCGTTTTAAAGCTTGTTTAAAGTGGAACAGCTTGAGGTCCCGTTTGAAGAAAGGGTGATGTCTTGGAGATCCTGTCGCTGGAAAATGCGAATAGCATTAAAGTAATCTAGGCCAATTCTTCTGACTCCTAACTAAATTATTAATGATAAATATATTGTGTATTTGTTTTTTGATTTATTCTTTGTAACGCACGCAGGAAAGAAATGTAATTTAGGATGTTGAGCGTGGTTGTGTTACAAGATGGCTCACTTTAACCGTACCGTTCACACTGTTAATTTCCATTAAGGAAGAATTTAATTTAATTTGCAAGGATGCATGTAGAGGTGGATTAATTGCAGTAATAGACTATCGTCAGGATGCTGTTTCATGTGGGTTTGAAATAAATTTAGTTGCCTACTATTGTTTAAGGACGCCCGCGGTAAGTACGGAGAGATTTTTTTGCGTCTCGAATTACTTATAATGGATGTCTGGGTGCTGAATGTGATTGACCATGTGGATTATCACATAACATATAATAAATCAAGTTGGTTGTAGTTAAATAATTTGAAAGCATGAAGCGCAAAAATCAAATTTAAAGCTCTTAGAATTTGTAAGTGAAGTTACTGTTTTTTTGCTATAAACTTCAAAAGGTTTAAGTCAAACTACAACTTGTAGTCACCGGTCTCTTGTGTGATTTTATATGTAGATAAATTGAACTCTATTGATAGGCGTTGCAAGGTGTTTTATTGCTCGTATTTATTGGATAGAGTATCCTATTAAATTTTATAGCTTGCTTAAGATATCTTCAGTATTAGAATTTAAAAACTGTAGCGTGATCCTTTTTACCGCACGCCAATGATCGGTTCTGTTGAACACACTCCTAACCTCCTAAACGTGTTGCGAAATGGTCGTTACCTTCCTCGTTGCTGTAGTATGCATTGTTTGATTGTTGAGTCCTTAATATACGAAGTTTACTGCGTACCTTTGATTTATATTAAAGCCCTGAGGTTGAGATACAAATACATATTATATCGATATTTAATAATAATTATAGTAATAACCTCCCTCGTCCCATTAAAAAACATTATAAACAGATTGTCAAATATCATACCAGATCTGCTATGAGATATTAATAAACCTTATGTCTAAATTAGAATGATCAAATTTTTTTTGAACTCGTGCACTTGTTTATAAATTATTGAAAGAACTTACATTTATTTGAATACAATAAACTATAAAATTTAATTGAATTACTACATGAGAAAATATAGATGTAGAGTCAACTTAATTGCTCCAGAGTGTAGGTTCAGTGATTGATAAAAAAATGATTCACTTTCGATTTTTGAAATTAAGTTTCACTAAGCTAAAAAAACAGGAAGTATTTTGAAACATGAGAAAACACTCCGTATGAATATCTAAAACTTTTTGATATAGTTTATACATTTGTTTATATTTTTTATATGCCATTGTGAGACACAAATAGTGTCTCTTACCTCGTTTAATAATCTAACTTTATTACAGCTCTCTGTAATGGTCTGATCTGCTGTTCGATATTGTATTTTTATTACTTTTACAGGCAACATTATTTAGGTATACTTAAGGGTTTCCGCATCATTCCTTAAGGTGTATTTATTGTTGGAGTTAGATATGGTGCTGCCCCTCCCCCCTCCTATTTGTTTATACCACTTGTTTTTGTATCGCTTTTACAAGTATAATTAAATAACTACTCCCCACGTGTAGCTGCCTACACTGGTGCCGTCCACAGGTGGGGCTTTTTTGTTCCAAATATCACCTACAAACACAAGTTTTCATTACATTGCAACGCATCAGATTAAATAAACTAGCTAGTGTAGAAGGTGTTGTTAACATACATCTGAATCAAAAACTCAAAATACAGCTGATTGCCGAAACATGTAATAGAAGTGTATGAGTGGTAAATAAATTTCAAGATGAGAATTGGTTCAATTTAAAAATTGAGAAAAACAAAAATATTGTTTTGGATGAGTATGAATGCTTCAAACTATTAAATTTACGAGAACTAATATGTTATAAAATGGAAGAATTAAATTGTAGATGTTACCTAGGTTTCTGTGAAGAATTTGTAGATGGTACGAGAAATGCAACTGGAAATGAAGAACGAGTTAACACCGTTTTGGAAAACGGGAGTCGTGTGAGTAATTGTTTATTTAATAATAGCAGCAATGCGAATTATTTGAAGTTTTTTGAAATAATTATTAGTCATATAAACTCATTTCCAGAAGATGGAAGTGTGGAACGATCACTCACACAATTATTTCGAAAATTGAATGTTCCCGACTCGGTTAATGTCGGATATCACAGTGGATGCTAGTACAACACTTGTATATATTTAATAGAATTATAGTATTTTCTTCATAAAGTTTGTTTTACTTATTTATAATTATTATGATCACAATTGTCAAAAATGTTCATGGCACATTTAATAAATTTTAATATCTTTATTGCGCTTTTATTGTTCTAGTTTTCCAAACTCGAAAAATTTCATAAAATTATTAATAAGAGACCATAATTTTTGTACCCACCTCGTACAGTTGTATTATTCTATTTATTTAAAATTTTATCTAAGTAAAATAAATAAAGCCAAACACATTCAGTTGTATTTTATTTCTCGTTAACGTACAAAGGAATCACATTTAACAAAAATTCAAATAAATGTGTTTAGGTTGTTGAAGGTCGAATATAATTCGATCGTGTCTTTTGTTTGCGTCCAACAAGCCACTTTCCGTTTAGTTGCGCGCAACGCTACGATTTCTACAGCAGGTTATTTAAGTCCCCTGTTGGTCAGTTGCTGATAGAGTTTCGTGTACTTAAGATGTGGAAAGTTTTTAATATTGGCGATCTTCGCATCGTACTTGATCGATATTAATTTTGAACACGTGCCCCTATTTGGTAGATTCAACATGGTTCGTATTGTTAAATTTAGCAACAAAATCATGAAACAAAACCTACAAACAAATCTAGAAATAGATAATTATGTGAACGAAACGAGTTTGTTCGTTTTGGTATTAATTTGAGGATACAAAATCTAGAACGTCGTGTTATGCTGTTATTAGAAAATTTACTAGGAATAAGTTCTGCTACCGTCAAAGATTAGAACTTATTTATGCTACAAACTGAGTGAAATATCTACATTCGCAAAGTAGTGTGATAGAGTGAATTTTAACTCCAACCATAATCTAAGCTTCATATTTTAATACTTTTTGGTATATTTTTGTAGAGACGTAAACTGTTGTTTCATGTTATTTATTTAACCTAGTGTTTTATTTCAGGTATAGAATTTGTACCAATTTGAAGTCAAGCCTTCGTGGTTTTTCAACGTAATTAGTTTGTTGAAGTTTCTATACTTTTATTCGGCGATATTTGCTAGTTGTTTGTTTTTCTATAAGTGTTGTGGGTATTGGCTTATCCGTTATTTATTAGACGAACCCCCTGATAGTCTCATCCCGCTGAAATAGAGCTCACAGCTAATCCCGAAGTCTCCCAAAAGTCAGTTACCATCTTCGGATACAAATTTCATCTTATGCTTGAGTTTCGTGAGAAGTTAGCATAGTGTTAGGTACCCCTTTGTCATTATTTAAAATTTAATGAAATCATCACTTGCTCAATTTGATACTAATTTATTTTATTGTTAAATATAAAAATGATCCAGAAAATTCATGGTTACACTGAATTTTCTGGTTCAAACTAATAAGACTACTGTACCTACCTCCATATTTATTCTTCATCATACCAATTCTAAGTTTACTTCTATGTTACAGCTTTGATACTCGTGTGTAAAGGGCATTAGTTTATCTATGGTAAACGACCATTAATCACACATTTTGTACTGTATGATTCTTAACAATAAATGGTCAATTAAAATGTCTACGCGTCAGATCCTTATAATTTTAATGGCTATCACAACGCATACTTAATGGCCATTATCCATCGCGATGATGTTTTGATTAGTCAATCGACATAAATCATTTAAACTTGTAGTGTAATCGACCGGAAGCTGTCCCAACCGCCCTCTAAAAACGGCACACAAGGCTCTGTGATCTAACATCTAGTGGCAGTAGCTTGACGACTCCTAAGTTGTGTTATTACCATGTGACCCAAGTTCACACTGGGAAGATGGCGTTAAGGCGGGAAGGTTTGAAATAAAACTACAGCATTTACCTAACTTTACTTTTAACCAGAAGAATAACCACTAGGTCATTCACATGAAAGCATAGAAAAATGACATTCAAAGCAAACAGTGCCATACTCAGCCTAGGCGATTGGGGAAAGAGCACGGAAGAGAATACCCCAAACTGCCCTCATACATCCAACTGCATTTGACACATCTCGACAAGGACGGGTAACGTACATGTACCCACATCACCAACACTGAAATTGACAGGATGTCAACTGTTGCCCAGACATACAACACATGACAACTGAAGAAACGTTAGTGTAGACCAGCTAGTCTTTTCTGGAAGGTTCTGAGGTCGGCAAGTCAATACTAACCATAAAGTTGAAGAGGGGGGGGGGGCACCAGGAAGATAACCTGCACCTTGACTACCAATGTTCCTCACCGCACGGACATAAAATGTTAGTAATACTCAACAAGGCTCGATCACACGTGCCCACATACATATATTAACAGTTTCCAGCCTGTGTTACAAAATATTTCACAAAGGCTAGCCGACTTCCTATCATTTACAAAAGGTACACTACAAGTACATTGACAAGACAACATGAATCGCTGAAATGAACTTGTGGCATGATTGCGCTTTAATTACATCACAACAATTATCACAAACATTAAATACTAGTTAATTATATAGGAACATCAGCTAGATAATAGAATAAACACATAACAAATATATATATAATTACGTTTAAAGCAAAATATGAGCGATGCCGTAGAATATGTGATTAATATGTTGAAATAAAACAATTACACATGATAAAAATGTCAAATAAATCACAAATATCAAACATTATAAAATATGTTTGACAGCAAATACATACCCAAAAGTCTATAGCATAAATGCAAGCCCAGATTCAGGCGCTAAATGTTTATATGAATGCATGTTAGTTAAATATATTAAATCTAGTAAGCAAACGTTAAAAATTATTCATTATGATTGCATCGGTTAAAACGTACTTTTTAAAAATTAAACACATCGTGGCATTACAAATTACAAACAAAAAATATACACAACAACATTGTGGTTAATTCAATTACTATCTTAAAACCAAAACAAATATAACAGAAATATAATACTGTTCATTTTCAAACTTGCCTAATAATTTGATTCAATATATCTAAGAAATGATGTTGGTACTAATTGCTCGTAAAATCACAGTAAGGGTACATTTACTATTGATTCTGTAACAGGTGCAATGCAATTAGCGTTACAACTCTGTATTAAATACTAAATAAGCATTATTTCAAATAAATAAATATTATTTTTACTCTGATTTAGATACTAAATATACAATACATATAAATAAATATTAGTTTTCGGTTGTTAAATCAAACTGCACTCATTTATACATAAAAAGTTCAATAAAATCGTAAAATCACCTATATTAAACATCATAAGTAAAACAACCGGCACCAAATTCTAAGCCAAAAGCAACAGGTAACAAATATTTCCTTCAATGATTAAATAACTAACGGTTTTATAATAAGTACCAACATCACACTCAAAATAAGGCTGGAATTACCAGATGTAATCAGATTACCTTAAATAGCAACTACATTATCAACATAAACTATACCTTTTTAATAATAAAAAACGCCAAGTGAAGTCTTTCAACCTTCCATCTTGAAATCTAAAAACAAAGTTGTTTAACCCTGTCGACTAGATCGATCATCCCTACACATGCGCCCCTTACAATGTAAATTTTGACATCACGGAATACGTTCAGAAACCTGCAAGTGGTTACTGTGCTATTCTAATAATACCTTCAAATATCGAAATGTACACTATAATATTCTCAATAATTATCAACCAATGAGAATAGACTTAGAAACACTACAGAACACTACATTCGCCCCTTTGAAGAAGTTTCGAACGACAATCACGAGGCTCGACATCTTCTTCGGCACTCCTTTAAATAGAAATAAATTAGCACGCCCCTTAACATCAAACTAACCCATAGGTAACTGGGATATGCCTATAAATACCTAGGACACAACGAAGTTATAACTGACAGCATAAGGATATCAGAATTGAAACACCGCGATCTATCGTAAGCAGATCCCCTTATAATGAAACAACAGAGAGTTGGTATGATAGCTACCACACCGTTCACTAACTGTCAATAGTGGTAATAGGTTCAGCCATTGAAAGAAAGGAGCAAACTGTAAAAAGTGCTAGGATGCCTCGCCTTAATCGTGCTTCGGTAAAAAAGAACAAGAAGTAGGCAGGAATGCTCTACACCTGATTCGCCTATAGTTTAGTCAAACATAAATGCACTGGTAATCAATCCAGCATGGCTATAGGTTTGCATAAAAATCGTCTTGAAATTTCGGATGCTATAAGTCATTGCCCATAAAAAGTGCAAAAGAAACCTTGTAATGGTATAAGAAACTTCTACAAGAAGGATGAAACTAAGTGCCATTCCATCGATCAAACCTTCAAAAGTATTCTAAAACCCCGTAACCTATAGGTGACAAGTATCAGCCCCATACATAAACCCGTGAATACAATCAATGGGCATACCAGGTGCAACCCGATTTGCTAAAAACGAAACTAAGATAACGAAGTAAATATTCTGCAAAGATAACTACAAACGTAAACTACCCAAACAACATGAGTTATACCTGATGACAATTCAAAATCCCGTTCTATACCCAACTGCAAGGAAAAGGATGTCATACCATGGGTCCCTGAAATAATATTAGAGATTACTTATACTTGCCCTTCTGCTGTTCTGCAGTTGGAACACTCGCTACATACATTACGGTAAGGATCCTCAGTTATCCAATATGATCACAAAAATAAAGGGCAGAATTTATAAATAACTCTGTCAGTAGCATATCTTCCAACTTTGTTTTCCAAACAGCTAATAAAGCTAAACCCAAGCCTAAACATCACTGTATTCTGAATCTTTACTCATATCACGTTACAATTAGAAATTGTATAAGTTTTGCTCTGAGATT
Source organism: Platerodrilus igneus (assembly GCA_036346225.1). Classification (NCBI taxonomy): domain Eukaryota; kingdom Metazoa; phylum Arthropoda; class Insecta; order Coleoptera; family Lycidae; genus Platerodrilus; species Platerodrilus igneus. The sequence continues at coordinate 6,880,844 of JARFIW010000229.1, read as the reverse complement.
TTACAATTACAATTGCTAATTCCAACTTTAATTTTCTATTTTTGTCCGTTATTTATGTGCCAGTTTATACATTTATTTGTACTTGGTGCATATAGATATAAGTATATATATTATGTATAAACCTTAACGTTTGTGTACATGCAAATGGATAAACAGCTCTGTAAGACTAATTTCAAAGGAGAGTAGTTATAGTCATATTCATCATATTACACAGAAGGATCATTTGAAGGAATTTCCTCTCAACACTAATCTTAGTAAGTCTTGTTTTAAATTTTTTCTGGAATAGAATTATTAATTACAGAACAGATTTCTCAACAACTCTTGGTCTCAGCATAGTGACACTAACAAGAAAATTGAATTTGCTGATTTGGATTTTAACAACATCTATTATTTAAGTGATAGTTGTACTCATGAGGTACTGAAAAAAAGTTAATTTGTGACAATTATGTTTCATTTCTAAGTAGTGGTGAATCACCTATATTTAACCCATGAATCTGACATAGTTACTATTTACCTAATATTATCCAGTTAAAAAGGATAATTTATATTGGTACAAAAGGTTACTTTTAAATGCTTAAGTGATAATGTTGTGCATAAATTATACAATTCAGAAGAGAACATGCCCCTTGACCTGTTATCTTCCTGGTGATTTAACTATTAATATTGCATATATGCAATTTGAAACTTATTCCCTATTTTTAATTCAGTTTTGTGACTATACCAAATGTAACTTATTAATGAGATATGACACTTTTACCTCTGCAGGGTGCTTCAAAGTTTACAAGGGATATACTTGAAATACCTCGTTACAAGTACTGTCCATTGTACTTAAACCTGAATATTATAAGCAGCTATAAGTGTTGGTTTTGCAATATTCTCGAATGTTGATTGTGCGAAAGGATTTACTGGAAAACTATTAATTCGGCAAATGTCTAAGTGTTGGGGATCTTGGTAGCTGCAGGTTGTCGAACCTACTTCACATGCCACTGAATATCGGTGAAATAGGGTATATATTTAGAAAACAATAGAAGGGGAACCGAGCTGTATTTAGGTTCTAGGAATTTCAGGAAAAGTGTAGGTTGGCTCAGAATACAATGAAGGTGTGCATCTAACCAGTTCCAGGACTGGAGACCTAACGATAATGGTACACAATTTATTGGACTGCAGCCTGAACACAAAAACGATGTTTCAAATGAAATGTATCGCAAGATAATTATAGAAAAGAAAATCTCATTTGCCAAATTTGGACACGAACAATGTGTATCGTGTGAAGAATTCGATCTTCATCTACATCCTAAAGATAACATGATGGACGATTATACAACTTTTACTGAATGGAATATGCATATCAATATGGCAGAAAAATCAAGAAAGTTGTATCAATCGTGTAGCAAAGATAAATGGCCAGAAAACGCTATTTGTGTGGCAAGTGAGTTACAAAAAGTAATTATTCTGCCTAGAGTTGACACTTTTAAAAAGGTCCTACTTTTGAAACGTCTTATTTATAATGCGACATTTGCTTCAGTTAGGCCGCATTAGAGTACCCAAAAACCTTTTTTGTGTTTATGGCATGATGCTGTTCGAGGGCGGAATAAAGAATTGATCAATGCCTTTTACTTCTTTCTCAAAAACAAAAAATATTTTGAAATTATCAACGTGTGGCTAGATAACTCTACTAGCTAAACTAATAATTGACGTTTGTACTCGCTTCTAGTCTATATAATACACTCTGTAGAAATAAGTTCTAAGGAAATAGGCTTATGGTACTTTGAACCTGGTCACATCTTTATGGCAGCAAGCTTTGTTCATCAGGTTGAACTGGCCTTGAAACGTCAAGGGAAACCTATGATTTCCTAGATTTTATTAATGTATGCCAATCGACTCGAAAAGGTAAACTTGAAGGCTATGCAATGTTAGTGCAGAACTTCTTTTTATGGAAGAACATCCTCAAAGGCAAAGCTGAGTAGGGTTAAATTAGTAAAATAGTTCATGTTCAGGCAGTTGGTGGTCAATTTGTGTTAAAGTTCAGAACTTATTATGAGCAACACAAGCATTACAAAATTTTGGACTTTTTAGTTAAAAGGATCTATGAAAAGGATGGCGTTAAGACTCCTCAGCAAATAATAAAACCAGATGGATTTAATAAAAACAAGAAGAAAAATGCTGAAGTAGCTCCATGGTGTAACTCCTGAAAACAGAAAGTTTTTGACTTAAAAAAACTAAGACCAAGCTTAGACTATACACGTTTATTTTGGGGTACCAGCTAGCCTGTGTGAAAATTATGAGATTTGTTAGTGCACCACTTGGTAATTAAATTTTACTATATCTTAAAATATATTGTTTGTAATAATTATACTATTTAATAAAAATAAGTCATAAATAACTTTAATCAATATAAATATTTTGTTACTTGTTCAATAAAATCGCATTTCAATTCATTTATTGTAAAAACTGTTTCTGGATAGAAATTTAACGACATTTTATTTGTACCTTAAATAGTAGATACTGCTTTTGTACATATTCATAATGTAACACAGTTGTAAGTAAAAAAGCTGGTCGAAAATTGGGACCTTTACCTAGTAATAAAGCATTATCCATTCTTTCGATTACAATTCATTTATGGTAACTTTTTGTGATAAACAAACTTTTGAATTGCTATTTCAACTGACAACATCAAAAACGACTATTTGTTTAAATATATTAAGTTTGCGAATTAAATAACTTTAGGGTTGGTTTTCTCAATTTGGCCATTTTGTAGTTACTGCATTCCCACAGCAAGGCAGTATAACTAACATACACTGACAGAAGGGATTTAAAATTTTTTAAAAAGTTAAAAGAGGTTTCGTTCTATAAATATCCCCAGCAAAACGTGCATGGTGGCTGTACAAGCAATCAAGAGTAATAAGATTGGATTTATATTTATAAAAATACATGAGCATTTCATAAATAAAGTAGGAATAATAAGTAAGTTGAGGGATTTAGATTATGAAATAGAAGTTTACAATAACAATCCCCTGCAGATTTACTTAAAATTCTGATAATTCTATATGCAAATTGAAATTTGATGAAACATTTTCGTAAGTAGAATTACCCCGAAAGGCTATACCATATGTTAACCTAGATTCAAAAAGAACATATTGATCAAAGTTTCAATGCACCAAAAATTTTTGACGAAATAAAAGTTTTAATTATACCCTCCCCTATCTTAATTTTACCAAATTTCGACAAAACATTTTAGATTCAAACTGACGCTTCACTTACTGTATAAGTGCCATTTTATTTCAAGAAGAAGATGGTTTCTATTGTTTATGTTAGTCGTTTAACTACTGCTGAACAAAAGTATTCTGCTAACAAACCAGAGCTTCTCTGAGTAATTTTTGGTATTAAAAAATTTAGAGGTTATTTCAAAGGAATCCAATTTATAGTTATTACCTATTGTGCCGCTCTTACATGGTTAAATAATTTGAAGCAACCTGCTGAACACTTGGCCAGATGGAGTTTACATATCTCACAATTCATTTTTACTGTTTGTTGCACCTTTTTGGGTTCCACCAAATTTTATTTTAATATTTTGAATCGAATCCGTTAAAAAGAATTAGCACGAATTATTCTTTTGTAAGCTTTTCTCTTACGTCGTACATCTTAGTAAACAGGGATTTGTAAAATTCTTTTAAAAAATACACATCCTTATGCCCATTCTTCTCTGCAAAAACTCCGATGTAGGAAAACGTTCTTTGGTTATTAACTGTAAATGCAGAAACATTATATACATAAGTTGTTTCCAACTTTTTTCAGTGGGTTTTAAAATGATTTACTAGCCTCTCTTTTATTTGTGCCATCTTGTTTTATTTTCTATTAGGTGTTTATACTGTTGCTTTAATGCGATAGTTTTTGTTTCGTACTCTAACTTTCTTTTTTTAAAATTCACTTCTTCTAATTCTAGTTTTATTTTCTTAGTCGATGTACATAAATCACCGACTGGTTCTATTTCTTTTATGGTTTATGGTAATAGTTTGTTGCATGTATTAATTTTTTTTAAAAGTCTGGGGGGAAACGCTATTTGTAGCGATCAGTCATAGTTGGTAGATGTCTACATTTTTGGAATTGTCGAGAAGGCCGTTCCAGGCTTCGCAAAAAACGAGTCTCAGGCTTTAATGTATCCCTTCTGCGTAATTAGTACGCAGTCTTTGTTTGATTTATCTTCCACAAATTCTATGTAATTAATTGGTAAACAATTAAACTGAATGCTGAAATTGCGTAATTTATTATTTTGTTTCTGTTCTTAATATCGCTCGGTAACTTAAATTGTAAACCAGTAAGTTTTTTTGTATTACTGTTTCCCCAATAAACGTGCTGCAGTATGTTATAAAATGCAAGACAGCAATTGTTTTGTAGATTTTCGGATAGATTTTTTCACATATTTTTGATCGATACCGAGTACATCGGTGCATTTCGCAAGTATAATTTGTTATCTTTCAACAAAGTTAAACATTTCTTTAATGTATTATATACATTATCTACCATATAACAATTTCCAATCGTGTAGTTATATATGGTAGCTTCTAGTCTCGTAATACCATCTTTTTTAGCCAGAGTAGATCCAAATGTCTGCTTTAATCGAGCATCCGGGCAGTTGATAAAATTCACTATGTGATTCATAATCTGTTTACTAAAGCCTGAACTAGTTAGTTGACACATAAACTTGTTATATATCTTAACGTAACTATTGGAATTTACTCACGTTAAGTGGTCTTTGCGTGCTTTTTTATTGTTGTTCAAAATTACATTATTGTGTTCTGTGTATTCTCCGTGGTGGACAAAGTTAAAATTATTTGTGAAGTATACGGCTATTTCAGGCTAGTTAAATATCCTGCAAAAATCTTGGGTTATATCCAGATCTAGGAGATAGTAATCTTCTTTTTCGAGCTGATCCAACAAAATTTCTAACGTAACATTTGCTAGTTCCACCTTGTACGAAATACATATTGGATTTGTACACTTCTTCTTTATACTTTCCAGATCTTCTGTTCCAATAGTTTGTTCTACTCCACCTGTCATTTTAATTTCGCTTTCTAGTAGGAATGGGAGTTTAACTTTTACTCCTGCCTAGTAGATACAAATTTCAAGAACTTCCCACGTAGGTAGCTATTAAAGGCGCCACATATCTCTTTCTTAACAAGAAATTTACTCATATTTTGTAATTCCTCTGCACAATCCATAATGTTGACCATTTTAACCAGCATTATATTATCACAGAAAGATTCTGTAATTGGATTTGGTAAGTTGTTACCACCCAAGAGATTTTCTTCTTTGGTATAGTTAATGTTTCCACTATCGCTCATTTGTTGGTTTTACTTTACAACCAAGAAGCTGCTGCATACTAAACACTTTTCAAGCAGAGATAGAACTTTAAAAGTCAGGAACAACAGGGATAACAGACAGAGTAGACACGTGATTTAGAGCGTATGTAGTGAAGCGAAATTGAGATAACGAGTATTATTAGAGGCGTGTTTTAAACGTTAACTTTTGGCAGAAGAATGCTATTTTTGAAGAAATGTTGATAGTATGTGCGTTGTTGTGACGGTAAACTTAAGTTTTCGGAGAAAAATCTAACCGTTAAAAGTTTCAAGAATTGAATGTTTGTATTGACGGTGTTAACAAGCTTTCGGGAGGGCAAACGAATGATATATAAGCCCTAACGGATGGTGGTGAGGCTCTCTCTATCTAAGTTTCCAGCAAGTGTACGTCTCTTGAGACTTGCTCTGGTAGTTTACAACCAGCTAACGGATTCAAGTTTTGTAAGTAAAATTGTTTTCATTTGCACGAAGGGTGCTTGAGTATGAAATTGCGAATGGAATAAGAAATAGTGTTTTGCCGAACTGGTTGATTACCGCGCTTTGTAGAAGAAGTTTGGGAGTTAGAATGCAGTATGAAGGCGGAAACCCTTTGGTGATATGGTTACCGCTAGCAGTCGTTGTGATCGCTATCCTGATTGGATTTTCTTGTAGGCAGCAGTCGTTGATGATATGATGTCAGTCCTGGGGGCGCGATAGAATCCAGGTAACTGTTGTTTTGTTTACATATGTGTATAAACAGGTGTTTTGTACTTTGTGGTTATACTGTTATGAACTAAAAAGATAAAATTGAACTTTTTCTGTTGTATTATTGCACTGAATTTTTATGTGAAAATTTAGGTTTAAGAAATAATTGATGATATTAATAATTTTTGGTATGTAGGTAAAAGGCTATTTTTGGGGGATTGATATGTCATATTTGCACAAAGGTTTAAGGATTATTATGAGCTCATACTAAACCGGAGGTAAAGTAAAAACTGTGGGAAAGCCCTGTTACTTTTTTTTTGTTGATAGTATAATTGTAAATATTGGGTACTTATTGATTTCTAAATGTATTGGGAAGTGTGTTATTTCAACAAAGAGCGGATGTACTTTCTATGTAATTAAGGAGTAAACGGAAGGTTTTATATTGATTTGGCATGGCTTTTCTTATGAACATGTTAATAAATTTAGGCGTTTTTACCGTAGCACAATTTTTTTTGTAGTTTGGTTTTTCAGAAAAGCAGCTGAGCAGCCGTGGCATACTTCGTTGAGAAGAAGAGTTATTGTAAGTTTTTTTAGGTATAAAAGCAGCATCAAAGGTTTGTTGCATGTTTGCATTTGTAGGAGCTTGAACTTCGCAGTAGCTAGGCTGTAACTACTTAAGCCCCTCCGTTAGGAAGCCATATTGTTGTGTAGTTTCTTTTGGATTGTCTCGTGCCCCACAAATTGGGTCGACATAAATTGTGAAGCTTACTTCGGCTGCTCCGCTCCTTCCTAAAATTGCTTATGATAACACTTTCCAAGAAGCTACCTGTACTGCAGAATCTCAACTCCATATCCTATTAAAGTAAGTGGGCTATTCTTATAGCTGACTTTAACTCTCGTCTTAATATGAGCTCACAGTAAAACTCTTTAAACCTGTGTGCCACATTATAGCACTGTAATAATCAAAAGTCCCCTTTAGTTTTTACAAAACAGCCTGGTTATCCTTACATTAATTATAAACCTGTTTTCTTTTACATATAAAGTCAATAACATTTTCAGTTTATCAAAATTCATAGACATAATCACTCAAAAGCACAAAAAGTTAAAACACCTCAAATAAACAGCACAACAATGTTTTATAAAAGTTAGCTACCTGATAACTATTATACTACAAGCAGCTGCAAACCAGCCCTCAAAGATGTTGCCGTCTAGAATGACTCTAGGCTCTGGAACCGCTCTCCTAGGTAAAACACCATCCCTCTTGGCAGGCTGCTATCCAAATCTCTCCTAATTATCGATAGAAAGTGCATCCACACCTCCAAAATCTCCCATTACCATTCCATTTTAGATCAACAAATCAATGCTTGACGCAATCACCATTAAATTTTCATTTAAGAACGCCTTTGTACACTCCAACACCCAAATTAGCAGTAATTGGTACTTACATACTTGATAAAAGCTTCGCTCTTAACTCTCTATCTACTTTCAGTTTTTCTCTATGTCAAATAATTATTACAACACCCACTTGTGTAATTACAACTAACAATAAAAATCACTTAATACATTTGATTATTTGAGTTAACCTCAATAGCCAGCGAAGAAGTAAGAGAGCGCATCCCCCTTCTGTATACGTTTAAATAGACCCAACTCATACCACTTCACAACCCCACAAACATGTTTTCCAGGTACCCTTTCCAAACGGTCTTTCCAATTCCTCTAAACAAACATTTTCAACCGTTTACAAATTCTCAAAAATTCCGTGTTGGCCTTCTGCAATACCAAGTATTGTATAAAATCAACAACTAACTACAGTCATTGAAAGGAAGCTCATTCGTCAATAATTTAATCACATTCAGTAAAATAGATAACTCTGGGCACAACCCAAATCCTTTTAGAAATATTACAACATTCGTAAATTTTAAACAAATGCAAATTAGGCGTAACCAAAGTAAAACAAACGCCGTACAAATTTTTTTCAAACTCGAAGCATTAGCACAAGAAAATAATCAATGCATGCTTATAATAAACAGGCCTTTCAAAACAAGCATATTTCATTACGCAAGAAGTCAATAAAAGCATCTAATTTACGTCAACTGTTAAAGAATCCCATTATAAAGTTTAACCTACGTGATAGTTTAAATGTAGAAATCACCACATGAACAAAGCCCACCATATTGGGTAAACAAAATATGGAACAATAAGTTTTGTATACGTGCGGAATTAAAAGAAAAATTTGATAAATTTCTGTACGAAATTACAATTACGTGATGTTAAAAGGTACAAAGTACCATTGGCTAACAAAATCCATAATATCAAGCTTTTGTTTACGTGATTTTTGGAGCGTCTGAACAATCCATATATTAAGCAACTTCAAGTAAAACCCAACCGGCTGCAAGATAGCGTAGGGCAACGTCTTACCATGGTCGAATTATAAGATGGCAAGCGGTTAAGCAATACGAAGTCATTGGGTAGCAACACGCTGTGTAGAGCCAGTTAGAAGTATTGGGGTGCACGCAGAGCTACGGTGTTACAACTTGGAATCTACGAATCTAGCAACTGATTCGAACTAGGAAATGAATCGGAAAAATACGAGATTAGCATTTATGTTTCAACTAATAGCATAAATCTTATTTTTGAATATTTGAAACTTACGTGTACTTATATATTTTGTTTAAAGGGTCATCAAAAAGATTTTTGTTAACACGCAGAAAATACATCAAAAGGGAAAGGTTCATTAAACGTTCAACGAAGCATTTGATATAATACATAATTATTTTTGCTGACTTTAATTGATTAAAAAGCGATTCTATTTTTGTAAACATCAAATTGAATATTTATTTTTACTTTGATTCCTAGGTTTTAAATAGCAAATGACATTAAGAAGGTTGTAGAGGTGTAAATTGTACATATTTCTTAGTTTATTATACAAATATTGTGAATTTCGTTTATCTTATTCAAGTATAAAGTGTTAGAGGGAAGGGTGTAAATATTTTTTGTTATCATATCGTTGTTTACTCTATGCGGGGTATAACTGAGCTAACGGAGGCATACATTTAATTGTGTGGATTTTTAAATTATTCTAGATTGTTTAGAGGCACAGAGGTGGCGGTCAGCAAGATAACTGAGCGTTACATACACCTCAGTTATCTTGCTGACCGCCACCTATCTGTGCTTCTAAACAATCTAGAATAATTTAAAAATCCACACAATTAAATTTATGCCTTGGCTAGCTCAGTCATACCCAGCACAAAGTGAACAACGATATGATAACAAAGAATATTTACACCCTTCCCTCTAACACTTCATACCTGAATAAGATAAACGAAATTCACCAAAATTTGTATAATAAACTAAGAAATATGTACAATTTACACCTCTACAACCTTCTTAATGTTATTTGCTATTTAAAACCTAGGAATCAAAATAAAAATAAATATTCAATTTGCTGTTTACAAAATTATAACCGCTTTTTAATCAATTAAAGTCAGCAAAAATAATTATGTATTATATCGAATGCTACGTTGAACGTTCAATGAATCTTTCCCTTTAAATGGCTCATCGGCTAACCAATACAAGGGGCAGTCTCCAACCCGTCAGGCACCCTCCACTTTCAAACCTTCTACCTCCTCGCTACTGGTTCAAATGGCGGGACTAAACATCATACAATTAAACTTGCAACACTGCCGGGTGGCTGCAGGTACCTCATGCGGACACCTGAGCACAAAACAGGACATTGCTCTCATTCAGGAACCTTAGGTGGTGAGCTCAAGGATCTTTGGTTTGAGCAGCCTTTATGACTATCTTCACAGGCAATAGCCAATCTAAGCCTACAGCTTGTATTTACATACCTAGGCATATTAACGCTGTCTTGTTGCCTCAACTGAGTGGTCGTGACGTCACGACCATCTAGCTTGAATGTAATATCCAAGCAAAAACTGATTTAATCTTGGTTTCGGCATACTTCGCAATCGAACATGACCCCCCTTCCTCGTGAGCTGATGGAGGTCATTGACTACTGCGAGTTTCACAATTACAGTTTCCCACAAACCCCAGGACATTAACTCCATGGTAAACCAATTAGGCCTGCATTCTCGGGCTAAAGGAATGAGGATGTGGTTAGCGCAGCTGGTCGTAGGAAGCGTAGAATGGAGAGTTTACTAAAATATCGTGGGAAGATCACACTTTAAAAGCAGGAACTTTACTATAGGCGATCAAAGAGATCGGATTTGTGTGTGGTAGTTCGGCAAAGTGATTCCTTTCGATTCCTGTTCCTTCTTCCTCTACCTAAAAAAACAATCTCTGTGCTCTGCCGTAGTATATGCATCTTCACTTCGTCGCCGGAAATTTTGTCTCCCGATTACCAATCCGTGGACAAGCCGACCACGACAATAATGCTTTACCTCATATTTCAAATAGGTTCTCACCACCTTTATTTTTTTCAATATGCTTATTATTACAATTCTTCATATGAAATAAAAAACAACAATACGTGACAATTGTAGAGAGCACAACAAATATAAGTTTAAGTCTATTTACATTTCAAACAAAAACCACTATTCTAAGATGATGTAAATTATGACATAGAAGTCCAAATTCTTGTTTTATTCATTTATTTAGAATTTTCAATGTATGTTAATTATAAGCTGTACATTGAAACATGCTAACAATTTATCTTTATTTTATCTAACAATCGAAACACATTTCAAAGTGAATGTATGTACTTGAATCTAACATAAATGATACAACCAACTACACTTCTGATTCTGATTCAGTTTAGGCATAAATATAATATAAAACTAAATTGATTAGTTACATTTATTACCGTTCTTATTTAATATCATTCTAGATGTATGAACTTACTTTTTGTTCGTATTTTAAGTTACCCATTTTTACAATTTCTGATGACAGTACTACAAATATAAATGTTATACTACACCGTTAAAATTTAAACAATAATTAAATGATGTCTTATACACTATAATATACAAAGTCTAAATAAGAAAATCTATTTATTATAAAGATCTTAATTTGTATCTACATATTCTGCCATTAGTTAGAGTTGTTTAAATATATCAAAAACGTCAAATCAAAAGTTCAATATTAGGGCAAAAATATATTATAAATATTAAGCAAGTACACATAAAGACTACTACAATTAAGAACTGCCACCACTTACTCATTTTGACAATATTTTCTCTGGTGTGTTATCAAGTACGACTTCTTGGAAAAAGAGCGATCACAAGTATGACAATCAAAGTGTTCATTTGCAGAATGAAAACGAATATGAGCAGCAAAAATATGTTTTTTTGTAAACTTCTTACCACAATGAACACAAACAAATTGTTTATCAGAAATATGAGTCCAACGATGAGCTGCCACATAACTTTTTACGGAAAATCGTTTATGGCACAAGTCACAAGAATATGGTTTTTCACCTGTATGTGAACGCTTGTGAGTATTAAGACTAGATTTTTGTGTAAAACCTTTCTCGCACACAGCACATACGAAGGGTCGTTCACCTGTGTGTGTTCTCACGTGTGCCTAAAATCAATCGTTTGCAATAAAAAATCAAAATCTGTTCATGGCAACTTTAGAATATTCCATTTATACCTTTTTATAATCATTAGATATAATATAATAAAAGTGGGGAGAGGAGAGGGGGGAGGGCGCGATTGTATATGTATATGTATGTATGTATGTATGTATGTGTATATATATATATACATCATTTTGACATTTTATATATATATATATATATATATATATATATATATAACCATATATATTGCTGTGATATTTTACCTCACGATTTTGGGCGTCATAAATTGCTGTATTATTTCTCCAGCCCCTACAATGTTTTATTAATTTTTAGCCCCACGTTTGAGCATGTCATAAAATGCTGTGTTATCCCCTTTATATTAATCAAGCACTTATGATGTGAAATGTTAAGTTATGAATTTTCTTTGCCTCGAGTAGCTGATTCAATTAAATAAAGCAATTCTACAATACACAATATAATGATTAAATATTTACAACCTTTCAAATCTTCCCTTTTTCAGAATATTTACATATACCAGATTTAAGAAATTGAAGCCAGCACAACAAGCCTTTTGTTTATATTTAGAGACCTTTTGAAACATTTCAAGATGCCTATTACCTTTCATAAATTGATCAATGAAACCACTGTTTTGGTGACTCTTACATATGCGACAAATATTGAATTAAAACAGTTTTCAGTAATAAATTATATCAATATCGCTAACCTGGAATGGTTCTGTAGTTCCTCTGCATCCCCCAAGAGTTTTCGTGCACAGTCTGAATATTTAGAGTCGAATTTGGAAGTCGACATCAAAACCAAAATACTATCCAAATCGTTATTAAAATCCCATTTAAATTTCAGTTTGAATATCAGTAATAAAAGTTTTTCCATGTCCGTAATTAACAAGACAGTAATAGAACATTTCCCATGTCAGTAATTACCAAAAGTAATTAACCAGAGTAATTAACAGGAGGTGATTAACCAGAGAATTAACCAGAGCCCTGTTTTATTTATGTTAGAAATTGTATTTTTACTAAGTCGTTGTTTACTTACGTCTATAATAGATCGGCTCACACTTGCACAATTTTTACACTTTTCAAAATAATTTTCATTTACTTTCATATCACTGGCTAGGTAAATAATTTAGCACTTCTAAACTCGTCGCTCAATTGTTATCGTATTAAAAGGCCGTACCTCTTATTTTCAATTTGTTTATTCACGTGTTGGGGCCAACACCATTTGTCTTTATCTTTGTGTACTCCGGGAATTTTACCAATTGTATAGTTCAAATATTCGGATGAATGCTTGAGTTATCACGTATTCATTCACATACCATGATATTTAATTGAGAAATCCCACGAATTTCCGTTTGTTAAGTCACGTATTCATTGTTTATTGCTTATTATAATCTAAACCGAAATAAATTTGGTGTTTGTTTATATCCTAGTTAAATTGGATTTTTGAACAAATGTAATACTTTCTGTCACGTACGAACGCACGCACGTACGAATGCACACGCGAAGATAGAAGACGAATTCTCTGTAAGCAACAAGTACGGCGGGAGAAATTTTTGGAATTAAGCGACGGTTATGCTCAAAATTTTGAGAAACTGTTTTAGAAAATAAGCTTTTCGGATGAAACGCGTCCAATAGGGGGTTAGAAAAATGATATAAATTTATTGAATGGTGTGCGAGTGTGAAAGAGGTATGTCTGTAAATTTAGATACTCGAGAAGAGGCCCAGCTGAGCTAGCCAGAGAAGCAGGGGAGTTTAAAGGCTTAATAAAAAGGTAAGGAATTTTTAAAAAATTTGTGAAAATTTTAGGTTGGTAGGCGAAGGCTCAAGTAAACCAGAGACTGTCCCGACTGCCACGGCAATATATATATATATATATATATATATATATATATATATATAGAATGGCATTAGTTTTATGTCATTAAATTGAGAAGGTGACAGAGATTGATTGGCTAAACAAAAATCTATAAGGCATATTACTCTTGGACCACTTTTTAAATGCCCAAGCTAGGTCACTTTAAGTAAAAGTTTTAGGACTGCTGTTTTGTTATATGTTTATAAGAAATAACTTATCTATGCTAGTGTTATCCTGAATCACACATGCACATGAAATGATTTCAGAATTGGTGTTCAAAATGACCGCATTATCTGAGTTTGTGGTTGATATTACTTTCGGTCATTATATTTTTAAATCAGAATTCATTCAACTACTGGGCAATAAAATTATCTCTAATGATCTACAATCAATTACAATTGTCACAATATTGCATTTAAGTGTATTACCTACGCAGATAGTGGAACACAAGTAACAAAATCAAACATCAAACTCCAATTACGAGCTATTTATTGAAAAAATGCGTTCAACTTAAAGTAGGTTATCATTATGCTGCAAACAGCTAAATTGCAACAAACTTAAGACCAGATTTTTTAAAAACAACTTAACGGAAGACAGCATATTGATTGGTAATTATTGTTTTGAAAGAGCCAACATTGAAGAGTTAAAATTAACAACGAAGAGATGCTTAACAGTAAGAAATAAAAATATTTTGTTTTAATATCCAGTGATTTATAAAAACACATTAAGATTTTTGCATACAAGTCAATTTAATTAATTTTGAGGATTGTTTCTGGCAAACCTACGCATATGACTTGTCATTACACAAGGTAAAGTAAAACTACTGAATTCAGTTACGTTTACATGGTTCTTTAAGGGGAAATAATATTAAATTAGATGACTTCTAAAGCTAATAAATAACTTATGAACCAACAAAATAATAATTTCTCAAAATGGACCTGCTAGGTCATCTGATTTGTAGATTATTGATTTCTTTATGTGGGGATTTCTAAGAAATAAATTTTATGATACTCCATATCTAAACTTTCAAAAACTTAAAAATAAGATCACTGCTGTTTGCTTATTAATTACCCCAGGAATGTTATGAAAACCCAGACACAACAGTGCTGCGAACCCAAAATGTTTACCTGCTAGGGATCACTGTTAATTATTAGGTAAACAGGGTCGAATAGTTGGAAAGTTGTCCACGAATGTGTGCAATAACTCTCAGAGTAGAATGATAATTAGTTTGAATTGTTATTATAATTTTTTTCTAACTACCTATGTTGATCACAGTCAACTATAGTAAGTGCAAATTCTAGATACTTATGATACATTTTTGTAAAGAAAATTTGATTTTAAATCTAAAATAATAATAATATACAGAGCATTATATTCAAAAAATAAAATTGAACATTTTTCTGCAAAATCAGTGGTCAGTGGAAAAATAGTTTTCACCATTTTCTTGACCATTTTTCATTAATTTTCATCTTCAATACAAAAGGAAATAAATGCTATACTGAAAAGTCAACTATTCTGTATATTATATCTATTTTTGATAGTCCTGCATTCAACGCACAAACTTTATAAATATGTACTGTGCTCATACTAAAAAAACACAACAAAAACTGAGATATAAACTTTATGTGCATGATATTATAAACCACCTTAAAAGTAAATATTTTTAAAAAATGTGAATATAGCAATATTTAGGCGATAATACTATACTCAATATACCAATGTTGCGATAAAACTAGATATTTTTAAATTTTGATAATGTTTTGTTGATCTTTTACTTCCTGTACGGTCTCACCATGTTATTTTAATAACAATTTGGACGTAGCTTAATACACGATATTTAAATTTCCAATACTCCACCAGAAGATACCACATTGGCCAGGAAGTAGGTTTTTTTCTAGGAAATTTTGAATTCTGTCGATCCCTTGCTATTCCAAACAAGGTAGGGATCTTACACGGGAGCTATATTTTATCTCTCATCCGCACAAGGAGTATTTTTGTGAAAAATGTTTGTCTATCATATTTCAACGGACAGTGTCGGGATTCAAACCAGGGACCTTGGGCATAGTAGTCACACACATACCAATGTCACAGCATAAACACCCCTACAGTAAGGTACTCTAAAATTACCATGAATAAAGCGCATGTAAGTTACCTCTAAGTAAGGTTTATGAGAAAAAGAAGCACTGCATTCTTTACAAGCAAAAGCCTTCTTCGAATGCATTTTCATGTGTACACCATAGCTTGCCATAGATGATAATACATTACCGCAAATTTTACAAGAGTAAACTTCTTTTCCAGTCCACTGTTCGTCGCTCTCATAATCCTATAACAAAAAATGCTCTAAATACATGTTTCTGTAAAGATTCACAAAATTGTATTATGGACAATGACAAAATCCAGTGAGTAGAAGCATTAATAGTAGACATCCAAGAAAAACAAAGTGTTACAAATATTACGCATCCTTATTCATTTAATAGTTATTTATTATACAAGGGAAAAAAGTACTAGATTTTAGCTCGAGTTAAAAATCTTATATTTATACCCATGTATAATACATTATTTTTTCTGTGACAGGCAAAACGATGGTTTAATATTGAAATAAATGTTACAATATATTAAAGTCAAAATCAATCGATGTCAAATTTGAAGTTTGAAACAAGTAATCAAATAACTGTCAATTTATTTCTGGGAGTGGTTTCAAAAATTGCTTACTTAAGTTGTTTATATCAGTTGTTTTGAATGTGACGTAGTTATGATATGATGTTTGTTACATCCGAATGTTACAAGTATGGACCCAGCTATAAATTAAATATCTTCGTGTTCTTACTTATTTTCACATACCCGGGAAAAAAGTACTATTTTTTTTCCGGGGAAAAAAGCAAATTCATAAAAAGTAACATTTTGTTACCTGTCAAGAAACATTAAATGTTAAATTTTTTTCCCGGCACAGGAAAAATATTATATATACACTGTGCATATAAACATTGTAAGTGAAATGCAATAGAACACAATTAGAACGAATGTTAGTGCTAATCGTTCAATTGTAAAGACGGTTGTCAATTTCATTTCAAGGTGCTTTACAATAGTTCAAAGTGGTAGCGTAATACGACCAAGTGTACGTTTCAGCATGTACATATCACATGTAACAATCAATACCTTATAATTACTTGTTCAATAAATGATAAATCGGTTCCAAATAGACCTGCACCTTTATGAAGTGCTAGATTACTAGGACAGGTGGAACAGCTAGCGTGTTCCAATGAGCTAAAGAGCCGAACCAAAGAGTTTTACCAAATTGGTTGGGTTTTTAGTGAGGAACCAGACTAAGACAGGTCCCCGAAAAAGAGTAGCAGTTCCTTCGGTATACTACTGCGATGTAGAAGGCAATGAGAATCCACCACATTACCTCTCAAGTACACACTACATGTGATTTTCCAATGTTCAACCTGAAAGTACTACATTGGTCAGGAAGCAAGTTTTTTTACCTGAAACATTTTGAATTTTGCCGAACCCTTGCAGTTCCAAGCAAAGTAGGGATCTTTAACGTGCGAGACAACACACACACAGGGCCTCGATTTTACCTCTCATCCGAACGATGGCGTATTTTTATGAAAAATGCTCGCTTAACATTTTTCAAGCAGACCGTATCGAGATTCGAGTCTGGGACCTTGGGCGTAGTAGTCACATGCACACCAACTATGCCACGGAGCCGCCTTCTCAAGTACACAGAGTACTTCAATTGTAATAAGCATGATGGCATTCTCTGGAGTAAAAGATTCCGGAGTTAAAATAGTCCCCCATTCGTACCTCCGGGAGGGAACTACTTCGGAGGATGCGATCGGAAAGTTCAGAATAACAATCGAGAACATTTTGCGAGTCGGAGCGTGGAATGTTAGGAGTATGAAGCAAGTAGGTAAGTTAGAGAACTTGAAAATCGAAATGGATAGGTTAGCACTAGACATAGTAGGGATCAGCAAAGTTCGGTGGCCAGAAGTGGGGGTTTTTGGAGTGGAGACTGCGGGGTAATTCATATAGGATCATAGGAAGGAAATTCGGGTGTGGAGATAGAAAAGGAGCAGTAGTAAGTTTATTTGGTTTAGGCACGAAAAATGACAGGGGAAATAGGCTGGTAGAATTGTTCGACAAAAACAATTTAATCATCACAAACACTTTATTTCAACATCATGCTAGAAGACGATATATGTGGAAGATGCCAGGAGATATACAAAGATTTCAAATAGATTACATTCTTGTTAGACAATGGTTTAGGAATCAAGTAAAAGACTGTAGAAGCTACCCAGAAGCAGATATAGACACTGACCACAACATCGTAAATATGAAAGCCGCTCTTAAATTTAAAAATTTGAAGAAAAGAAACAGAAAAAGGTACTTTGACTTTGAGAAACTAAAAGATAAATATATCCATGAAAGATTTGAAAAAAAGTCAAATGAATTGCTGAAAAATATCGGGAAAATTTCTGATACTAAAGAAATAGAAACAGAATGGAATAACATTAAATCCAGCTTAGATGTGGCGGCCAGAGATACTCTGGAGCATACACAAAAAGAAAATAACAAACCATGGATAACAAAGGATCTCCTAAATTTAATAGAAGAAAGATGAAAATACAAAAATAGATCAGACATAATAGGAAAACAGAGATACAAAGCCATAAAATGGGAAATTATTCGCAAATGCAGGAAAGCTAAAGAACAATGGATTGATGAAAAGTGCAAAGAGGTACAAACTAAGATGGAAATAGGAAAGACAGATGAAGTATGCAAACTAAGTAGAATGAATTTTAGGGATATATAACCATATGTCAAAAATATAAGGGACGCGGTAGGAAACATCATTATTGAATATACTGAGATAGTGGTTAGATGGCAAGAATATATAAGGAACTTATATACAGGAGAGGAACTAACAGGATTTGAACAGGCATCAGATATTGAAAATCATGACTTTGAGATGAGTTTGAATTAGCATTAAAGGGTATGAAAAATGGTAAGGCGCAGGTACAGATAAGGTGCAAGCAGAAACTATAAAAGCGACTGGACAAGCAGTAACAAAACGTCTCTTCCCAATTGTAAGCTATATGTATGAGACAGGTGAGATACCCAAAGATTTCAAACGTAACATCATAGTAACTATACCACAAAAGAGAGGCGTGGATAGATGTGAAAATTATCAAATGATAAGCCACTTGCTAAGGGAATCATTATAAGCAACCACGGGTATTGGTTGGGCACTATTCTCATATAATGTTAATTGTGTGAAAAAATTTACTAGAAAATTATTAATTCGACAAATGTCTAAGTGTTGAGAGATCTTGACAGCCACAGGCTACTTAATCCCCTTCACATACTACCGTTTCTCTGTGAAATAGGGCATATAATTAGAAAACAATAGAAGGGAAACTGAGCTGTATATAGGCTGTGTAGGAATTTCAGGGAACTGTGTAGGTTAGCTCAAAATATAAATAAGGGAGGTACGCCTCCAACCAGTTTCAAGACAGAAAATCTAATGATGAAAAAATAAGTGCACTTAAATCTGTTGATCATTATAAACAAATACAGGTCTTGTTTGTGAAATATTCTCAACTAATGTTGATTGTGAGAAAGAATGTATTGGAAAAACTATTAATTCGGCAAATGTTCAAGTGCTGGCAGAACTTGGCAGCCACAAGCTGCTTACCCCCCATTCACATACCCTACATGTGATTTTGCAATGCTCCACCTGAAAGTACTACATTGGCCAGGAAGCGAGTTTTTTTTACCTGAAAAATTTGGAAGTTTGCCGAACCCTTGCTGTTCCAAGCCAGGTAGGAATCTTTAACGTGCGTGACAACACTCACATACGAGACCTCCATTTTACCTCTCATCCGAACGAGGGTGTATTTTTGTGAAAAATGCTCGCCTAACATTTTTCAAGCGGACCGTGTCGGAATTAAAACCCGGAACCTTGGACGTAGTAGTCACACGAATACCAACTATGCCATGGATCCCCGCCCCCCCCTCACATACCACTGAATATCGGAGAATTAAGGTATATAATTGTAAAACAATAGAAGGGGACCGAACTGCATCTAACAAGAAAGTACAGCGGGTATGTTCAAAGACAACAAACATAGAAACAGGAAGAAAATTGTTGAAGGCATATGTGTAGAGCACAGCACAGTACATCTATGAAATAGCGGCATCAATAAAAGCGGAACGTTGTGCTTCCGATGTACGAGAAGGTTAATAACAAATAGATTATAGAAATAGTAGGGGAATAAAGATATCTGTGCAAAACAAAAAAAGAGAATAAATAGAAAGGCAGGACACGTTCCAAGGCATTTTTGGGAAATGGGATATATTGCTACATTCCAAATTTGGAAATGTACACTTTTAAATTTGTGAGTAAATTCCCACCATAATTTCAAATAAAATTGTTAAATTTCCGCCATCCCGGACAGTTGCGTCGGCACAAAAGAATGTGCAGGCGCGGTGTGAATGGCACAAGTGCGCAAAGTGACACGACATTATTACCCACGAGTCGTCAAGCGGGTAACGTCTACCTGTGTCGCGTTTTTTTGTCTTTTCTCTTTTTTAGGATGTAGGTTCACTTGTATCTTGTATCCTTGTTGCCTTACCTACGAGCGACGAAGGAGAAAGACGAATAAATTTGGATTCAACAATGGCATAATGCAACCCACACCCAAACAAGGAGATGCCCTGAGATTTAACTGCAAGGTGCGTTTTAAGTGAGTACTTTGTTTTATTTTTGTTTTAAAATATGAATTGTATCATTGTAAACGTGTTTGGTATGCGATACAATTTGTCACGTAATTATGTCATAATATATACTATTGCACAATATTGTGAAACGTGGACCGTATCAGTGTTGCCAAGTGTAACAATATTACAAGCAGAGATAAGAAGAAAGAGATAGACCTAGATCGGACTATCGCACGCAGATAGTGATAGATGCAGACTGCAAATTTCAGGGAAATGTATAGGTTAGTTCAGAATAGGAAACAATGAGGGTACGTGTCTAACCAGTTCCAGGACTGAAGACCTAATGATGAAATGATAATTACTGACGGTTACAAATCTATTAACGTCTTCTAAATTTGTATTTGCCACACAAGTGTGTATTGTGCATTGTTCTAACTAACTATTTTCATTTCAATTTCAAATCAAGTCTATGGTCATGTCAACATATATAACAAAAATTTTATAATGTTTTAGGAACAAAAGTTCAGGTTATAACACTGACAACAAAGGCTTTTATCTCTATAAATCAATCGCATGAACTCTATAATCGCTCAACATAAATAACTGAACCTTACAACATTTTTAGTGACAAAAGCTCAGTTACAACACGGATAATAAGAAGTATTTTTCTACACTAGTCTGGGCATTCGGAGTCATTAAATAACAAACAACTAATCAATTCTAATCAATATCAGAATACAGGCATCCATCTTGATGATTTACACACAACAAATCCAAAAACAAAAATGCAGTTTAAAAGTTAGTTTACTACCAATATGAAACTTTGCATCAAACTTAGATATCCCTGTATTATTGTTGGTATAACACAATAACAACTCAAGAATACAGCTGGACCGTCGCAAGCATAATAGGTGTCTAGCAAGGTGTCACTTTTAGCATTATCTATGAAAACTACATACCAACACTATACGCAACCAGTACAATACGAGGTGCATTATTAATTTATAATACATCTTCCTCATAAAATTACAAATCTAATCGTCGTGGAGAAATCACCAAGTGAAACCTTGTAGTAATGATACATTTATTTAGATTAACATTAGGATCTCCAAGTGATTTGCCATTAAGATTCTTACTACTAATGCTTAATTCTGTATTAATTTTAACAGGAGACTTAATAAATTTAGAAGAGTCGGCAGGTATTACAGTCAGTATCTGTACCGTTAAAATTTCGTTCAACAATAAATTTATTTCTCCTTACAATATCCCCACTGGATATTTGTACTACATACAAACAAGGGCTTTCATGCTTGCTAACGATCTGGATTTCAACATTTTTATTATGATCATAAATAGTGATGCTCTGATCTGGATCAATCTGGGTAAGGGTGTGGGGTTTCTAATCAGATATGCAGCATTACGGTTTAATCTATTTGATAATTTATCACCAATGTCCTTGTAGAGCATAAGTTTCAAAAGTTCAGCCACTATTGATAATTTTGTTTTACAAATGCGGCCCATTAAAAGCTGAGTCAGCGAATGGTTATGCTTTAATGGTGTGTTGCTATATTGAAGCAACACTTCAAACACATCTGATTTTTCTTCACATGATTTTTTACAATGTTCTTTGCTATTTTCCCACCTCTTACTCAGCAAGACCAATTGCTTAAGGATAGTTTGGAGATCTTGATACAATTTTAAAATACCACTTTCTGGCAAAATCTTTCATTATAAAACTATTAAAAGGTCATTTCATCAGACATTCCAATTTCGCAAAACTTGATTTTGTTTTAAAATGACTTCAGGCGTCGATTTATTTTTTAAGAAAACTACTTCCAACCAAAATTTGAGTAAGCATCTATTACACTAAATAAACATTTTTAGTATATGAGAAAATATCAACGCATATTCTTTGCCACAATCTTTCAGATTTACTATTTTTTCTAGCAAATTTTTCACATCTTTTACATTTTTTTAATGAAATTTTCCATTTCTTGGTTTATTGATGGTCAATAAAATATCTGCTTAACCCTCATTTTTACTTTATTTATGCTAATATGGCCTTCATGAAGCTTTTTGAGCATAACTCGCTGTAAGCTTTGGGGAATTACTGATTTGTGACCACAAAACAAAAATCATCACAAATTGTGAGATTGTCCTTCAGTTTGAAGAAATGATGAATGGCAGAAGGCATTTTGTGTCTGTCAGGCCAACCTGACCCAATAAATTCCATTACTAAACTCAAATGAGGGATATCTGTGTTGCTTGTTTAAGTTCAAGCTTTCTTTCATCCGAGATAGGCTACTGACCACTGCTGCTAGTTGTTTAACAGTTCCTCCAATACCGTCACATGCATTTTTTTCATGTGAAGATGCAAAGATGTTCCACTCTGCCTTAATGCCAAAATCTTTCTCATGATGACAGAGATTGAGAAAGTCTGATTTGTTTTTATACTGTGATGCTGTTCGGCCTGAAAAATAAATCAGCTGTTCAGGTTTGTGGGGCAAATTCTGTTTAAGAAAGTCAATCATGAGGCGTTGAAACAAATGAACAGCAACTGTATCATGCACCATACAAATCAGAAATAATAACCAAGCCCAGGTGAACCAATTTTTTGTCATGATAATGGCATATAACAAATGGATATATTGTTGCATGAGCATTGTTCCAGTGAAAGTTTTGTGGAGAATCTTGAAACACAAATGCATAATTTTCAGCAAAATCACAAAGTGCAATGCATTGATTTAGAGGTAGAGTTTCTTTTAAGTTTCGCAAATAGGAAGACGGTTCAGTAGCGATGAAAGAGTATCTTAAAAGTTTTGGAAAAGACTCAAACACATAATCCAAAAACTTTTCTGTCGATTTTGTAATCTGCAACTACACCATTTGGATAACAACTAACGATCCCATTGAGATCCCACTCCAAAATTTTCAGGATTTAAAGCTGAAAATACTACCAAAAAAATATATTTCTCAAAATTTTAAAAACCACTAACTTTAAAATTTATATAATTTTTTATTACAAAATTTTAAATAAAAATTTTGTTTCATAAAGTATAATTAAGTTACATATCAAATTAAAGCTTATTAAATTCTCTTTCAAATGAGGGTTCGAGCAACTCTTTAGCCCTTATAGAACCTGATAAATTCAAGCTAGAAAATGTTTATGCAAGCCAAAAACACCACAATTTTTCAAAAGTTTAGAAATTAGTTACATAAAACCCAATGGGATAAACAAATTTTAAAAATATGTTCTCATTTATGTCATTAGAAAATATGAAATCCTTAAGTTTCATTACAATCAGAAATGGTCAGGTTGAATATTGAAATTTTGTGGTTGGTTTGGCATGAAATGACCCCTACATGGTAAATACTTATATTCTATTACCTAGCTATTGATAGGTGTCGAACCGGCAACAAGGTAACTTCACTACCACCTAGCATTACTATATTACTGGTAATGCCCAACTAAAATATGATCTCGTATAATGTGGAAGGTTTCCATGACTTCTAGATTAATATGGAAGATATTATTAGTTCGATATATAGACAGTGATGTGAAATAAATTGTTATTCTAGTTGTTAAAATAAATATACTGAATATTTATATAAATTAGGATAGTTAATGCTTGTGAGAATAAATTAGTAATAAATATAGTGTCCTAAGAACGAAATTAGTGTAGTAAATATAGTAGCAATTATCATCCAAGATCTCTGTAGCAGTATCTCGATAAGTTAAGGATTCTCTGTAAATAATATTGTGTATAATTAAACTTGTATTGGAACAAATAAATACTGTAAAGTGCAGTTTATTATAATAGTTTTAAGTATTCTTATTGTTCATCTATAAAAGAAATAAGCAATGTAGTACAAATTGCTTCAGTTATAGGTAAAGCAATGCTGCACCTACATCACTTGGCAAGCTGCAACTTCTATAACAACTGGCTTATTTCCAACATTTGCATACAACAAGATGCTGCCAAAATAGGAATATTTTGTGTTGTGTTCACGTTTAAAACAAATTTAAAAAATATGACACTATTTCTCTTTAAACAAAAAATAGCCTATAAAAATGCGAACCAATATTCACTGCCTTTCCCATTCGCAGTTTATTTCACCAATGTCATTTCCAAGATCTTTATTTCACATTAATGACCTCAATATATGAGCATCATCCACCCTCCTCACTGTTTAATGTCATTGACTGATTTTTAGTGGTAGAAATGAAATGTATTAAGCTTAAATAAATTTTAGTACTCCTTCACTTACTGACGAAAGTGTTGAAGAGTTTGCATCCAAATAAGCAAATGGAATTAACAGTTCCATATCGTCATAAGCACATTCCTCTTTAGAACTATCTTCAGGAGACTCTGAACCTGCCATCTTGCAGATCAAATTGAAAAATATAGATGCTGCTACAAGCTGAAAATAAATATTAGTTATATATAGGTACAACATATTAAATGAATACTTATAAAAGTAATTTCTGGCAGAAAAGTACAAAAAATGTAATACTCAGTTCCGACGAAGGCACATGCCGTAACAATACTCAATCGTCAATAAATTAGTAAAATATTTAATTTAAATAAAATACACAAATTATTGCGGTTATCGAGGTTGACAGTGACAGTTTAGTATTTAACCTAAATATTTAACAAATGTTGTGCTTCATGTAACTTTATACGTTCCATTAATAGGAGTAGGCGTTAAGTAACTCCAACGACCGATATATAAATTACAGAGGCATAAAAACAGCTGTAAGATAACAGAATTGTGATTATGAATCTTCATAATAACCATAATTACATTGTATTATAATTTAACTCACTTACATAAATAAGCAGTAAAACTTTAATCAAAACATTGATGCGAATACTGAGCAAGCATATTTCTTAATTTCAAATTTATAAAAAAAAATGTAATTTATTGAATACAAGAAAGCCATCCGAGCAGAAAAGCACCAAAAACAATTGTAATGCACCGCCTAGAAAACATTTAGCTGCTGCAATTAAATAGCAATGAAGTATTCTATTACGGTTACTTAAATTAGCAGTTTATATTTAAAACTGCCCTTCTTCTCCATTTACATTTTAGAGATTGGCGTCTATGTAAAACTACTCCATAACAACTTTCAAATATGTCAGAAGTGAATTTGAAAAGCAAAAACAGAAGGTAAAGATATAATTGTGAACTAACCTCATAAAATACACTTCTACATTACAATATTGCCCTTCAACACATAATACGCCTAATGGGATAATTAAATACCAAAATATTGTTGCGATCCACTATTAGGCAACCCGTCAAACATACAAACGCCCTGGGCACAGCGTATTCTTCAGCATTCGAGAATCCTTCTACAAAGTTCTAGATAATGAGTCATATCTTAATGCAGGGTATATATAAGGCCGCTTATGAATGTAAGAGTTAGTCTATTCTTGAATGTCTAATATAAATTATATCGTTGTAAAGTAAACGTAGTTGAGTTTTAGAATATATACATAAATGATATGCTGTGTCTAATGTGCATGCAGCTTGCAGTATACATAAATAAATAGAAGTGTATAAACAAATAGTTGTGTTAGTGTGGTTATTGGACCTAGGGTAAAGAAGTTAGTTTAAGAAGATATTAGTGCTTGTAAATTCATTAGTGTAATAGTGCTTCATTGTTAAGTGGACTGAAAACATCTATAAATAAGGCATATACTGTTAATTAGACTTGTGAACAGTGAGTAATAAAGACCATTATTATTACTTGTTTTAAATTAAAGAAACGCGGTAGTAGTAGCGCGTTACACTGGTGTCAGGCATTTTGGGGTATATAGTGATTAATTAAAAGGAAAGCACACAAGTCTAAAGCCGTTTAAGTAGTTTATATATGCCAGTTACAAGAAGCCAAAATAAGATGGACGCAGAAGGTTTAATGAATTTCCTCAAGGATTTTAAATCCGGTATGGAGGAGAGGTCGGCTAAACTAGAAGTGACACTCAGTGAAAATGCTGAGAAAATAGAGGAAAAGTTGAGTGAAAATGCTGCGAAAATGGAAATAAAGTTTAGTGAGAAAGGAAGGACGAATGTTGTGCAACACAAGATTAACACTGGAGATGCGCAACCGATAAGACAACACCCCAGGCGGCTTCCTTTGGCAAAACGTAAAGAAGCCGAGCAAATTATCACCAATATGGAAGAACAGGGAGTGATTGAACCCTCGAATAGTCCATAGACATCCCCGGTAGTGCTTGTCAAGAAAAAGGATGGGTCGACAAGGTTTTGTGTAGACTACCGGAGGTTAAACAATGTGACAAAGAAAGACAGTTATCCTTTGCCCAGAATTGATGACACCTTGGATACTCTATCCGTATCTAAATGGTTTTTAACCTTAGACTTGAAAAGCGGATACTTGCAGGTAGGGGAGCCAAACGATAAAGAAAAGACTGCCTTTACAATTGGAACTTTATGGCATTTCAACATTTTTATTATGATCATAAATAGTGATGCTCTGATCTGGATCAATCTGGGTAAGGTGTGGGGTTTCTAATCAGATATGCAGCATTACGGTTTAATCTATTTGATAATTTATCACCAATGTCCTTGTAGAGCATAAGTTTCAAAAGTTCAGCCACTATTGATAATTTTGTTTTACAAATGCGGCCCATTAAAAGCTGAGTCAGCGAATGGTTATGCTTTAATGGTGTGTTGCTATATTGAAGCAACACTTCAAACACATCTGATTTTTCTTCACATGATTTTTTACAATGTTCTTTGCTATTTTCCCACCTCTTACTCAGCAAGACCAATTGCTTAAGGATAGTTTGGAGATCTTGATACAATTTTAAAATACCACTTTCTGGCAAAATCTTTCATTATAAAACTATTAAAAGGTCATTTCATCAGACATTCCAATTTCGCAAAACTTGATTTTGTTTTAAAATGACTTCAGGCGTCGATTTATTTTTTAAGAAAACTACTTCCAACCAAAATTTGAGTAAGCATCTATTACACTAAATAAACATTTTTAGTATATGAGAAAATATCAACGCATATTCTTTGCCACAATCTTTCAGATTTACTATTTTTTCTAGCAAATTTTTCACATCTTTTACATTTTTTTAATGAAATTTTCCATTTCTTGGTTTATTGATGGTCAATAAAATATCTGCTTAACCCTCATTTTTACTTTATTTATGCTAATATGGCCTTCATGAAGCTTTTTGAGCATAACTCGCTGTAAGCTTTGGGGAATTACTGATTTGTGACCACAAAACAAAAATCATCACAAATTGTGAGATTGTCCTTCAGTTTGAAGAAATGATGAATGGCAGAAGGCATTTTGTGTCTGTCAGGCCAACCTGACCCAATAAATTCCATTACTAAACTCAAATGAGGGATATCAGTGTAGCTTGTTTAAGTTCAAGCTTTCTTTCATCCGAGATAGGCTACTGACCACTGCTGCTAGTTGTTTAACAGTTCCTCCAATACCGTCACATGCATTTTTTTCATGTGAAGATGCAAAGATGTTCCACTCTGCCTTAATGCCAAAATCTTTCTCATGATGACAGAGATTGAGAAAGTCTGATTTGTTTTTATACTGTGATGCTGTTCGGCCTGAAAAATAAATCAGCTGTTCAGGTTTGTGGGGCAAATTCTGTTTAAGAAAGTCAATCATGAGGCGTTGAAACAAATGAACAGCAACTGTATCATGCACCATACAAATCAGAAATAATAACCAAGCCCAGGTGAACCAATTTTTTTGTCATGATAATGGCATATAACAAATGGATATATTGTTGCATGAGCATTGTTCCAGTGAAAGTTTTGTGGAGAATCTTGAAACACAAATGCATAATTTTCAGCAAAATCACAAAGTGCAATGTATTGATTTAGAGGTAGAGTTTCTTTTAAGTTTCGCAAATAGGAAGACGGTTCAGTAGCGATGAAAGAGTATCTTAAAAGTTTTGGAAAAGACTCAAACACATCATCCAAAAACTTTTCTGTCGATTTTGTAATCTGCAACTACACCATTTGGATAACAACTCACGATCCCATTGAGATCCCACTCCAAAATTTTCAGGATTTAAAGCTGAAAATACTACCAAAAAAATATATTTCTCAAAATTTTAAAAACCACTAACTTTAAAATTTATATAATTTTTTATTACAAAATTTTAAATAAAAATTTTGTTTCATAAAGTATAATTAAGTTACATATCAAATTAAAGCTTATTAAATTCTCTTTCAAATGAGGGTTCGAGCAACTCTTTAGCCCTTATAGAACCTGATAAATTCAAGATAGAAAATGTTTATGCAAGCCAAAAACACCACAATTTTTCAAAAGTTTAGAAATTAGTTACATAAAAACCCAATGGGATAAACAAATTTTTAAAAATATGTTCTCATTTATGTCATTAGAAAATATGAAATCCTTAAGTTTCATTACAATCAGAAATGGTCAGGTTGAATATTGAAATTTTGTGGTTGGTTTGGCATGAAATGACCCCTACATGGTAAATACTTATATTCTATTACCTAGCTATTGATAGGTGTCGAACCGGCAACAAGGTAACTTCACTACCACCTAGCATTACTATATTACTGGTAATGCCCAACTAAAATATGATCTCGTATAATGTGGAAGGTTTCCATGACTTCTAGATTAATATGGAAGATATTATTAGTTCGATATATAAACGAAGTGATGTGAAATAAATTGTTATTCTAGTTGTTAAAATAAATATACTGAATATTTATATAAATTAGGATAGTTAATGCTTGTGAGAATAAATTAGTAATAAATATAGTGTCCTAAGAACGAAATTAGTGTAGTAAATATAGTAGCAATTATCATCCAAGATCTCTGTAGCAGTATCTCGATAAGTTAAGGATTCTCTGTAAATAATATTGTGTATAATTAAACTTGTATTGGAACAAATAAATACTGTAAAGTGCAGTTTATTATAATAGTTTTAAGTATTCTTATTGTTCATCTATAAAAGAAATAAGCAATGTAGTACAAATTGCTTCAGTTATAGGTAAAGCAATGCTGCACCTACATCACTTGGCAAGCTGCAACTTCTATAACAACTGGCTTATTTCCAACATTTGCATACAACAAGATGCTGCCAAAATAGGAATATTTTGTGTTGTGTTCACGTTTAAAACAAATTTAAAAAATATGACACTATTTCTCTTTAAACAAAAAATAGCCTATAAAAATGCGAACCAATATTCACTGCCTTTCCCATTCGCAGTTTATTTCACCAATGTCATTTCCAAGATCTTTATTTCCCATTAATGCCCTCAATATATGAGCATCATCCACCCTCCTCACTGTTTAATGTCATTGACTGATTTTTAGTGGTAGAAATGAAATGTATTAAGCTTAAATAAATTTTAGTACTCCTTCACTTACTGACGAAAGTGTTGAAGAGTTTGCATCCAAATAAGCAAATGGAATTAACAGTTCCATATCGTCATAAGCACATTCCTCTTTAGAACTATCTTCAGGAGACTCTGAACCTGCCATCTTGCAGATCAAATTGAAAAATATAGATGCTGCTACAAGCTGAAAATAAATATTAGTTATATATAGGTACAACATATTAAATGAATACTTATAAAAGTAATTTCTGGCAGAAAAGTACAAAAATGTAATACTCAGTTCCGACGAAGGCACATGCCGTAACAATACTCAATCGTCAATAAATTAGTAAAATATTTAATTTAAATAAAATACACAAATTATTGCGGTTATCGAGGTTGACAGTGACAGTTTAGTATTTAACC
Organism: Platerodrilus igneus; assembly: GCA_036346225.1. Classification (NCBI taxonomy): domain Eukaryota; kingdom Metazoa; phylum Arthropoda; class Insecta; order Coleoptera; family Lycidae; genus Platerodrilus; species Platerodrilus igneus. Next base: position 6,850,886 of record JARFIW010000229.1, on the reverse strand, counting down.
TAAATATTTAACAAATGTTGTGCTTCATGTAACTTTATACGTTCCATTAATAGGAGTAGGCGTTAAGTAACTCCAACGACCGATATATAAATTACAGAGGCATAAAACAGCTGTAAGATAACAGAATTGTGATTATGAATCTTCATAATAACCATAATTACATTGTATTATAATTTAACTCACTTACATAAATAAGCAGTAAAACTTTAATCAAAACATTGATGCGAATACTGAGCAAGCATATTTCTTAATTTCAAATTTATAAAAAAAAATGTAATTTATTGAATACAAGAAAGCCATCCGAGCAGAAAAGCACCAAAAACAATTGTAAGAAAACATTTAGCTGCTGCAATTAAATAGCAATGAAGTATTCTATTACGGTTACTTAAATTAGCAGTTTATATTTAAAACTGCCCTTCTTCTCGGCATTTACATTTTAGAGATTGGCGTCTATGTAAAACTACTCCATAACAACTTTCAAATATGTCAGAAGTGAATTTGAAAAGCAAAAACAGAAGGTAAAGATATAATTGTGAACTAACCTCATAAAATACACTTCTACATTACAATATTGCCCTTCAACACATAATACGCCTAATGGGATAATTAAATACCAAAATATTGTTGCGATCCACTATTAGGCAACCCGTCAAACATACAAACGCCCGGGGCACAGCGTATTCTTCAGCATTCGAGAATCCTTCTACAAAGTTCTAGATAATGAGTCATATCTTAATGCAGGGTATATATAAGGCCGCTTATGAATGTAAGAGTTAGTCTATTCTTGAATGTCTAATATAAATTATATCGTTGTAAAGTAAACGTAGTTGAGTTTTTAGAATATATACATAAATGATATGCTGTGTCTAATGTGCATGCAGCTTGCAGTATACATAAATAAATAGAAGTGTATAAACAAATAGTTGTGTTAGTGTGGTTATTGGACCTAGGGTAAAGAAGTTAGTTTAAGAAGATATTAGTGCTTGTAAATTCATTAGTGTAATAGTGCTTCATTGTTAAGTGGACTGAAAACATCTATAAATAAGGCATATACTGTTAATTAGACTTGTGAACAGTGAGTAATAAAGACCATTATTATTACTTGTTTTAAATTAAAGAAACGCGGTAGTAGTAGCGCGTTACAATATTAATCGATTTGTATACCAAAATCTTCAATGATACCATACGAGATCAGCATACTTTTTATTAATAACATTTTTCTAAAACGCTTTTATACATTAACTTATCAAAAACTTTAACAAAACTTGTAATAAACGTTAAATTAAATAAACAAATCAAATTAAAAGAAGGTTTTTTGAAACGATTTAGCATTGATGTAACATTATATTATTTAATTACCATCCTATCTATGAAAATACGCACAAAGGTTGCCTATGCTTTAACATAGTTTCAAATATTTATCCTTTTATCTTCCAAATCTCTAGCAACACAATGTTGGTGAAACTAAATCTGCGCTTTAAAATTGATATTATTTAAAATCCTTTCTAGAAATAGTTACCTAAAAATGACCAATACAATCAGTAAAGCAGTATAATTTTTTTAACTTGGCATAAATAATTTGCAGTTGCACTTATTGCACTATAGTTGTAAGTGTAATCCATTAAATAATAACTTCTAGATACAACAAAAATAGTATATGGTTCGCAATGGTAGAGGTTTTTCAAGTAGCTTTGGAAACGTCAACTTTTTCCAAATGAATTGTACTTTTTTAAGTAGTTGATAATACGAAAACACCAAATAATAAACTACCCATTCTTTTTATGCTGCCAGATTTCAGTTCTACCTTTAACAATATAAATCTTGATATTAGCCAAGCCAAAAGCATAATTTTTGTGCAACGCTATCATACTTAAAAAAAACTGTATAATCGGTCTATCTGTTATACCTTCAAGCAGAAGTTCCACAAGAAAGTGCGCTTGGTCTAATTTTGGTTCTATTGTATATTAAAAATTTTCCTCATATTCTACAGTTTAAGCAATATACATTTTCCTGTCATTAATTTGTTAAGCCCTTACAATACAGTAAGCAATTTTAATATTGATCTTGTTAGAATTCGATGTTAATGCGATTATAACAAACTCTCAATAAACTCATATAAATATCAGACTGTGCGTAAAGCAGTTGTACGTTATTGACTAACGTTAATTTATCAAATACTCTTCAATTAGATATGAACGTTGCAGCTATAATGCTTTTTCAAGGATTAAAAATTTATACAGAAGAAAACATTCTTCTATGTATGCCAAAGGGTTTTTGCTTAGCTTCTTTTTTAAACCACGTAAAGTGTTTTCTTCTCTTTAGTTTATAGGTTTATCGTGTTCAATTTATTATACGACTTTTGTTCGAGTACAGTGACATAGTAGTTCACTATCTGACCACATCTAACCCCCAATTATTAATAATCTACTACTATATTGTATTTCTATAATTATACCATACGCCCTTATTGTAGGTATCCAAATCCTTTGTCTCCTTCTGACTGAAACATTGAAGTGTTATACTGTGGCGTTTTAAAGCAATGCATCTGCTAATTGCACGTTCTGATGTTTAGATTTTTCACATCTATTTCGAACGAAAATTTATTTATGACAAGAAATGAGTTGTATACTTTTATATTATTATCCAACACAAATCTAGTATCAATAAACCAGTTGCGCAACAATTTTATAAATGAGGAATGACAGCAAATATGTATACTGGCTCCTTCGTCAACAAAAATTTTTTTTTTAACCATCCTCCCTAGTCTTTACGTTCGAACGAGTCCCACGATAGGCTTTTTGAGGTTAGGTTACTGTTAAAAATAAATATTGTTATTAAAAAACACAAATCACTTAACACGCATATCAGAATAGTCTTGTTTTCTTGTTGCTAAAACTATTGCACACTGTTCTGATATACGTGTTAAGTGATTTGTGTTTTTTTTTAATAATAATATCTATTACTAACACTAACCTAACCGAGGACTCTTTCGAACGTAAAGACTCGAGAGGATGGTTAAGAAAAAAATTACTGCCCTTCGTCATTGGGTGATAAAAAATATATTTTTAGGCCTAACATTAAGTACTTTCTATAAATCCATATTCTCTCTGTTGTAATCAGACACGCATCTAATGACTTTGTAATTTATATTGTCAATTTTGTTACAATTATCTCTAACGAGGTTTTGGTTACATTTCGACAAAACTAATGCATGCTGAATATTTCCAACTATTAAATAGTCTTCTAGACATAAGCACTTACATATATTTGATCTAAAGCTATGTCTTCTTTTATTTTATTATATTGTTACGAGCTACTATTAGGCAACCCCTCAAACACACAAGCGCCGTAAGCACTTTATATTTTTCAGAGGCCCAGAATTTTCTAGCAATTACTGGATTACGAATCATCCTTTTAATTCAGTGTATACATAAGACCGATGTGGAAGTACAGAGGTTAGTCTATATCAGAATGTCGTACCTAAATCATCTCGTACATAGTTAGTTGTTCGTTACGTTCTGAAAGTTTTTAGTAAATATAAATCTGTATTATGTGAAAGTGTATATTGTACCGACAGCTTGTCGAATACGTAAATAGATAAAAGCGTAATAAATAAATAAATAGTAGTGTTAGTGTTGTTAATAGACCTATGGTTAACAATTTAGTTTAAGAAGATATTATTGCTTGTAATTAGCATTAGTGTGATAGTTCTTCAATGTTAATTGATCTGAAAACATCTATAAATAAGGCATATATTGTTAATTGAACTTATGAATAATGAGTAATAAAGACTTTTATCACTACTTGTTTTAAATTAGTGAAACGCGTTAGTAGTAGCCCGCTACAATATACATACAGCAGTGATACTTATTTTATCAACAACTAAAAATAGCAGCTAGTCAAGTATTTTGAAAACGAGACTTGAAATGAGGTGGCACCCTTTATTAACTCATACGTTCCATCTAGAGATTATCAGTTTTATACAATTATAACATCACTTATTGTATAACTTGTTGGGTATTAGAACAAACTTATTCTAATTTTAATATAAAGTTTCTTCTAAAGTTTTAGAATTGAGTAAGGAGCTCTGAAATAACATAAGTTAGAAGTCTGCTAAAACTCAACTTCTTAAATTGTTTACTAAGTTGATTATTAATCCGGTTAAATTTTTTTCAAATTGTTAATGTGTAAATTTACATCCGCTAACATCACTACTTGCAAAGCTGTATTTCTGAAAGCGACAGTAATAGAAATTCTAAAACCTTCGACACAAATTTGCGCATCCTGAACCATGATATTAAAAAGAAAATTTAAGCAGTAGTATTAAGTTAGTAAATCTCAAGACGTCGGTTGATGAATTATTAAAGAAAAAATGATATTAAATAAAACAGATTTTTATTTAATTCTTGGCAGTTTTTGGTGTTTCTTGGTTTTCTAATAAAAAAATTGTAATAATAATAAAAATTGTCACGTACACGTAATGTGTTACACCAAGTAGTTTTTAAGTCATACAATGGGTGCTGATTATTTAGGGTTATGGTTATTCCGTCAATAGTCAAGTCGGGGCAGACTGTAAATAACCTTAAAAAATGTCGTGATTCAGTTAATTATAAATTCTTTTATTGTTTATAACTGTTTTGTTATGTTTTCTAGATTTTATTGTACAAATAAACTAGTTTTTAAGTGTAGGTCAATTTACAGTTAGTAGGACACTAACAGAAACGATTTTTAACATTTTAGTAATTACAGAGTATCGAATACAATGTATTTTGTGATTTTAATATCACTTATTACTTTTAAACAAAGTAATTCTGCCGAGGAATGTATTAAAAATGCGACAAATGAATATATGTACCATTTAGCAACAAAAACACCATATCGCTTTGTTGCTAATCTTGTTAACGAAAAATTTGATTTTAATGGTAAGTAAATGTATTGAATAATTGAATATCGCGTTTTGATTTCTTTTATATGTACCATACAACGCTTAATATGTAGTGCTACTGTTACTCAAATTTTATTGGAATATTAACCGAAGTTTGTCAGAATTCTCTCTAGAATTGCACGAGTTGTATTATTCATTGGGATGCACTACAATGCATATTGTATTAGGACTATTTGAATTACAAAAATTTGATAATCCAATTTTTAGAAATATCCATTTTTTGTAAATAATATGTATAAAGCAGTTTTACAGGAGTAACTTACTTTAAAAGGTAGGTTTGAGACATACACGACCATTACACAGTTATAACTACAACAGATAACTGCTGGAGTAATAACTATCAATACTGTTTACATGATAGTAGTACTAATCCCCATCTCGATAAAGTTTGATTACTAACTTCTGACTGACGTTATTTACTCTTAATGAACAGTAATACAAAATTTAAAAACATATCCTAAATAAATGTAGCTATTTTTAGAGTTATTTCCTATTCGGTTTTTGTCAATTAATAAAAACAAGAAACTATGCCATTCTGTAAAAAGAAACGTTTTTCCTAAACATTCCAAGAAATTCACATTTATGTTTGTAATAATTTAAATTGTAAATAGTTAGACAAAAAGTGTAATAAATTAGGTTACATCAGTCATGTGTGGGTTTTGTTGTGACAAGCAGTGTTAGTGACTAAGTTATTTGTTACTATAATAGCATATTCAAAAGTTTTTAAAATCAGGAATTACAAATCTAATGCTGTGGGCCAAGAGTAGTAGAGTCAGTAGTTGAAGCATAATAGTTTTGGTAGTTACGGCAGTTTACAAAACATTTGATATCCAGATTTACCAAGTCCAAATTTATAGCTATGTAGTTAGTGCCCATAGATACCAATAAAATAGTGAGAAATTTTTATATTACGCTAGAGGTTATGTAATAGGTTTGAATAAATATATATATATATATATATATATATATATATATATATTGATATGATAACGCCGTACTTGGTGTTATGACGTTTTTACTTAACTCCACCGCTCTGTGTTCTCAAATCAAATTTAATCTTACTAATTTTATTATTATGCCACGGCTAGCGCTTTTTAATCTACACAGAATGCACAATGTTACGATGATCAATTTTTTCTTTTCCACTCCTATATTATTACCTATTTGTTTGAATTGATAAAACGAAGTCAATTAATTTCATATAATGAAAAGAAATATTATTTACAATTTTTGAAAAATATTTAAATACACTCCTTAATCAATCAATATCATATGTATCATTTACCCCAAAATTTATATACTTCGAATTCAACCTAATGAAACCAAAAACTACCTTTTTACTAAAGAAACCTGGAACGTTGTAGACCCCTTTATAATATATGACGTAAGTTTAACGTATGCAATGTTTGTTGTTGACTTCATTACAAATTTTATATAAATTGTATAAATTCAGTATTGAAATTTAAATAGAAAAATATCTTAAAATTAAATAGATCTAACCTGCGATATGTGGATCAACACCCCTTTGTTGTCCTCATTCGTCTATCACTGCTCTGCATAGCCGAACCAATACTTGAGTCCAGTTACCCCTCATTTTCCAAAAATTACTTCGTGCTTCTTTGTTTTATATGCCTTGAATCTCTTCCCTTAAATGCTTTCGACGCAAATCAAAATTGTAGCAGAATTGTACCAAAATATAATTGTCGGCGCTGATTTGAAATATTATATTGACCCAGATTTGAATTATAATCATCAACACATTCGAAATATTCAGAAATGTACCATAGATTCGAATGTTATATCACAAATTCGAAATGTTATATCTATCCAAATTTGAATTATTGTCATCAACCAATTCACAGATTCGAATGTTATATCACAGATTCGAATTATCATCTTTCTGGTTAGCAGTGGCGCAGCTTCGCCCTGCATGTGAACTGACCCGTTTTATCATTGCTCTCTGTTAATATGGGCTCTTCCCACTTACATGTGGGCTGGGTTTCCAAACAGTCTTGCAGATATCTCAACCAACCAGGTCTTTAATATTCCCTGCATTTCGAAGTTGTTTCTGATGTAATTTATTCGGTTTTCCGTGTAATGGTTTATTTGATACCTTATTGTTCGTTATCTTAACCATACGTTATTTTGTATAAATACGCCTTTTCAATAATTGTACAAAATAAATTATGTAACTTTAATTCTGCTTACGTTTCTTGTTTCCGCGTAATTGCATAAAGCTTTGTTAGGTTTTATCTCTTATCTTCTTATTTGTTTTATAACTAATTAGAACACTTTTCAATGCGTGTTTAATTACATGTACTATCATTTCTTTGAATACACGTTCTATTGTTGAAAAGTATGCCCACTGGCATTACTTAAAATTAATAACGGTCTATATATAGAGTGTTAAATACCTGCTATTTACATAATGTATGAATTACCTATTTTCTGCTAAATACGTGTTCTATTGTTATAAGATATGCTTCCTTGCATCGTTTAAAGTTAATTATGGTCTATATACAGGGTGTTAAATGCTTGCTATTTACATAATATACAAATTACCTATTTTTCTGCTAAATAAATGCAGTTTTCTGATTCCTATTGCAATTTAAGGTTACTATACGACCCTTGCTACTCAATACACCCCTAAACAACCCCTTATCACAGCATTAATTATATATATATCAAAATTCTTAGTTTTTGGAATAAGCAGGACCTAAGTTTCTAAATTTAATACTATTAATTTCTTGCTAGTAGCTATAGCAACAGAAATTACCTGACGTACACTAAAAAATAAAATTTTCTATATACTGACATCAAATATTTACTAAGTTTCACTTATCAGCTTGATGAATAAAATCATAAAAAATTTATTACTATCAAGAAATAATGTGATTTTTATGAAAAATTAAAATTTCAAAAAGACACAAATTATTGTCAGAAAAAAATGTACATTTTATGGAATTACTTGTCTGTGAAATTGTCGCTAATTGTGTACCTCTAGCCACCAAATTACATCAATATACTTTTGAGTATGTTATGTTTATTGATAAAGTTAAAAAGCTTCTGTAAGGTGGAGTCATTGAACCCAGTCATTCTTGACAAGCATCATAGGAGTAGAATGGTGATAGATTACTCAAACCATAAATTGTTTTCAGGCCCCACAAATAGTAGCCTTTTTAGGGATTAGTATACTAAAACAGTGTAAATTCGCTAAAACTCGCTAATTATAAATGTTGCTCGTTAAAGTCACTTTTTTCGACTGTTTTCCACTCTCGCGAGAAATACAATGTAATTTTTATTCTGCAAAAAATAAATTATCATTTTCGCCAGAAAAAGAAAATAAACGATCCTTTTATAAGAATGACAAATAATTTAATTAGAAATTAAATAACTGCAACGTAATTGTATAGTATAACTATACATAACAAACGTTGCCACCGGCTCCAACAAGACTATGCATAAGTGAAGAAACTGCGATATTGCCAGATATTTTCCCTTCTTTGCTAATGTTATATGAAACTTTAATATAGTACGTTTAATGAACAGATTCAATAAACAGCAGGTTAACAATTCAAAATATATTATGTGGTTATAATATATGATCCCGACCGACCAATATACGAATTTTTTATTTAAACTTTGCGCTCATTTATGAGAGGAGTGGTATCTCAAGGCGAATTCGAGCAACTGCACTAGACTGCCCTGTTGTACACTTCTTTATTCCGATGTGTTCGAGCAGTGAGCAGTGCAATTCAGTTCTGCACTCGGTGCGGACTTTTCTGCATGCGGTCTGGTAGCTCGTGCTGCTTAGTACAAATATAGCTACTTTTGATTATAGAGTTTTAAAACCCAACGGTGACCTGAGAGAGCATTAAATGTTTTTTCATCTACATATAATTGGAATTGTATATCCCCATTTACACAAATATAAATTTTTTTCAAATGAGAAAATGTAAGTTTGTAAACGAATGGTTAAATAAGAAGGATATTAATGGTCACACCATTTCTAAGTGGGCTAAGAAATATGATGACAAGAAAGCGTTTTGCCTATGTGCAATAAAACATTTAGTATTTCATACGGATTTATTAAATTAAATCAGCATGCCAAGGGATATCAGCATTTGCAGTTGGTGAATTCAAAGTTGAACCCCATGCAGTTGCAAATCCAGTTACTGAAGGTAGAAGTAGACAAGCATCATCATTTCAACTTATTTCGACGAGAGACAAAGCAACTAGGCTAGAATTGCAATTGTGTCTTCTAATAATTGGTGCAAACTGGAGTGTTGAGTCGTGTAAAGGTTTAGCTTTGTTTTTGAAAAGTATTATATTTGATGATGGTATCATACCTGCCAATTTGTCGTTATCGTCTTCAACGTATTAGGCCCATAGTGCAAAAAAGATATACTTAAAGATATAGGCAATAGTTTTTACACAATTCAATCGGACAGAACTACCAACTCTGAGAGTTTAAAGCAATTGCACATAAGTGTTAGATATTTTTCACATAAGTTATCGAAAGTGGTTAATGTATGCTTAGAAACTTATTTTTTGGGCCATGGTTACGAAGAGACATTATCGGATCATATATTAAAGGCCATTAATGATAATCAGTTGTTGCTAACAAACTGTCTAATGATTAGTAGTGATGGTCCTAATGTCCATAGAAAGCTGTAGCCGATAATAAAAGAAAAGATTAAAGAAATAAGAACAAGTCTTTAATAGATTTAGGATCTTATAACATACATATTGTGCATAATTCGTTCTTGAGCAGACTTAATGTTTCGGATTAGAAACCTCTGATTTCATAATATCGTTGTATTACTTATTTCATGGTTGGCCTACAAGAGTGAAAGATTATGAAGTTATTCAAGAATTGTTGTGTGTTCCTTAACATCGATTTATTAAACATGTACCATCTAGATGACTTACTTTACAGCCTGCAATTGAAAGAGTTCTTAAGCAGTGGCACAGTATTTTAAATTACTGTCTAGTATACATACCAAATAATGGTTCAAAAGACTTGAACAACAATAAACATAAAATAGTAAAAAGCTTTATATCTAACCCCACATCAAAAACACAGCTATTATTCGTGAATAGTGTGACCAAAATATTTATAAAGTTTACATTATTTTTTCAAAAAGACGAACCTTTGGTTCATATTCTGTATGGAAAAGTTTGAGCTCTTGTTTATGATTTATTGTCCAGGGTATGTATAGATAATGTGCTTGCTAATTATAAAAATATGAATCTCAAGGAAATGTTTGAAAATAAAAACATTTTGATTTTGGTCAAGATAAATCCTGATCAAGAATGTTTTAAGCTTACTGAATAGTAAAGAAGTATCCGAACGCGAAAAATTAGAAGTTTTAAATCATCATCATCATTGGGTCTTCAGTCCTGAAACTGGTTAGACGCGTACCATCATTGTTTCCTATTCTGAACTAAACTACAGATTTCCCCGAAATTTGCACAGTCTGCATCTATCACTATCTGATTTAGGTCTACATCCACCTCTTTTTTCCTATCTCTGCTTGTCATATATCCCATACTATTCCCCAAAAATGCCTTAGAACGTATTCTGCCCTTCTATTTCTCATATTTTTTTTCCAAAGATATCCTTGTTCCCTTACTGTTTCTATAACCTATTTGTTATTACTTTTGTCTGTCCATCCTCAAACATCTGAAGCACGGCATTTCAAAGGCCGCTACTGTTCTTCTGTCTGCTTTTCAGACTGCTCGTATTTCGTAGGCATATTGTCTGTGCTGTGCTCCACACATACGCTTTCAACAACTTTTTGTTCTATGTTTGTTGTCTTTCATCATAGGCGCCGTTCTTTCTTGTTAAATACAGTTCGGTCACCTTCTATTGTTTTACAATTATATACCCTATTTCTCCGACATTCAGTGGTTGCAAAGGGGGGTAAGCAGCCTGTGGCTGCCAAGTTCCCCCAACACTTGAACATTTACTGATATAATATTTTTTCCAATATGTCTTTTCGCACAGTCAACATTAGTTGCAGATATTTCACAACAAACAACTAGTTGTTTATAATAATCATCAGATTTGTCTGTGCTTATTTTTTCGTCATTGGGTTTCCCGTCTCAAAACTGGTTGGACATGTACCTGCACTTATTTCTTTTCTAAACTAACCTACATGGTTCCCTGAAATTCTCACACAGCAATACAGCTCGGTTCCCCTTATATTGTTTTCTAATATTATGCCCTATTTCACAGAGATTTATTGAAGGGGGTTAAGCAACCTGTGGCTGCCAAGATCACCCAACACTTAGACATTTGCCGAAATAATAGTTATCCAGTAAATGCTTTCACGCAATTACCATAATTCGAGAATATTGCCCATCCAATGCTTGTAGTTGCTTATAATAAATATCATGTTTAAGTGCAGCTACTTTCTTCGTCATTAATTTATCCATCTTGGGACTGGTTGGATGCGTACCTCCATTGATTTCTCTTTTGAGCTAGCTTACACATTTCCCTGAAACTCCTACAGCTTACATCTTTCACTATCTGTGTGCAGTAGTCTAACCTAGGTCTACCTCTTCTTCTCTTTTTTCCTATCTCTGCTTCTAGTATATTCCGCACTATTCCTTCATGCTGTAGTATGTGGCCTATCATCCTATCTCTCCTATTTTTTACCGTTTTCCACATATTTATTTCTTCCGTTACCATTTTTAGTACCTCTTCGTTCTTAACTTTGTCTGTCCATGATATCTTCATCATACGTCTGTAGCACCACATTTCAAAGGCTTCTACCTTTTTCTTGTCCGCTTCTCCCACTGTCCAGGCTTCACAGCCATACAGTGCTGTGCTCCACACATATGTTTTGAGCAATCTTTTCCTTGCTTCTATGTTTGTGGTCTTTGAGCACAGTAGTTGCTTTTTCTTGTTAACTGTAGCACGACCTTGTGCTAATCTTTGTTTTATATCTTTTGTGCTTTTCCCATCTTGCGTTATTTGGCTTCCTAGGTAGCAGAAATCCTTAACCTCTTGTAGGTTCGTGTTACATATTTGTATTCTTGTTTTTTATTTATTTTTACCCTCCTATTCATACTAGTACTTTAGTTTTACTTTTGTTAATTTTCATACCGTATCTCTCTGTTAGAACCGTTTCCATTTCATTGAGAGCAGCTTCTAACTCTTCCTTGCTAGATGCTAATACCGCTATATCATCTGCAAATCTAAGCATATCAATTTTTTGTCCCTGCATAGTAATTCCAAATGTCTTCCTGCATTTGACAGTATTCATTGCCTCCTCAATGTACAAGTTAAAAATTAGTGGGGATAGGGAACAACCCTGTCTTACCCCTTTCCTGATGTTTACTTCTCTACGTTCCTGCTCTAATTCTATTACTCCTGTTTGCTCTTTGTATAAGCTATGTACTATACGTCTATCCCTATAACTCATTCCAATCTTTTTGAGTATTTCGAACATTTTTTTCCATTTTACGTTGTCAAATGCTTTTTCCAGATCTACAAACCCTATATACACGCTTTCCCCTTTTTCTATTGTTTTCTCCATTATCACCCTCAGAGCTAAGATAGCCTCCCGTGTTCCCCTGTTTCGCCTAAACCCAAATTGGTCTTCTCCTAGTATTTCTTCAGCCCGTTTTTCCATTCGTCTTTGTACAATTCTAGTTAATATTTTTGATACGTGTGCTGTCAAGCTTATTGTTTGAAAATTTTCACATCTATCTGCGCCTTTCTTTTTTGGTATAGTTACTATGATGTTATGTTTGAAATTTTTGGGTATCTCGCCTGTCTCATACATATAGCTTACAAGTTGAAAGAGACGTTCTGTTACTGCTTGACCAGCGGCTTTTAGAGTCTCCGCTTGCACCTTATCTATACCCGGCGCTTTACCATTTTTCAGACCCTTTAATGCTATTTCAAATTCATCTCTAAGTATAGGATATCCCAAGTCATCATTTTCAATGTCTGATTCCTTTTCTAATGCAGTTAGTTCTTCTCCTGAATATCAATTCCCTATATATTCTTGCCATCTACCCACTTTCTCTACATTTTCTATAATGACATTTCCTCCCGCGTCCATTATATTTTTGCTATACGGTTCTATATCCCTAAAATTGATTCTAATTAGTTTGTATGCTACATCTGTTTTTCCTACTTCCATCTTAGTTTGTACCTCTTTGCACTTTTCATCAATCCATTGTTCTTTAGCTTTCCTGCATTTTCGAATAATTTCCCATTTTATGGCTTTGTATCTCCGTTTTCCTGTTTCGTCTGATTTATTTTTGTATTTTCGTCTTTCTTCTATTAAATTCAGGATATCCTTTGTTATCCATGGTTTCTTATTTACTTTTTGTGTATACCCCAGAATATCTCTGGCCGCCATGTCGAGGCTGGATTTAATGTTATTCCATTCTGTTTCTACTTCCTTAGTATCAGATATTTTCCTGATATCTTTGAGCAATTCCTTTGACCTTTTTTCGAATCTTTCTTGAATATCTTTCTCTTTTAGTTTATGTAGGTCCAAGTGCCTTTTTCCGTTTCTTTTTTTCAATTTGTTAAATTTAAGTGCGGCCTTCATAATTACGATGTTGTGGTCAGTGTCTATATCTGCTTCTGGGTAGCTTCTACAGTCTTTTACTTGATTCCTAAACCGTTGTCTAACAAGAATGTAATCTATTTGATATCTTCCTATATCTCCTGGCATCTTCCACGTATATCGTCTTCTAGCATGATGTTGAAATAATGTGTTTGTAATGATTAAATTGTTCTTGTCGCAAAATTCTACCAGCCTATTTCCTCTGTCGTTTCTAGTGCCTAAACCAAATAAACCTACTATCGCTCCTTCCCTACCCTCACCTACCACTGCATTAAAATCCCCCGTAATTATTAAATTTTCATGTCCTTTTACGTGTCTTAATATGTTGTGACGCTACAAAACAACACAACACAAGGACGTACTCGATATAGTTCAATACTAATCACAAAAGAGGAAAAGGCAAATAATACCTTTCCGGTAGTCGGAGTCAACAGCGTCCATATGCCCTGGACCAACCCAGTACTGAGGCCGGGTGGGTAGACCATAAACAACCAGCCAAATGAGCGCCACCTAAATCTATAACAGCTGTACTCCGGGACTGAAATAGGAAATCCTCACGCTTACCTGTAACACCCAAATCAGCAAAAATTCTCCTCACACCTCACACTCGAGTAATACAAAACTATCTTTTACATACAGTATTGACACTTTACTACAAACATATAATATATTTATAACAACAGTAAACATATAAAAGGCTCCAATTACCCACCCACTTGTTATGGTGTAATTTCCAATAAACAAACAGCAAATAACCTGATTGTATAACTCTTACTGCTACTTTTACTATTATATTTAACGCATAATTCAGCCAACCTATTGAAACAAATCTGCCAAGATGGCAGAACAGAATGACTATTAAATAATGTTAAGGGTGGTATACCAGGATCCTCGTAGATTGACCCTTGAACGCTGAGGGCATTGGTATAGACTATAATTATACCTATAATGATCGGTGCATTGGCTAAACTTCACACACGTGTTAAAATTGTGAATAATGTAAATTACAAATTAGTAAATCTGAACCCACCCTATAATAAATGTGTAAACAAAACAGTCTTCAGTAAAGTGTTATTAAATGTAAAAAAAGAAAAAAAATCTTCAACAAGCAATATCAACCAGACGGTTGCAGTAGAAAAATTAAATGTGAACGACTCACCCACAGCTGCACTAGTCGTTGTAAGCTGATCTTAGCATAAGCCAACTAAGGGTTGCGACGGCAAAATAAGGACTGGAGCTATTATTGGGGCTAAACTGAAAACTGCAGATCGAGACTGAAAACTGCAAACTGGGATTTGAAGACTTAGAACTTGGAACTTGGCACTTGGAACTTGGAACCCTAAAATTTATAACCTATAACTTCCATTAATATATTCACGACTTCTTACCGGTCAATTCCGGGTCCAGTACAAAACAACAAACGAAAAATGTACAAGTGGTCACCAAATACAACGGTCGAGGATTCACTTTAGATCTACAATAGCATAAAGTTATCTATTTGAAAGATTCTTCGATACTTACGAATCGCCGAAATCCCAATAAGGAAATAAGAAAATTATTTCAAATCACACGAATAATTTCCTTCAATTAATCCGCCAAAACCCTTTCAATAAAGGAGGAAATACAACGTTCCAACGGCGTAATTAAAATTGCTCGATTCGAATCAAGAGTGTAATCAAGTGTATTGTGTTGAGACCATCAAAGCTAGTCCGGGAACCGGTACCTGATAACACGGCGTGCTATCACTATTCGAATTCATACAATCTAATTTGGAAAGAATATACTTTTGAAGTACACTGCTAAATGCAAATGTCGTTATGAAAATTACGACCGTAACAATGTCTTCGATATCTTTGTAGATTGCTTCTACCTCTTCGTCACTGTAGCTAGAGGTGGGCATGTATACTTGTATTATTACTGTGTTTACCGGTTTAGATTCTAATCTAACCATGAGTACTCTTTCATTCTTTTGTAAGTAATTTTCTACACGGTATCTTATCTTTTTCCGCATAACTATCCCCACACCCAAATTTCCTTCCTCGGCTCCTGTATGAATTACCCTGAAGTCTCCACTCCAAAAATCCCCCGCCTCTGGCCACCGAACTTCGCTGATCTCTACTATATCTAATGATAACCTGTTCATTTCGATTTTTAGGTTCTCTAGCTTACCCACTTGCTTCATAGTTCTAACATTCCTCGCTCCGACTCGCAAAATGTTCCCGACTCTTATTCTTAACTTTCCTCCGAAGTAGTCCCCTCCCGGAGATTCGAATGGGAGACTATTTTAACTCCGGAATCTTTTACCCCAGAGAATGCCATCATTTTATTATAATTTAGGTACGCTGTGTACTTGGGAGGTAATGTGGTGGTTTCCGTTGCCTTCCACATCATGGTAGTGTGTCTTAGACTGCCATACCGACCCCTATGGTCTCTGCCAATCTAAGTACCGAAAGAGCCGCTGCCCTCTTTCGGGGACCTGTCTTAGTCTGGTTCCTCACTAACGACCCTACTACTTTGGTTGGACCTGTAGTTTGGCTCTTTAGCTCATTAGAACACGCAAGCCATTTCACCTGTTCTAGTAATCTAGAACTTGGGCAAGGTGCAGGTCCATTCGAAATGGAAGTTTTAAATAACGTAAAGAATTTTTATATTGCTTCAATTAAACATATCTATGCAAAAAATCCACAGCTTGAAACAACTTTCAAGTATTTATCATTTTTGAATATTAAAGAACCGTTGTCCAAAAAAGTTAGTCTGGAAAAGGAGAAATATTTTTCTAAAGGCCTGGAAATTTTGCCTTTTGATGTAGATTATGATACGGTTATTTTGCAATACAAAAATTTAAAAGCAGGCATTATAAATAAAGAAGTAAATTTTTATAGAACAAGAATTGATACAATGTGGACTACACTATTAGAACATGTTGATGCAAATGGAACAAAAACATACGAGGAACTGTGGAAGTAGTAAACGCTTTTCTAAAATTAGCACATGGAAATGCAGAGGTTGAAAGAAGTTTTTCTCTGTCAAAAAGAATATTAACAGAAGACAAAACTGCAATGGACGTTTCAACTCTGACATCCCTTATGCACATCAAAGACAATTTGAGATTATTCTATGATAATAAACCTCAACTTATGTTGATGACAAAAGAATTGATGAACATGAGTAGGGTAGCGTACTAAGTGCACAACAACTATTTAGAACAAAAAAAACAGGGAAAACAGCAGAAGAAGAAAACCGGGCCAAATCCGAACAAGAAGCTGAATTACTTAAAGAACGACAAGGGAAGGTGCAAGAAAATAAAACTATGATTGCTAATATGGCTAAAGAGTTACGTGATATGAGTGCTCAAAGAAAGAAACTCATAAATTATCGATACAGTTAGTCCGAGGTGCAACAGACAAATTCAAATATATAATAAAGCAAAAGAATTTTGCTGAAGTGTCTGTTGCATAAATATTATTAGATAGTGCAACCAAAATTACCTCTAAAGAGGATCAAGTGGATACAAAAATTATTAACCTACAAACTATCATTTTAAAACGTCAAGGAGAGTTGAATACAATGAATAACTATGTAACAAAAAAACTTAAAAAGTGATTCAATGATGGTTCAAAAGTTTTACAATAAAAAATATTTGTTTCTATTGCAGTACCATAATACTCTTGTTTTTAACTCTGTAGTTTTATGTAATTTTTTTAAACAGAAATGTTTTTTTTACTTTATTTGCTTATTTACTTCAGCTCAGCAATCATTATATCATTAACAACCACACTTCTGAGTGAAATGGTCACTATTTGATCACTTTTTTCATATTGAGAATAGTGACCAATGTCACTATTTTAAAAAGAAATTTTGTTGTGAGCCCTGCGTTTTACTTATCTCGATGCCTATCCTTTGCCAAATATCGAAAAACTAGTTTCTGAAGTTTCAAAAAATTAAGATCTGTAATACCATATATTTACATAGTCCTTATCATCAAATTCCAATAAGGGAAGATGAAAAAGTATAAACTGCATTTGAGGCTGGCGGTAAACTTTATTAATTTTGTAGAATTGCGTTCAGAGTGACCAACTGTGTGGCCTGCTTTTAAAGGGTGTTGGATACTATTATAACAGCTAAAAAAATAAGTGGAGTTTATGCTTACTTTGACGATATAATAGCATGTGGGGGGAATATGCCAAGCACTACGAAAACCTTAATCGTCTTGTTGCAGCTTTCTCTAAATTCAACCTTACCATTGATGTAAATAAGATCTATTTTCATAAAATCTATTAAGTTATTAGGTTATACTTTTAAACCTGATACTGTAAGACTAGAGGCACTCCTGAACTTTCCTGTACTTGAAAATTTATCAGCTTCAAAGAAATATCGGAATGCTTGCACACTATTCGACATGGGTACCTTGTCTTTCATAAACAATATTTTGACTGCTACAAACAAAAAGTTTTCCACTCTCGCATTTGACAAAATTAAAATTTGAATGTCTGAAATCTAAAATAGCAAAATCAGCAATAATCGCAATAAACGAAGCATATCAAAATTTTTGCCTTGTGCCATCTGATGGTGATGGCATAAAGTATACTTACAAACTAAAATATTATTAAACCAAAACCAGTCGGCTTATGACACTCAACGAGCGAACGTGTTTTATTTAACAGGTTATGGGCCCAGGCAAAAACGTGGGTCTTTAACTTATGTGAACCTGGCACCCGACTTTTGAAAAATTAACTTTTCATAGCAGAAAATGTTAGTATTTCGTTTGTAGTTATTTGTAGTAACAATAATATTGTTTGTAGTTCCATCCATTAATAATTATAAATATTTAAAAATGATCCGCCCGACTTTGAGATATCTCAAATCCGTCTTTGCAGGCCTCTTTAGAATTGTTTGTAGTAGTTTGTAGTTGTTTCTGTTTCATTTGTAGTCGAACAGTTAATAAATGACAACAATTTAAACAAACTACTAAAGGACAACTTTGTTAATTTTTGCCATATCTCAAATCCACTTGCGCAGGCATCTTTAGAATCGTTTGTAGTTGTTTTTGTTTCGTTTGTAGTTGAACCGTTCAAAAATTATAACATTTTAAACAAACAACCAATAGCTAACTTTGCCAATTTTTTAGATATCTCAAATCCGTCTTCTTCCCATGCCACTTTAGAATCGTTGTAGTTGTTTGTAGTTCTTTCCATTTCGTTTGTAGTCGAACAGTTAATAATATAACAACAATTTAAACAAACTGCTAAAGGGCAACTTTGTCAATTTATGAGATATCTCAAATCGTCTTCGAGGCCTCTTTAGAATCATTTCTAGTTGTTTGTAGTTGTTCTTGTTTTGTTTGTAGTTGAACAGTATACTTACAAATTATAACAATTATTAAACAAAACCAGTCGGCTATGACACTCAACGTGACCAATGTTTTAGATATCTCAAATCAGGTCTATGAGGCCTCTTTAGGCAAATGTTTGTACGTTGTTTGTAGTTCTTTAACGTTTCATGTTGTAACCTCGGCACCCGATCAAAAATTATAACATTTAAAAAGCCAATAGCTAACTTTTCTAATTTTTAGCAGATCTCAAATCTGTTCAGCCTTTTAAATCATTTGTAGTTGTTTGTAGTAACATATATTCGTTTGTAGTTCCATCCATTAATAATTATAAATATTTAAAAAAATGATTTACGCCCGACTTTGAGATATCTCAAATCTGTCTTTGCATGCCTCTTTAGCGTTTGTAGTTGTTTGTAGTTCTTTTCGTTTCGTGTGTAGTCGAACCAATCAAAAATTATAACAATTTAAACAAACGTCCAATAGCTAACTTCCAAATTTTTAAGATATTCCAAATCCGTCTTCACATGCCTCTTTAGAATCATTTGTAGTTTTGTAGTTCTTTCCGTTTCGTTTGTAGTCGAACAGTTAATAAATGACAACAATTTAAACAAACTGCTACAGGGGAGCTTTGTCAATTTTTGAGATATCTTAAATCCGCTTACGCAGGTATTTTTAGAATCGTTTGTAGTTTTTTGTGGTTCTTTGTAGTTGTTTTCGTTTCGTTTGTAGTTGAACCGTTCAAAAATTATAACAATTTAAACAAACGGCCGTTAGCTAACTTTACCAATTTTTTAAATATCTCAAATCCGTCTTTGCATGCCTTTTTAGAATCGTTTTTAGTTGTTTGTTTTTATTTTCGTTTCGTTTGTAATTCAACCGATCAAAAATAATAATAATAATAATATTTATTTAAAGTAGGTAATCCTAATATTACAATACATTAGAATATAAAATAACATTTTAGACAAACGACCAGTAACTAACTTTGCCAATTTTTTGATATCTCAAATCCGCCTTAGCAGGCTTTTTTAGAATCGTTTGTAGTTCTTTTCGTGTCGTTTGTGGTCGAACCGATCAAAAATTATAACATATTTAAACAAACGTCCAATAGCTAACTTTCCAATTTTTTAGATGTCAATTCCGTTTTCGCAGGCTCTTTAGATCGTTTGTAGTTGTTTGTAGTTCTTTTCGTTTAGTTTGTAGTTGAACCGATCAAAACTTATAACAATTTAAACAAACGGCCAATAGCTAACTTTACAAATTTTTAGATATCTCAAATCCATCGCCGCAGGCCTCTTTTGAAAAGTTCAACTACAAACGAAACGAAAACAACTTCAAACAACCAAAAACAACTACAAACGATTCTAAAGAGGCCTGCGAAGACGGATTTGAGATATCTAAATAATTGGCAAAGTTAGCTATTGGTCATTTGTTTAAAATGTTATAATTTTTGAACGGTTCAACTACAAACGAAACGAAAAGAACTACAAACAACTAAAAACGATTCTAAAGAGGCCTGCGAAGACAGATTTGAGATATCTCAAAGTCGGGTGCGGATCATTTTTTGAAATATTTATAATTATTAATGGATGGAACTACAAACAATATTATAGTTACTACCAATAACTACAAACGAAATACTAACATTTTCTGCTATGAAAAGTTAATTTTTCAAAAGTTGGGTGCCAGGTTCACATAAGTTGGTCTTTAAGTTTTTGAAAATAGAAAACAGAAAGTACAGTATAAGAAATGGCAGTAAATTATATTACGAATATTCCAACGTTAAAAGGTCGTGAGAATTATGATCATTGGGCATTTGCTGCAGAAAATTTCTTAATACTGGACGGGCTGGCAAAGTGCATAAAAGGAAGCGATCCAGATGTAGATAAAGATGCCAAAGCTAAAGCAAAATTAATTCTAACAATTGATGCATTGCTTTATCTGCATATTAAAGAAGCAAAAACAACAAATGAATTATGGAACAAACTGAAATCGATGTTCGATGATTCTGGTTTTACCAGAGAAATCAGTCTACTTTGTGGCTTGATCTCTACGCAGCTTGACAATTACAATTTAATAGCGGATTACGTCAATCAAATAGTTGAAACTGGCCAGAAGTTAAGAGGCACAATATTTAAAATTGATGATGAATGGATAGGAACATTACTTTTAAGGCTTGCCTGAAAAATTTTAACCAATCATAATGGCGATTGAACATTCCAGTATTGGGATAACAGCTGATGCCATTAAAACCAAGTTGATGGACATGGAAACTGACGTCGGTAAAACAGGTGGTGCTTTTGCTGCTAACATGACAGGTTGGTATGGCAATAAACACTAATATAAAGAAAATTGCCAGAAGAGATATCAAATGCTACAGATGTAAACAAAGTGGTCATTTCAAGAATAAATGTCCAAATAATGATGTAGCTAACATGTTTCTGGATGATAGGAATAGTGGCAATATACCAAAACCCTCTTCTGCGTTTGTGCAGTATTTTTATCAAGACAATTTAATAAGGATGATTGGTATATTGATTCGGGAGAATTTTCATTTAACAACAAAAAGTAGTTGGATGGTTAACCTTTCAGACAAAAAGAACTTGTGAGAAATTATGGTTGCTAATGAAACGAAAATTCCAGTGTCTTGTAATGGTGACGTAAATATTACAACTTGTGTTAATGATCATGATTTTAATATAACAGTTGCAAATGTTTTGTGTGTTCCGAATTTAACAACTAAATTGCTATCAGTAAGTCAATTAATACCTAATGATAATACTGTGAAATTTTGAAGCAAATGGTTGTAAAATTTATTAACAAGCTTAATGAACTTTTGGCTACAACTGATTTATGTGCAAATGTTTACAAATTAAATGTTAAGAATGTGAAGCAGTGTTTACTAACTACCTTGTCAAAAGTTACAGTAGACACATGGCATCGCAGACTTGTACACATAAATTATAAAGATTTGAGCAAGATGAAAAGCGGCATAGTAAACGGAGCCGTTTGTACTGGTGAAGTAAAACCAGAAAAATGCAACTGCATTGTGTTTTGTGAAGGTAAACAAACCAAGTTGTCATTTCTACATAATGGTACAATGGCTACAGGTTTGTTAGAAATTATACATGCAGATTTAGCAGGTGCAGTGGAAGTTAGATCGATAGTTGGGTCGAAGTCTTGTTTAGTTGAAAAAGCAAGGTAACTTTATTTGATGCGAATTTAGAAAAGACATTTTGGGTAGATGCAGTGAGTACAGCTGTTTACTTAAAAAACATATCTATAGCATCGGAACTTAGCGATAAAACGTCATTTGAGCTTTGAACAGGTAGAAAACCAAATGTGAGTCATTTAAGAATATTTGGAAGTATCGTTATGGTACATGTTCCTAAGGCAAGACGATTGAAATGAGACAAGACTGAAAAGTCGATGTGAGTACAGCTGTTTACTTAAAAAACAGATATATAGCATCAGGACTTTACGATAAAACGTCATTTGAGCTTTGGACAGGTATAGAACCAAATGCGAGTCATTTAAGAATATTTGGAAATATTGTTGTGGTACATGTTCCTAAGGCAAGACGATTGAAATGGGACAAGGCGGCTGAAAAATTGATCTTTGTAGGTTATAAACGACACTACCAAGGTTTACAGAGTATATAACACAAATAATAATTCAGTTACCACAAGCAAAGATGTCCTTATTATGGAAAATCTGAATAACAACTGATGTTGGCATTATGTCAAGTGCAAAATCTAATACAGAAATAATATAATCTGTGGGAACTGGTTACACTAATCCTAGCGATGAAGAAAAGCAAATGTTTTTAGATAATTCGGAAAAATATGAAGCTGAACCGTTAGAAAAATTAGACGCTAGCGATTATATTCCTGAACGGAAGGAAGGGGTTATAACTACAATGCGAAAAAGTGAAAGGGAACCTAAACCGAAAATATTCGATGACTTTGTGACTTACATGTGTGCAGACATGCTGGATATGGATCCAATGGACATTTCAGATGCTTTATCTAAAACAGACAAGTAAAGATGGAGACAAGCAATCCTTTAAGGAAAATGATGCTTGGGAATTGATAGGGAATGGAACCGTTGTGGTGTGCAAATGGGTGTTTAAAAAAAATCGATAGTGAAAATGGAAGGAGTTATAGAGCTCGATTAGTTGCAAAAGGTTTTATGCAGAAACCAGGTATTGATTTTGTAGAAACTTTTTCACGTGTAGTTAGACATTCAACATTTTGCTTGCTAATTGCATTGTCAGTACAATTAGATTTAGATATAACACATTTAGATGTGAAAACTGCATTTTTGAATGTTGTTTGGAAAATACTGTCTTTATGAAACAGCCGAAGGGTTTTATTGAACCAGGTAAAGAAAACCAGGTTTTAAAATTAAATAGAGCTATTTATGGGCTCAAACAATTATCCAGGGCATGGAATAAACAAGTAGATAAAATCTTAATTTGTCTGGGGTACACAAAATTAAAGTTCGAGCATTGTTTGTATTTTAAAAATGAAAATCATCAAGATCTATATATGTTGATAATTTTTTTATTTTTCTAATAATACAACTGAAATAGAATTCTTGAAGGTGCAATTAGGTGAAAATTTTAAAATAAAAGATTTAGGTGAGGCTAAACGATGTCTTGGTGTAATATAATATAATATGAATTATAAACAAAATTACATCTTTACAACAATACATCTTTAGTGTTATATATTATTTGTATGCACCTAGGTGCGAATCACCTGTGTGTGCATAAACTTCTTAATTAAGACCCTGCTATTAGCAAAATATGACTGTACAAAATTTTATCTTATAAAGACCTATGTGTGCAACATATTTTTATTGAAACCTTTTCCTAGTTCCATTCAATCTTTTTATAAGGATAAACATTGATAAAATTAGGGCTGTTATAACTTTAGATCAGGAACAGTATTTTACTCAGTTGCACCAACTCTTATGGAAACCAATATAAATTTGGATGACTGCTGTTATTAAAAAAACTGATGTTCCACATCAGCAATTGATAGGAGGTTTAATGTATTTGGCGTGCTAACAAGGCCAGATATCGCATTTAGTGTAAGTTTTATGAGTCAGTTCAATAATTGTCACAATAGAACACAACGGGAATATGCGAAAAGAATTTTGATATTTACAATTAACAAATAATTACTGTTTATAGTTCAAAAAGGGTTTTGTAGATGCCGATTGAGCTAGTAATGTTCACACAGAAAATCCTACACAGGTTTTGTTTTAAACTGTCTGTGCTGTAATTTCATGGGAGAGCAATAAACGGAAAACAGTCGCTCTGTCTAGTACAGAGGCTGAATGTATGGCTATTTGTGAAGCTTCTAAAGAGCTATCTATTTAAATAATTTACTTGTGAATTAACTAAAAGTTGTATTATATAATGATAACCATAGTGCATAAATATTTTCTATGATTCCGGTGTTTCATTAAAGGTCTAAGCATATTGAGGTATGTCATCATTTTATGAGAGAGGTCATTGCTAATAATCTAGTTAGAATTGAATATTTACTGTCAGCTGAGATGCCAGCTGACATACTAAGGCTTTGTGTTCTGTGAAACATTATAAATTTGTAAATGATTTAGGCATTAAGTGTTTGCGAAATTTTATTTAGGTTAATGTTTGTGTTTCCTTCTGTTCAGTATTATAAATGAATGCATTGTGACATATTATACGAAATGATTAAATTGTATCTGCAATGGGATATCCACGAATTTCACTACTCAGCGTCTGTGCCTGGGGCTTTCTTTATATGTAACATTGAATCTAATTTATTCAACTAAAATTGGAAAAAACTTTCCTATATTTGAGATAAATATTAAGAAATTCATCGTTTTTTACTTTATAATTCTAAAGCTTTCTTAAAATGACATGATTTCACTGGCCAATTTTACTGAAATAAAGATTTGGTTTGCCCTATTGTGGTTTAAAGTAATTTATCACCCTAAAATCCATTCCAGCATGTTTTTAGCAAAGATACAACAATTATTGTGAGGTTTTTAGGTTGATGAGTTGAATAGAACCGCCAATTTAATTAAATGCCGTGCTTACTGAACACTATTATACATGAAATCAGAATTATACAAAGTCTTCAATATTAATTTGTTCATTTAATATTAATTTTTCTTTTTTTGCCTTCGGTTTTTATTTATCATAATAGCCACGCATTACACAATTCTAAATTTCTGTGTAGAAAAAGCTAGCTTCCTAGGCAGCGTAATATCTTCTCGGACGAAGCATTGTGAATCCAAATATCCGGTATTCCAAAGATTAAAATTCCGTAGAAAAACAGATGATATTTTCTCGAATAAAACATGCATATCTTGACTACCTGTTGCATCTTGAATAGCACGATCATTTATCTTGTAGCACACATACTACAAATATTTAACGGAATGAAAAGTTATGAATGGTTTATAACTTAGACCGTGTATTAACTATTTTAGTAAAATTTATATTTGGGGTTTTTATTGAATATTTAATTATGAAAACTTTTTATTTAGGTTGTGAACCTCAGAAAATTTGGATGTTGGTACGACATGGAACACGATATCCAAGTTCGTTTGAAATTTTTAACATGAAAGAACGTCTTCCTCAAATTCGTGATTTAATTTTAGAAAAAAATCCGGAACCCAGTGGTAAGTTTCATTTGTATTAGAAAGGTAAGTGGAATATTATAGATAATCGGAAATACTCTTCTTTGATTTAATTGCACTATTAATGGTTTTCAGTTCCTTCTGTTTCTTTTTATTATTTTTAACTCCTTATTCTCATGCAGGGGTTCGTTTTCTTACATTTATTTTTAATTTCATTGTTTAAATTCACTACTTGTTATTTGTAATTCGCTTTGAAATCCTATATAAAACACAATTGATTTACGATTTTTATAGGCATTTGATACTAAAATTATAGATGTCTTTATAATGCAATTAAAATGCTGAAATTTAATGAGAAAAATTACTATATACAGAATATACATTCACTTGCATTTAACTAAAAAAGTACAAATTAGGTTGATAACATTTTGTTGTTGTTACTTTCAGGTCATCTACGCAACTCTGATTTATATGCTTTACTAAAGTGGAAACTTAAATTGGATGCTACTCATGCAAAGTTTTTAGCTCATGAAGGTGAAGATGAAATGCTAGAGTTGGCTGAAAGAATGCAAATTAGATTTCCTGAGCTTTTCCCTTCAATTTACAGTAACACAACTTACTTTGTAAGATATTAAATTTTGTAATGTTATTCTAAATTTAATTTGTAGTTTAAGTATACTGCCAGTCAACGTACAAAGTCTAGTGCTCAGTATTTTGTAACAGGTTTATTTGGTCGACAATTAGTGAATGATGTATGGTTTCCTACTCCTACGAAGAAAGATCCAGTATTACGTGTAAGTTTTCTCATAATTAGATTGGTTGAATATATTACATAGTCATTTAGTTTTATAAGCTATGCAGAAAGTGGAAGAGTGATGTTAAGGGCAAACCAGAAACTTTATCAGAAAGAGTACTATTCAAAAACAGTGCAGGTTTGACTAATATAATTGGGGAGCTCATTCAGGAATTAAAATTGGACGAAAGTAGCTTAACAGCAGGTATTTGTGCATAGTAAATTTGGAAATTATATCTTTGTTTTAGATGATGTAATGTTAATCTTTAAAATGTGTGCATTTGAAACTGCATGGAATCGAAGAAAAACTTCTCCATGGTGTAGAGTTCTTAATCCTCTTAGTTTAAAGGTTAGTATACTTGAATTGCATCAGTGGTAGAGGCTTGAGATTATAATTTAGTTATCTAATTACTATTTTTTATGTTACATTACATTATTTGATTTAAGTTACATAAGGTAAAGAATAATATTTATTAAGTGTCTTAATATACTAGTAGTTACTACCCTTAATCACTTTAGGTAGTGTACGTTTAAGCACCTGAATGCTATACAACTTTTAACACAATTTAGCATTTTCGTATTTTCCACGGACTCATTTAAAAAATAAATTATTCGTCGCTTTCTAAGATTTGCCTTAGAAATATGTAAATTAGAACGCATAAAATATCAATATAGCTAGTGTAAATTTAAGGAATTCTGTCATTTATTATAATAAACTTATTGAAATGGATTGGACAAGCTGTGTGAGTATAATATGTTCCAGTTGGTGAAGAATAGTTCAAATTTGTGCTCATACTAGTGGTTTGCTACTTGGTCATAATAAAATAAACTTATCAACGGAATGTAAATTGCAAAATGCAGTGAGAATTACAATAATGATGGTGGTATTGCATTAAATCAAAAACGAATCGTCCATCATTTCCAAAAGGATCAGGAATAGAGCAAAAGCTGTTCTAGATTGATACACAGCAATGTATGTGGTCCAATGCAAACTAAAATGTTCGATGCAAAATTAGAACAGCATTATGTTTATAGACGATCATAACAGATATAGTATGATTTATTTTCTCGGTCAAAAGTGAAACTTTGAAGCATTCAAACGTTTGTATGAATTGATGCAAAACTAATTCCAGAAAACTAGACAATATGAATATGTATCAAACGAATTTCCAAAAATTTATCATGCGGTGTGCAAATTCAAGAGGCACTACTTCATACCCCTCAGTAAAAGAACCGAACACTACTTGAAGTGGCAAAATGTATGCTTATGGATGCAAATTAACCTCTCACATATGGGGTCTGTTCATTAAATATACTCGTTAAAATGTGGGCTGTCTCGTAGAAATTTCTCCAAATGTGAGCTTCTGCATATCTATTTACTACTGAAATTGTTAGTGCATACAGAGTTGGGAACTATCCGAGTACTGTTGTATTCGATTACTGTACTAGAGTACTTTTCGTGTACACAGTACTCTGGACCGTTGTCATCGTATTAGTAGAAAAAATCGTAATTCTGCTGTGCCTAGACCGATCGTAGTAAAGTTTATTACCTATTCGTACCGAAATTTAATATGGAATGCTAAAAAGCAATTAAAAGGGACAAAACTTCTAATTACTGAATCACTAACAAATCGTTCAAATGAACTCTATAAGGCAGCCAAAGCTAAATTTGGCAGTAAAAGTGTGTGGACGTTCAATGGTAAAATTTTTGCCGAACTCCCTGATAATAAAAGGTTTTGCATCCACAATGCTGTTGATATTGATAGAGTCTATATGGATCAGCAAAATGCACCTTCAAAAGAGCCGATTAGTCATCGTCTAAGATCCAGTAGTCAGAAATGATTTACTCAATATCTCCTAACAATATTGTTCATTTTCCTTTTTAAATAAATTTTAATTTTCTTGGTTTGGAAGCGATGTAGCTGAACCTCGGCCTAGTTGGTTATTATAATCTGAACTTAGTTTTATTATTTTTGTATTTATTCGGAATTTAGTTGCTATATCTTATCTGTTATTTGTACTTTTATAATTTTACGCTGCATATAATGTCATCCGTATTTTGGTCTCCCCCGCCTCCTAGTCCAACCTCCATATCCAATTCTTCTGTAAATATCCTAGTTAAGCATAATGAAGATGAAACATCTACCTTGGTTAATGATGAAGAATCTAAACACCGCGTTAATTCTGAGCCTCTTTCTGAGTTAGAAAATTCCCAAACTATCTACAATTATGCCACATAAATATTCAGAGCTTTCCTGCCCATATAGTAGATTTTCAACTCTTATTTGAGAACTCTACTATTAATGCAATACTTGTTACTGAAACCTGGCTGAAACCATCTATTCCAGATACGCTGATATCCGTGCATAACTTCAATATAATTAGGTTTGATAGACTATCTAGTAGAGGTGGAGGAGTTGCTATCTATCTTCGCAATACATACGAATTTAAAATTATTGCTCAGTCAAATGCAAATAACGAACATACGTTTGAGTTTCTATTTATTGAGCTTCCAAAGTTCAAATTACTTGTGGGCATCATTTACTGTCCGCCTGAAGCAAACTACTTTGATGTTCTTGAGGATACCTTCGAGCAGTTGAGTGCTGAATATTTAAACTGTATTATTATGGGTGATTTTATACTTGCCTTTTAAAAATGACTACCGCTGTCAAACTTAAGAATATTGTTTCTTCTCTTAATTTATTCATTCAATCCTCTGATCCCACATATCACTACAGCGAACACTCAACTCTCTTTAGATCTAACCATTTGTTCGGATCTCAGTAAAATTATGACATATAGTCAAACTGGTAACCACAATTTTTCAAAACATGATCTTCTTTATGTAGCTTATAAAGTAAAATCCATCCTCACCGATCTAAATTCATTACATTTCGAGATATCAAAACATTAATATCAACCAGTACAGATCCGATGTAGCTTCAATTTGTTGGGATCATATGCTACTACTAGACACAATTGATTTAAAAGTGGACTGGTTTACAAATGTAATATATGCAATTTTGACAGAAACGCCTCTCAAATGTGTAAAAATTAAAACAAACCGGTACCTTGGATTACAAATGCAATTAAACAATTAATGAGTATACGTGATAAAGCGAAACGTAAATATCTTCAGCAAAAAACTGAAATACGATGGGAAGAATATAGAATTCTACGTAACCGTTGTAATCAACTATGTAGGAACGCCAAAAAGAAATTTATTAATGATTCCCTATCAGAAATCCCAATAGGGAGTTATTGGAAATTTCTTAATAGGTTGGGTGTAGGGAGTCAAAAACGTGACATACCTATGAATATGTTTGATTTAAATGAACTAAACATTCATTTTGCACAACCTAAAACAATCCTGGTACACGAAATAAAGGCTGCTACTATTAAAAAGCTTGGTTCCGAAACAATTGCCACAACTTCTGTTTTTTCGTTTGTAGAAGTAAATAACGATGAAGTACTACGTGTTATGCATGAACTTAATAATGAATGTACGGGTTATGATGGCATAAATCGTGAAAGTATTTTAATTGTTGTCGACATTATTCTTCCCATTATAACCCACCTTGTTAATTTCTCTTTGTCCACTAGCTGCTTTCCAAAAATATGGAAGAAAGCATGTCATTCCAATTCCAAAAATTTCAAATCCGGGCTTAATGTCTGACTTTAGACCAATATCAGTGTTGTCTTTTCTATCATGTTGTTGCGAAAAAATAGTCCACAAGCAGTTGTCTGATTATCTTGAAGTCAATAACTTATATAATCCTTTGCAGTCAGGTTTTCGTAAAAACCATA
This sequence comes from Platerodrilus igneus, assembly GCA_036346225.1. NCBI lineage: Eukaryota > Metazoa > Arthropoda > Insecta > Coleoptera > Lycidae > Platerodrilus > Platerodrilus igneus. Next base: position 6,820,773 of record JARFIW010000229.1, on the reverse strand, counting down.
GTACATCAACGGCGCTTATTAAGGTTATTGATGACATTCGTTATGCACTAGACAATAAAGAGGTTACAATCTTGACCCTACTTGATTTCACTAATGCCTTTAATTTAGTTGATCATGACATCCTACTAGCTTATTTAAAAATGTATAATTTATCTGTGACTGTCATTACATGGTTTGAATCCTACCTAACGGAACGTGAACAACGTATACAAGCCAGAAGTGGATCTTCTAATTGGGTAGTAGTCACCAAGGGTGTTCCTCAAGGTAGTGTACTTGGGCCGTTGCTTTTTAGTTTGTTCATTGCCTCTATTAGTAAAGGTTTAACCTGTCGTTATCATTTATTTGCTGATGATTTTCAAATATACAGGCATTCAGAGGTACAGCATATTAATACTACAATTGGTCTAATAAATGAAGATTTGAGCAAAATAGCTGATTGGATTAATAGGCATGGTCTAGTAATTAATCTTAAGAAAACCCAATGTATTATTATTAGCTCACCTTATAATAAAGTACTTATACAGAAGAACACCCTTACCGATATAAAATTTATTGACACCGTAATACCTTTTAGTAGTGTAGTTAGAAACCTAGGTATCCATATCGATGATACTTTATCCTGGATTCCACATGTAAATAAAATTAGTCAAAATTTCTTTTTTACCTTCCATAAGCTAGCATTATTAAAAAATTTTCTTCCGTTCCAAGCTCGCTTACGTTTAGTCAATGCACTTTTAGTTCCAAAAATAGAATACGCTGATGTAGTATTTACAGATATGGCTGGGTATCTGCGTAACAAACTCCAACGGTTACAGAATGTTGGAATAAGATTTGTTTATAACTTACCTAAATTTGAACAATTTGAACACATTACTCCATACAGGAATGAACTAGGTTGGTTAACCATGGACGACAGACGTAGTATGCATTGCGCTGTATTACTTTACAAAGTGGTAAAAACACATACTCCTCAGTACCTACAAACTAATTTTCATCTTTTGTCAGGACAGTACTCAACAAGATCAACTGATAATGTTCGTTTTACAATTCCAATTCATAGAACTAATTTCTACAATGATTCATTTACTGTTAAAGCTATTCGACAATGGAATTTGCTTCCGATAGATATTAAAATATCTAATTCAATTAGTATTTTCAAAAATAAAATTAAACTGTATTTCTTCAACAAGACCCAACTTTCATGTGATATGCTTCCTATTGTTCCCCATTCCCATCCTTTTTCCGTCCTTCCCCATCCCTCTGTTTTTTTGTTTAACGTACAAATAACTTTGCATTTTTATTTAATAATAGGTATACAAATCCGATTACTAAGTTAATTTTTCTATTGTTTATTAACTTGAGGTTTCGCCAATGGTAAATTGGAAGAAATCGCCAGCTGGCGATAAATTCACCATTTGTGAACTTTGTAACTACGTTATAATTTTTTTGTTTTTCTATTTTATGCACACATGTAGAAATGTACAAGTTTTCAATAAAGAAGTCATTATATATTCGAAGACTTTCAAAAATTTGTATCTGGTATCTGTATCCGAGACTAAAAATGAAAGTATTCGGTACTCGAGTACTTTTTCAAAACTTCGGATACTTTAATAAAAATTATTTGCTTGGAATTCTTGAATAGTTAACACCGACGACACAACAGCATAGCAAACTAATTCGCAAGATATAAACTTGCAATATATTGTCTACAACTCTCATTTATGTTTCTCTCATTCATTTATTAGCTGATGTAAAGAGTATAGATACAGAGAACATCTAAACGCCAAGGGTGCAATTGTGTCGTGTTTTGTTTTATGTGAAATGTTGGATATGCAGTAAGTATTGTAAACCAAAAAGTAAGTTTCTTCTAATTTTTACAAACTTAAATTACCTACACTATTTAAAAATTACTGTAAATAACGAAGTACAATTTCAAATAACAAAAACAAAAAATAGTTGTTTTATTGGTAGCAGTTACAAGTTAGCAGTAATGTGTGTACAATATGCCTGGATTTACTACTTTTATTTAGGTAAATAAATAGCTAATGCGGGTATAAACTATAAATACTATAAATATATGAAACTAAAACCGATATAGGCATGAAATGTTATGCTTATGACTAGTTTTGCTAATGTAAGTTTATAAAGCTAATGATACACACATATATTATGTGTGTATTACTGTGTTATCATTCGGTTTTGCACCTACTTACTTGAAGTGTTATATGCACGTTTCTAGAGGGTTGTGGGAACAATTATTTTCCCTATTGAATTCTCGAAGTATCCATATTCAGTATTCAAAAAAAGTACTCGAATACAAGTATTCGAGTATATTTTTAGGGTAAAGTACTCGAACTTTTTTAAGAAGTATTTGAATACATTTTGAGTATATGGTACTCGGTATCTGAGTACATTTTCATTGTATCCGTCCCAACTATGGTGCATCATCAATTATCTGTTTTAATGCTGAATTGTAATGGTTATTATCCATGTGAGCTGTAGACAATTTCTACTTTTGTATCAAATGCACAAGTATGGCGTATCTCTATTAATCTTGATCCAATAAACAACACAGGTTGAATGTTCCCATTCACAATAACCCCATTTTCATTTATCCTAATTAGTCGATTATGTATAAATGACACTTTGGGGCATGGTGTTAGATAATTTTTGTAACTGGGTTTTGTTTCACTATTTTTACTTGGCATATTTATTTCTACTGTAACAGTCCTTTCATATTATCATTATTGTCATTTTCTTCTACCCATGATCCTTGTTTTTCTAGTTCCTTTTGTGCAAACAAATAACAAATTTATCACTTTTTATCTTTGCATCTACATTTGTGCCAACTAAATTATAATTTTTTGTTTTTTTATTAACTTTACTGTAAGCGGTGGTTTATTTATTCTCTCTTGTTAATTGAATCATCGTATTCTAAAGAAATGCTTTTGTCGTTCTACCTGGTTTGACTTGAAACAGTTTCCACCTCTTCTTTCAAACTTTTTGAATCATCAAACCCGGAAGAAATGTTTTTCTCCATCTGCCCGGTTTTATAGAAAACGATCTCTGTCTCTTCTTCCATCTGATTTTCAAGAACGTCATTTTGTCGCCGTTTTCTACCAGAAGCATCTGTCTTTTCTTATAATGTTCATCTTGGTTTTTGCCATTTTGTCTTTTTGTTCTGGTTTTATAATTCTTCCTAATTACTCGATTTAATACACATATTGCTTAAATTGATCGCATATGTTTCACAAAAATGTACCATATATGTCTAAAATATTTGTTTTCAAGTTTGTAAAATAGGTTTTAACTGTTGTTGAAGAAGCAACGTTGTGGCCAGGAGACAATTTTTCCTTCATGAAGTTGGTCCATAAAATAAAATACTTAGCGAATTTCATTTGTGTTAAATAATTTTCAGTAGGATAGTAACGGTTAGGGTTGTCTGATTTACGGTTTTTTTCAGTATTCTTTTTACACACTTCTGCCAATGTTTCATGTGCTCGTCTGAAAATTGTTTTTCATCCATATCTAATTCATTGCCAGGTTTGTTGGTTTCATGACATTTATTTTTCGTTTCTTCTGGATTTTTCTTCATTATCTGTTCGTTCATTGACATTTGCATCAAAACTTTTATCCTGTTAGGTAAAAAGTTTAATTTTTTTAACACTGATTATTGTTCTCAAATTGGTCCTTGCAACAACATTCGCTCAAGGTAACTGTAAAAGTTGCAATTAACAATTTTTTAAAATCTTCTATTTAATCACACGTCATTATAATGAACGATTCAAGAAAGAAATCTTTTATTTGGCATAATTTTCGATTAAATAAACACTATTTGCATGCAAAGTGTTTTGATTAAATGTGCAATATCTACAAGCACAAAGTAATCCAATTCGTTTTGCAAATCTCCATCAAGTAGCCAGCCTAAACATTGTTGTACGTAAGTTTGTAATCGACAGATGTTCAAACTAAAGTGATGACATTAACGCGAAAGAGATGTCCAAAACACATTCCTTCGGAATTTGTTTTGAATTTTTGACAACCTGAAGTCAATGCTGAATACTTTCGTGTTTTGTAGATATCATCTAAAAATAGATACAATCTATTCTTCTTCGATAGCAGTTTGGTACAAAAATATATACTTAGATTTGGCGTTCAACTTAACAATTGATTTTGTGACTCCTACTGCATCAATAGCAATTCATTTTCCGTTCTTAATATCATTTTTATATAAAGCTATCTGCGGAGAAAAATAGATATAAACTGCATATTCGTCTTCATATTTCTTTTTTTTAGTAAAGATGAAACAAAATCTAAATCCTTATTAATGTCTAAATCTTAGTTAATCGCAACTTTACCAAATTTTATGCCATTTGAAGTACCTCTCGCCACATATTGATGCTTTCTTATTAATAATTCACCACACTCGATGCATCCAAATACTTTTTATAGTGTACAATTCCTTATGTATCAAATGTAATTTTAATTTTAATTCCTGTAGTTCCTATCAACAATGGCTTCGAAGTTGAGTACTAAACTCATTGCAAGTCCCATCAGTAGAAAGCCAAATAGCATTTTGTGTCAGAAATTTTCTCTCGTTTGAAACTAAATACACATGGCAGCTTAAGAGCATCACTAATTTTACGTTAAAGTACATCAGTCCATCCAAATTGAAGTTCCATATAATTTCGATTTCTGTTTTTTCATTTCTAAATGCAACTACAAGCTCAGTTTTCTTCATTTTTCAGCTTTTGCAATTCTGCACTTTCTATAGTCTCACTAAAGATGTTATTCCGATTGTCTCACATATAAGTTCAGAGTCTCTGGAATTATATTGTTGTTTAACAATTTACTTGCTTTAATGTAAACTTCTCCTCCTCAGGCTTTTAGATAGCTCTGTTACAAAATGTTTTCTGTAACTGATAAAACTATCGTTAAAATTTAGATGTTAATGATATTACCATGATAGATTTGTAGTGGCCTTAAAACAGAAGGTTGCTATTAAGATGATATATTGAAACACTGACAATTCTCAGAAATTCGTCAATGTTATTATTAATATTTATCCTAAGTAATTTGTATCTTCTTTTTTGGAATTTCGAAATTGATTAGTACTTAATTTTGTTTAATAAAAAATAATAACACTGTTTTTATATTTTAAATGTCAAAGATTGAAGTAGCAATTGTCAATTACTTATAAACGCGACATTTTGTTTGTCAGTCATTACTTAGGGTAATGGTCGACAAACTGTGTTGAGAACGAGAAATGCTAAACGCTAAAAAGCAATTTTGCAACTCAGGTATACAAATAACTACAATTTGAATAAAACCCAACCACGGCATTTTTAATAGCAGCCAAGTTTGTGTTTGAGTTGAGTTTTTTTGTATGTATCCAATTTTATAAAAAAAGATGTACTTAATTTGTAAATGATCACATTTTTATATACTTCCATTAACAACATTTTTCTATCGCATTTTATAATCCGATTTGAAATGTTCTGTTGTCGGTTAAAATTCAGTACCGCTCGACTAATTTTGGTTTCTGGTAAAAACACTGGTACAAACTATGAATACTTAATTTCAAAAATTTAAACTTGCAGATTCGATTAACAAGTTGTTCAGTTACAGATGTCGTTGATGCCAGATTTTACAGAAAATTCAACTATGTGTTTGTACTTACTCCAACAGTACGTCCGAAAGATGGAGAAACAATAAACAAATGTTGTTAATTAAAGATACAATAAAACTAAAGGCTTCCACTTCATCTTTTTTATGTACAATTTCAAGTTTTTTAAAAAATTTGTTTTTAAATTAATTCTTTACATATAGGTGGTCACACAAAATTGTTGGTGGTCAAAACATGGTCAATCATATAAAATATGTAAATGGAATTTTTTGGTGTATAAGAGTGAAATGATCTTAGGATTGTGCTTTTACGATTTTTTTATAACTAAAGGTGGTCAATTGAATGCAGTTTGAATTTTTAAAAAATTTCATAATTGTAGGCAAACTTCATGCAACTGTAATAAAGGCATTCCACAAAAGCGATTAATAAAAGAGACTGAATTAGTCATTTAAAGTAGTTTGTTGGTAATGGATGCTGAACCTACAAATTATAATTAAGCTATAAGCTGTAAAGAAAAGGAGAAGTGGTTGAAGGTGGTGATGAGTAAATATGTCACTCGAAATCAACAAAATCGGCAATTACTGAACTACGAAATGACAGAAAAGCAATCTGGTGTAAAACTCATCATGTCTCTAATGGAAGAACATCTACAGTTTGTAGCAAGCTGCAATAGTTTGAAATCATTTACTACATCAAGTGATGGTAAAAATAAATATAACGTGACTTATCTTTATTGATACACTTACAAACTGAGGCAAGTACAGTATTGCCCGAAATAAACAGTACTGAAATTGTAATTGTTTTGTATATTTAAAAAATACATATTATTGACACTTTATTATATGTTCTAAATGTGCACCTCCTCGTTCGAGACAGACTTCATAACGATGTTCTAAGTTTCTGGTCATGTTATTGAATAAGGGTTGTCTCAGGGCTGCGAAGAAGACTCTAACGGCATCCTTTAATTCATCGATGGTTTGTGGTGCCCGTTTGAAAACGGCATTTTTAGCCATGCCCCAAATGTATGCGTCTGGAGGTGTGAGGTCTGGAGAATGTGAAGGATAAGGAAAGTCAGTAAATCGTGATATGAATTTGCTTGGAAAATGTTCTTGAAGAAATTGACGAATTGCGGCAGCAGTATGGCAAGTTGCCCGTCCTGCTGAAAAAATTGGTTTCGAAATGCCAAGTTACGTGCACGACAGAATTGACGTAGATCAGGGATAAATCGTGTTAAAATTTGTCTGTACCTCTGTTGATTAAGTGTGACTTGCCTACCATTCTCTTCGATAAAGTACGGACCAATGATTCCGTGTCCGGAAACAGCACACCAGACACTCACTTTTTCACTATGTAAAGGAACCTCTTGAACCTCATCGGGTCTGGCAAAGCCCAGAAATCGATTTGTGCGACGATTCACATAGCCTGACAAGTGAAAATGTGCTTCGTCTGAAAACCAAACATTTTTCAAAAATTCAAGGATTTTCATACTGTAACGCGAGAATTCTGGCGCAATATTCCACTCTACTGCGATAATCCCGAGGATGTAGTTGTTGATGTACCTGAATCACATACGAAAATGTACCCAGCTCCTTCAGGATTCTTTGAAAGGAAGTTCTTTTAAATCAAGTTGTAACGCTGTCCTTGCCTGGCTGACTTTCGGATTTTCTAAGATTTGCTCAAAACACGTTCATGGTTATTGTTGTTGTTAACTGTCCTGGGACGCCCGAGTTTCCTTTTCGTTGGCACAATACACTACCTGTATTTCTAAACTTTTCAATAACCTTCAAAATTACAGCATTACTTGGAGAACGTTTATTAAACCTTTGTGTGAATTGATCAGACACGTATAGCAAACTTGCACCATTATGTCGGCCGATTCCGTATGAACGAAAATAATGCTCTACCAGAAACACTTTCTCCTCTGTACTTAACACCATTTTTAACAATTAGGCCCTACTAATTACTTGTTTGAGGTTTACTTGACAGGTCTATACTAGCTAACTTGAGTGTGACAGCGCACGCATAAAAACACCGCCAACTTAGTTTCAGTACTGTTTATTTCGGGCAATACTGTATTTGCTCCTATTGATCTTGTAGATGATTTTGTATTGTGTTCAAACAATAACAAAGTTTTACAGTACACAACAAGGAACTCGGGGTGTTTTGTTGTCGACTTGGCTATAGTAGATACTCATTTTAAAATACAATTCAAACAAGACTAAAATTCATTTTTCATATATCAAGAAAAGTACATTTAGACATCTGTTTCATAATTTGATTGAATGCTGCAAAGACAAGCAAAATTCGTCTGAATGTTTCTTAAGTGAAATATGACACATATGAGTCACTGCAAAATGATAAAAATTATATAAAGGCTATTGGCTGCTGTCTTTATGTAGCAGTTAATACTAGGCCAGATATTTCTGCAGTAAATCGAAAAGCCATGACAGCAAGATTAGATAGAAATTAAGAGAATAATAAAAAAAGGTTTGGCATCAAACAAACTCAAACTGGAATTTGAAAATGAGCAGTTACGTAGATATCCTTAAGTTAACTAGTGAGACGATTCATTGATACGCATTTCCAATGAAACGAAATTAAAAATGTGGCTACCAAAAATGCTTGGTAACTGATATCAGTATTTTTGATTCCACTACAATTTATGCAGATAATCAAAGTTGTATAAAAAAAGATACAGGAGGATCAACTAAATCTGCATAGCAAGCACATTGACATCGAAGATAATGTGGACAAAAATATCTTTAAAATCATCTATTATCAATTGGAAAACAATATTACGGATAGTTTGACCAAACCACCTTCAAAAAGAACATCAATTGAACTTAAGTTGAAATATTTATAGTTTCTAAATACAAACCAAAGAAAAGTGTTAGATATAAAGACTTTACATTTTTAACATAGTTACCGTTTCACGTTATAAATACATTCTGACATACTGTTCTACCTTTGATAAGTATTATTATAATAAAATTATATCCACATATTTAAGTTCCTCGATTTCAAAAACGGTTTGCTTAAAAAAACACTTGATTCGAGTAACTATTTCATTTAATGTATGCAAATTATGCGTATAGCATTGGTTGTTTATTGGTAAATATGCGTATGTTAGTAATATCAAATCTATGCTGTATCTGGAAGGCAAGAAATTTCTCTTCTTGTGGTAGTACTATCTGAATAAATTAATTACGCAAGTTGTTGTCAGTCGGAATGTATCTGTTCTAATTGATCATGCTATAGAAATAAACTTTTATTTAATGACCTGCAATAATATAGGAGTACTTTTTTATAGATATTTAGATGTGCTGGTTGACCACGGGTATTAACGGAAGGTTATTTTAAAATGGCATCAAGATAGTACGGTCGAAATATAAATAAAATAACTAAATGTTTCGAATATTGCTATGCTTTCGAAACCATTTTGCAACATTTCTGGTATTTTGCTAGCACACCGTTCCACAATTCTTTGTTGCAGCTCTTGCAAGTTATTTGTGGGGGGGTTTTGAATAACCAATTTTATAAGTAAAAAAACAAAATAATCTCTTCCTTACAATTCAAGTAACTTTGAAGGAAACTGGGAACAAAATGGTCGCTAAAAAAACTCGTGGAGAAGAGTTGTAGTTCACAATTGTGTGCTTTTGCACATTCTGTTCAAAATAGTTCCTGTAGTTGTTCAAGGATTTCATTCAAAACCTCGTTTCTGTACTGTTTTACATTGATAGTAAAATTCAAAAAAATACGCTCAAATATTTGTTTGCTAGAAACTACCATTAAATACCAATTTTATGAGTGTTTAATGAAGATTCAACAAAAATATGTGGATTATGAGACGTGTGTCTCGAGCAACTACTTTTTTTGGACTGTTTTAAAGTCTAGTTTGCGTATGGTTATATTGACAGTTGATGGTAAACAATAATCCATGTTTATAGTTTCTGCAATAAATAACTTGAAGGATGATATACTATTGAGTTTACTTTAATTAATTGGAATAAGAAATATAATGTGATCAGAACTAATTTACTTTTTTCTATTCGTTATTTATTTAATAGTTGCTAAAGAAACCTTTTCCAAAGTAAAACCGTTTACAACTACCAAGTTGATCTTGTTGAAGTTCGTTTTTTCAACAAAACAAGTAGCAAGTTTATTATAGGATAGGAGCATTTTTTAAATGTTAGATTAAACGACACATCACACATGACTTTGAACAGTTAAAAAAGGTAGTTGTTGAAAAGACGCATGACTATCACTGCTCTACAGGTACACTCTTTTTGTGAATTTACATACCTTAAAAGATAAAACTACACTGCTAGAAAAAATATTAACTTTAGCAAGTTGCCATTTATTAAATTATTGGCATACCACTAGTAACGCAAAACATCTGAGAACATGTGTTAGCAAAATATATATTATGATTACATCTGATGTGGATGTAAGCCAATTTTTTTATGATTATTTAGCGGGTATCATAAGAAAGTTGTTTCTTGAAACAAGTGCTTCAAAAAATATTGTATATGATATTAACAACTTCTGTACATATGGTCAGTGGTCTTGAATTACTATGACTAATTTGTTCTAATCTTCATCGAATCACCTTATACACCATTACAAATTTAAACTACATTTAAGGTTAATTCAAAAGTATGCAAATTTTAGATGTTTATATTTGGATATAGTTAATATGTTTTATAGATTCATTTGAAATATTATTTAACCGTGGACTAGGCATTGTAGCATTAACAAACAAGAACAGGCCAATGGGTGACAAACGTCACCCAACTTATTTAAGCATATTTTGATAGTTGAGGCTTGAAATCAATTTATTTAATACAAAATATTATTAATAATAAACATATTCTAACTAATAAAATTAAAAAAAAAAAATTTTTTTAAGAACTTAATTTGATAAGAATACTTGCATTTAATTTTTATCAAGTTTGACACAAAATTCATGCATTGTCTTGTACCTGTTTCGTCCACATTCCTGACAACATACTCTATTTCCTCTTTGCTCTGAAATGTTTTCTTGCGCTTATGGTATTCCTAGAAATAATTTTGGTCTTTGTCTGTTTTCTACCCTTACAGTATAATTTTTTGATCTAGATATTTGAGATCTTGTCAACTCCCACGCAATATTTTCTAGAAATTCACTCCTCTTTATTTTATCTAAAGGGTTGTTGCACTTACACATGCATAATGCATTTGTGCCTACAATATTTATCAAATTATAAAATAATAAGGTCGTGTGTTTCTGCCCACATTTGGCTTCTGACTACATCTACACAGACTTTTGTATGATTGTAGAACCTTACAATGCCTGTTTTTTTAATTTGTCGTCGACTTATCAATAGTACAGTATTGCCCGAAATAAACAGTACTGAAACTAAGTTGGCGGTGTTTTTATGCGTGCGCTGTCGCACTCAAGTTAGCTAGTATAGACCTGTCAAGTAAACCTCAAACAAGTAATTAGTAGGGCCTAATTGTTAAAAATGGTGTTAAGTACAGAGGAGAAAGTGTTTCTGGTAGAGCATTATTTTCGTTCATACGGAATCGGCCGACATAATGGTGCAAGTTTGCTATACGTGTCTGATCAATTCACACAAAGGTTTAATAAACGTTCTCCAAGTAATGCTGTAATTTTGAAGGTTATTGAAAAGTTTATAAATACAGGTAGTGTATTGTGCCAACGAAAAGGAAACTCGGGCGTCCCAGGACAGTTAACAACAACAATAACCATGAACGTGTTTTTGAGCAAATCTTAGAAAATCCGAAAGTCAGCCAGGCAAGGACAGCGTTACAACTTGATTTAAAAGAACTTCCTTTCAAAGAATCCTGAAGGAGCTGGGTACATTTTCGTATGTGATTCAGGTACATCAACAACTACATCCTCGGGATTATCGCAGTAGAGTGGAATATTGCGCCAGAATTCTCGCGTTACAGTATGAAAATCCTGAATTTTTGAAAAATGTTTGGTTTTCAGACGAAGCACATTTTCACTTGTCAGGCTATGTGAATCGTCGCACAAATCGATTTCTGGGCTTTGCCAGACCCGATGAGGTTCAAGAGGTTCCTTTACATAGTGAAAAGTGAGTGTCTGGTGTGCTGTTTCCGGACACGGAATCATTGGTCCGTACTTTATCGAAGAGAATGGTAGGCAAGTCACACTTAATCAACAGAGGTACAGACAAATTTTAACACGATTTATCCCTGATCTACGTCAATTCTGTCGTGCACGTAATTTGGCATTTCGAAACCAATTTTTTCAGCAGGACGGGCAACTTGCCATACTGCTGCCGCAATTCGTCAATTTCTTCAAGAACATTTTCCAAGCAAATTCATATCACGATTTACTGACTTCCTTATCCTTCACATTCTCCAGACCTCACACCTCCAGACGCATACATTTGGGGCATGGCTAAAATGCCGTTTTCAAACGGGCACCACAAACCATCGATGAATTAAAGGATGCCGTTAGAGTCTTCTTCGCAGCCCTGAGACAACCCTTATTCAATAACATGACCAGAAACTTAGAACATCGTTATGAAGTCTGTCTCGAACGAGGAGGTGCACATTTAGAACATATAATAAAGTGTCAATAATATGTATTTTTTAAATATACAAAACAATTACAATTTCAGTACTGTTTATTTCGGGCAATACTGTATTATCATGGTGCATTGTTGAAATCAATAGAACTTATTTCGTTTTTTTTTGTGACAATATGAAACAAGCATGGTATTATTTTGAAACCCGAACATTTACGTGCTAACTTCACTATTCTTGTCTGGCAAATTTTATTTTTATGAAGTGTTTCCAGGTATGTAGTTTCCTTCTCTTTTATAAGCCCATAAGCTAGAGGTATACCTGAAAACAAGTTATCTTTGATTAGATTTCTATTGGTACCTTCAGTTGCCTTTATTATAAGAATCATCAGGTTGTGTGCCTACATACACACCTCAAGGTTCATAGTGTATGCCAACTTTACATTGCAGGTGTGCTTAGGGATGTACTGGTCGAAAATAACATCACTTCCGAAATGCAAGTAACTGCAAATTGATTGTAACGTATTTGCTTGATATGTAAAGTTTCTAAAAAATTTTGCACATTTTTTCATGCAAATCGCAGATTGGTGCCAATTTTTCAGTTTGTATGTCTCTAACATTGCCAAAGCGTAAACACCTTGGTAAAAAGTAAAACTGTTTTTCGCTTTTTGTGAGATAACATGATTCGAGTCTATTTCTTCTACTGTTGTCCAAACATTTGTATATGTTTTTTCTTGAGCTATGAAGTGATCTTATCAAGAATACTAGCGCGATAAAAGCTCTGATTTCTATAGCATGATGTGAGAATACTGTCTGTAATATGTACATTTAAAATTTTGATTGCAGATGTTTTACCGCTAGCCTTAGCCTTTGGACCAAATTATGAGCATGGGTTCTATTATGCAGGTTGGGTGTTGTCTTTGTCCATTTGGTAATAGTCTTTTTTTTTACAAATAATTGCTGATTACAGACTTGCCCTTCTATACATCACTCTGTAAAATTTCATCCTCACTTATTTCGTGCACAGACATACAATCGTTATAACTTTGTTGGATATATGTTTCTACATTTTTACTCCAATTATTTTTCTCTTTTTCACTGTTTGATTTGCATTCCTCAAACCATTTAATCCAAACATTAGGTTTCCTACTTGTTTTAATTTTGCATATTTTTTTGGCTCCGTCATCTTTATAAACCTAGTAGCAATTATTCCATTCCATAACACAATTGCTATCATCATCATCATTAGGTTTTCAATTCTGGAACTGGTTAGACGCGTACCCTCATTGTTTCCTATTCCGAACTAACCTACACATTTCTCTGAAATTTGCACAGTCTGCATATATCACTATCTGTGTGCAAAAGTCTGACCTCGGTCTACCTCTACTTCTTTTTTTCCTATCTCTGCTTGTAATATATCCCGTACTATTCTGCAAAAATGCCTTAGAACGTATTCTACCCTTCTATTTCTCCAATTTTTTTTCCTCCACAAATATCTTTCTTTCTCTACTATTTCTATAACTTATTTGTTATTGACCTTGCCTGTCCATGCTATCATCCCTAAACATCTTAAGCACAACATTCCATGCCCCTATTTCATAGACGTACTATGCTGTGCTCTACACATATGCATTGAACAATTTTCTTCTTGTTTCTGTGTTCATTGTCTTTGAGCATATTCACTGTTCTTACTTATTAGATGTAGTTCGGTCACATTCTCTTGCTTTGCAGTTATATACCCTATTTTACCAATATTCAGTGGTATGTGACGGGGGGTAAGCAGTCTGTGGCTGACAAGTTCCTCCAGCAATTGAACATTTGTCGAATTAATAGTTTTCCAATATATCATTTTGCACGATCCACATAGTTGAAAATATTTCACAACCAACACCTGTAGTTGTTTATAATAATCATCAAGTTTAAGTGAACTTATTTTTTCGTCATTAGATTTTTAGTCTTGAAACTAGTTGGACGTGCAACCACCCCCCCCCCTCCCGTATTTATGTTCTGAGCTAGCCTACACATTTCCCTGAAATTCCTACAACAGCCTGTACACAGCTCGGTTCTTATTCTATTGTATTCTTATTATATGCCCTATTTCACCGAGATTCAGTGAGTGACTACTACACCCAAGGTCCCGGGTTTGAATCTCGACACGGTCCGCTTTAAAAATGTTAGGTGAGCATTTTTCACAAAAATACATCCTCGTTCGGATGCCCTTCGTCCCTTATATTGTTGCTATACGTTTTTATATCCCTAAAATTCATTCTAATTAGTTTGTGTGCTTCGTGTCCTTCCTATTTCCATATTAGTTTGTACCTCTTTGCACTTTTCATCAATCCATTGTTCTTTAGCTTTCCTGCATTTGCGAATAATTTCCCATTTTATGGTTTGTATCTCTGTTTTCTCATTTCGTCTATCTTCTATTAAATTCTGGATATCTTTTGTTATCCGTGGGTTCTTATTTTCTTTTTGTGTATATCCCAGAATATTTCTGGCAGCCATGTCTAGACTGGATTTAATGTTATTCCATTCTGCTTCTACTTCCTTAGTATCAGAAATTTTACCGATATCTTTCAGCAATTCTTTTGACTTTTTTTGAAATCTTTCGTGGATATATTTATCTTTTAGTTTCTCAAAGTCAAAGTGGTTTTTCCTTTCTTTTTTTTCAAATTTTTAAATTTAAGAGCGGTCTTCATAATTACGATGTTGTGGTTAGTGTCTATATCTGCTTCTGGATAGCTTCTACAGTCTTTTACTGGATTCCTAAATCGTTGTCTAATTAGAATGTAATCTATTTGATATCTTCCTATATCTCCCGGCATATTTCACGTAGATCGTCTTCTAGCATGTATTATACTACCGTAAACGAGGTACGCGAGACACAAAAGACAGTTGGTAACAATATTCGATAATGTAAAAATCGACGCTCAAATTTCGATGACGTCACACAATATGCAAATTATGGCACGTAATTTACAAAGTATACAATTTTTACACAGCCCCTAGGGGGTACTCACATGAATAGGTAAAGCCTCCTTCGGAATTACTTTCTGATGGTTCTCGTGGCTTCCTTCAGGATCGCTCCAGGCTAACGGCTGCGGAGCTCTGTAGATTCGTTATTATATCTCGGGTCGTGCGTTCTTGAGGCCGGTTGTATCGAGATTCGTTGTCTTCTTTCTATGTAGGGAACGATAAGGAACAGGTTGAGGAATGAGAATCAAAAACGGCAAAGGGAAATCTACATAATGAAAGATACGATACCAGACCAACCACTCCTATTCACGTTTACCAGGCAAGTCCTCAAGCGTCTTGCGGAAATTCCCCACTTTCTTCTTCCCCCTCACGCTTCGGCGCGAAATTCGTGCAACGCACTTTTGAAGTAACGGAAATACGCGCAACAAGTCTTTTAAACTTATGGCGCGAAACTTTTGCATATCAAAACTAAACTAAGAATGTCTAGTGCCGATTTTCGGCACGTAACACATGATGTTGAAATAAGGTGTTTGTGAGGGTTAAATTGTTTTTTGTCGCAAAATTCTTTCAACCTATTTCCCCCGTCGTTTCTCATGCCTAAACCCAATCCACCTACAACCGCTCCTTCCCTACCCTCACTTACCACTGCATTAAAATCCCTGTAATCATCAAATTTTCATGTCCGTTTACATATCTTAGTATGTCTTCGATATCTTTGTAGATCGCTTCTACCTCTTCCTCACTGTGGCCGGAGGTGAGAATGTACACTGTATTATTACTGTATTTACCGGTTTAAATTTTAATCTAACCATGAGTACTCTATCGTTCTTTTGTAACTAGTTTTCTACACAGTGTCCTATCTTTTTTCACATAACTATTCTCACACCATAATTTCCTTCCTCTGATCCTGTATGAATTATCCTAGTCTCCACTCCAAAAATCCCCTGCCTCTGTCCGCCGAACTTTGCTGATCCCTACTATGTCTAGAGCTAACCTATCCAGGGTTAATAAATTCATAAATTCAGAAATCCCTGCACTTGGTGTGTTTATTTTATGACTCTTTCAGAATGTCATACTAGTTACAGTTTTCATATTAGTATTTGTATGATACATGCTTATTTTTCTTTTAGGTATTATTTGCCAGATGCAGTTATCCTAACGAATTTAATACAATTTAAGCGTTTTAGAATATATAAAATTCTTTACTGGTGAAAAATAGTATGAGCTATGTAGACAAAAGTAACTTGTTTGACTTACATACTACATTCTGCGAGAAGACAAATTCTTAAAATTACAAAACATTACTTCTCAATAACCTCTTTTAATCTTGATTATATAATCTACTACTTTCATTCAGACTTGAAAAATGTTCTTTTTGTACTGTGACCAAATAATTTATTTTCGGTTCATTACGTACAGTTTTGACCACAGGCTATCTAGCCAGCAATCTACAGAAAAACTCGGTGAAGTACTCTACTAAAAATTCTGTTTCAGTAAAACACAAAAAACCTCGACTGTACTAACAAAAAATTGGTTGCCAACTAACTCAGGGGGATGGATGGTGTAAGTGTTTGAAGAGGGTTCCAGAATGCTTGAGTATGGAATATATCGTGATCTAATCTTGCAGGGTTTCTAGGGAAAACCCCTAAAAAGAATAATAAGAAGATGCCAAAACCTGAGATCAAGAGAGTGATTCTGGTTTAAAATTTACCTGAAAAATCATTAAGGACACTTCCTTAAACATAAAACCAACATGAACCCTAAAACATAGACCTATTTAAAACTGCTCGCTGATAAGGTTTCTAAAACAAAATGTTAACTGACCTAAATATTCAATCACGCATCGATGTAATTGCAAAATAATTTATTACAGCTGTAACTATATCTTTACATTAATTATACACGAATGTGCTTTCAACGGTATTGCACACATATGTTTATTACAAATACATAATAGACATCGTTAAACAAATATTAAAAATCAAATATATAACAAATTTACTTAACTAACTTCCTAATCTAATCACATAGATGTACTATAAGTTTGTTTTATCAGTTCATGCAGGAACAAACAATGTTCAGTTACCTTACAAATTGTTTTGTGGGTATAGTTGCGGATGGTTTCATAAATACCTGACGAGTGATTGTACTATAGTTAAAGCAGACACTATTAGATATTTCTGAAGATTGACTTCAAACCTCTCAACACACTTATCTCCAATATCAAGTTTTTGATCTGGTAACCAATCAGGTCCTAAAAATAACCACCTTGGTAGGATATTATCGGAACATGGTTGAACTATTTTGTCTTATTCGAACTTTTTTGTCAAAGGCAGCTAACCTGCTAAAGTCGCATGTTGAGTGCTTTGATGTTAAGTGCAAAGTGCTGTAAAATATGGAGTTTCCCTGCCTAAAATAATTTGAGACATTTTCGGCAAACTTTGGATGGATGAATTAAGACTGAAAAGTGAAAATACCTCGTGTATTTTTTCTATCTAGTCTGTATGTATACTTAATATATTGATAGCTGAACTAAAACCAGAAATCGGAACCTTTTATATATTTGAGTCGGCACAAATCTATGTATAAAGCCCTCATTCCCAGACAGCGTAATGCATTATTAATCAAAACAAATGATTCATGAAACTGTAATAATTTAGAAAGAAATTACAATGATGACATCATCTCTAACCTTTAAAACTGATATAATGAATTTTACAACCTTTGAATATGAATCATATTTGATACAAAATAATTTTACTCTTTGAACAAAATTGTAGTAACTTAAAAATTATATTTTTTAGAGGAAATTGCCGAACTCTATTGGTGAGATTTTCTAATACAGAGGCTATTAAAATTAAATATGATTATAAGCATTTTAAAGGAACATCACATCAAAGACAACACTTTGGAAAAGTATATTGTGTATTTCTTGCATCATTGTTGAAGTTGAGTTAAAGGTTTTTAAACTTATTTTTGAATCAATAAGCTATATACTTGCTTTTTCTTGTTACTACTAAACTAACATGCATTAAAATTACACGATTAAAAAATAGGGCAATAAGGAAATGAAACCATTATTTTTGGCTTTTGCAACCAAAATATTGCATACATTTGTTAGCTAATTAATAAAATCCTATGATAATCAAACGCAATTTCATAAAAAAAATAGAATCGTTCACCGTTGCTTAGAAATACAAAACACTAATGTAAATTTATTTGACAGATCTGCATGGATATGTTACTCAACTTAATATGAATAGAGGTAAGTAGTTTCATTTATAGTCTAAAACGGGAGCAGGATGAAATGTTAAAAGAATGTATTGAATTCCAGCTGTTCTAAAAAATTTCTAATGCCTTTTTTTTAGCAGAATATAACACACACAGCATTTTTACTAAATGCTTTGCAGAATATCATTATTGTTAATTACTGTGCAAGCATAAATATTATTTAACAAAATGAATCGTTTTTATTTGTAGTTGTGTATATATCAAGCACTGGGTTAGTAACATACTTTATCGGGAGCCGGCTGTACAACCACAAGTTTATTGTTTTATCGCATATATGACTGTTTTATCAATCTCCATAATGTTCTTCTTCCTTCTATTATTTTTGAAAAGCAAGGTTAATACCACAAAACAAACTATGTTTTACATAAAAGCATTTTGGTGCAAGCTCCCACATGATGTGAGATAAACAGTATTTTTTGTGTTTTTATTTGATCAGTGTGTATCTAGCTTATCATTTGTGCATCACATCATAAGTATTTTTTTTCCATTTTAATATACTTCATTTATTTTTATTGTTTTAAGTGGTGAGATAACACGTCTTAATTTCTTTTGATTCCTTGGTTTTTAAGAGCTAAAAAGCAAATTGGTTTTTTTGATATACTAATTAACTTTTCAATAAATTTTTTTATTGACTATTGTCAAATATTGTACATTAATTTCTGATTATTCATATCAAATAAATGAAATGTATTAAATAAAGATTGTTCCACCTCAAGCTCTGGGGTTGGTAGAGCTATTATGTACAATTTTGGTCCCAGAAAATCTAGCTGGCAATTCACAGAAAAACTTGGTGAAGTACCTTGCTAAAAATTCTGTTTTGATAAGGTACTGGAAACCTCGACTGTACTAACAAGAATGGTTGCCAACTAACTCGGTGAGATGGGTGGTGTGTTTGAAGAGGGTTTCAGAATGCTGTTAAGTGTGAAATACGTCTTAATCGGGAATTAACTTGGACACCACCTAATCTTGTAACACAAGGATTTCTAGGGATAAACCCAAGAAAGAATAACTAGAGGATGCCAAAACCTGAGATCAGGAAAGTGCTTCTGGCCAAAAATTCACTTGAAAACTAATAGAGTACACTAGTACTCAAAACCAACCTAAACTTGTTACATGCCGAAAATCGGCTATGGAAACATTTCTGTTATACTTTAATTTGCAAGTGAATTCGCACCAATAATTCTAAAAGACTTGTGCGTGCATTTCCGTCACTTTAGACAGTTGCGTCGGCGCCCTAGATTGCGCAGACGCGGAGTGGGGAAGGAAGTGGTGATTTCCGTCACGTCAGGCACTGATGAACGAAACGTCGAACCGTGTGGTTATCGGTGTGCCTTTGTCTTCTTTTTTCAGATATGTAGGTTTCCTTCCTTGTACCTGTTATCGTTCCTCCTACCTGTATTCCTGTCATACCTCTACACAAGAAGAGAGAATACCAATTAATTTGACTTTTACGAGGGGGCAAAGGACGACCCACGCCCAACAACGCTCAACTAATGCCGAGGTCTTGCCGCCAAAATAGCTGGCTTGTTGTGAAGAGCTCTACAGTTTACGTGAGTACACTTTATTTTTTCCTATAATCGCAATTAACATTTTTTGCATGTAATACCATAATTTGAAACATAAATCTGACATAATATTTTGTTGCGGAATTATGTACGTGTTTATTATATGTATTGCCAACTGTCGTAGTGGCTCTTATAAATTATGCGCCGGGACTTTAACAGTATACCTTAGAGTATAGAACCGTAAAGTATAACAGTGGCGCCCCACGTTGGGCGTCACAGTGTAGCAATTTTATTTTCTACCTTATATATATATATCTGTATAATCATTTCTTTTATTAAATGTTAAATAATATAACACATTATAATGTAATCCAATCCACTTAATATAATTCTATCTATTATCCAATGAAGAACTAGTATTTAGTTCATGTTAAAAGTTAAATTCTACGGAGACAAAATAAAAGCTTTCGTTTGGTATCCTTTCTGGATCCCCTTCCACTCAGGAATCGCAACGTATCTTTGTTACTGGGTAGCAACAAGCTCAGCGGTCACTTCCGACAGCAAAGGTTCAAGCAGGTCGATAATTGTTCGAAGGAACAATGTCCGTTTTGATTTTTATCGTTGGAAGCGTGTAAAATGGAAATTGCACGTGTATGCTATCTGCATAAATTTGTTTGAACGGTCCGTTTTGTGTTGAGGGCAGTCGAAAAGAACGATGAAGCTTTGGTTAAATAAGACCATTAGGAACAGTAAGTGAATTTATTTTCTATAACAATATTAATTGAAACTTTCAGTGTAACTTTTGAAAATTATGCAATTTAAAACATGAACTTTCGAGATATTAAATTTAAATGTAAATTATATTGCAACGTAGATTCTAAAGAAGCTCTTTTCTGAATGGTATTCATTTGAAGTAATGGAAAACAATTTTATCCTTGTATAATATGGAATTACATAAGTAAAGTTATTCAAATCAATTTATGGAAGCCAGGTGACGGTTTTTCAGTAAGCAGCGCAGATGTTTGTTTGGTATGGAATTTTCCGTGTTAAAACATGTGTCAGCATTCACGCAAGTATATAGTGTAAATTGAACTTTGGTATGTACAAATGATTAGATCCGTATTTGTTTGAACTTTCGACGTAGTAACGAGATGAATTTTGCTGTAGTCGACTTGTGTTAACCATAAAAATAGGTCAAGGCTAGACCTCAGTTATATTTTTCGTAATCATATGTTAGAAATCTGCAATTTGTTTTTACAAATCCTTTTATTAACTCAATAAAACATCAAAAGATGTCACTACAAATTAGATAAATTAAATTCTTTTATTTTAAATCTTTAGAAATTGAATCTTTATAATTGATATTTTATGAACAATTAGTTGTTATTATCATCTGTGAAATTAAGGTAAATTTACCATAATTAACTCCTTCTTTAAATAAGCGATTTTATGCTTTGTTAAATTGTAATATAAACTTCATTAAATATTAACTGGTACTGATACTTTCAGTGCCATTATAATTAACTCTTCTAATTTAAATTAACTTATAAAGGAAGACATTTTTTGTAAACGAAACATTACCTTATTGGATATCATAAAGAATAGATACTTATTTTCGGACTAAAGATTATCTTTTATTTAAGAGGAATGAAAGTCGATTCTGATAGTATTTGATTATTTTTGAATTTGAATGCACAAACGTGCTTTTCTTTGTTTAATCTGTTCACAGGTGCAGTGCAGGATTGCTAGATCAAGGTCGAACCATAAGGTAAGATACCTCAAAGGTTAGGAGGTCTTTAAAATTATATAGCGGTTATAGGAAACAGGTTTCCGCATTTGCCTTGTACAAGGGACTTGTATTTGGTCTTCTCAGTATAAAAAAATACGGTGGCGCCTTATTCTTATTATTAGTGGTTGCAATTACACCCCGACCCACAGCTCATTCTCCACCCAGAGCATAAAGTTCGACTAGCCGCTTGCCTTTGAGATTTCCTCATCTTAGAGCCACTTTCCATCTTGATTTGCCGTGGGCTCCATTCGTATTATCGGAAATTCTCGTTAAAATAAAATCGGAATCAGTAAAGAAAAGGCTACAAATAGCGCCCAGCGTGTAGGCCTCGATTGCGGTATCAATTGTATAAGCACATAAAGTATAGGCTTCGATTGACTTTGGTTGTTTGCACTTGTGGTTTATAAATCATTTATCCTCAGATTAATTTAGTCTATTGATGTTGTTGTTTAATTGAGTTTAATTTGTAATTAGTTAGTTAGCCTAATCCATGATGGCTGAGACGTATCAAGTTGTTTATTTGCATAAAGATGAGTTGGATTATGAATTGAGAATCCGTGGAGTTGTTAGCAGCAGACCGATGCAGGATAAGAGGAAAATGTTAGGCCGACTTATTAGCCAAAGAAACAACATTACCTGGTCGTTTAATTGATCTTTCCACATATGTCGTAGATTATTCAGATGAACGAGATGAAATTGAGGCTTCGATAGAGTCAGTAAGAAATGTTTTATTAGAATTTGAAGGCGAATTAGCAGACCCCACATTTAAGAGGATACAGTCGAGATTGATACATCTTGATGGTCGAGTTAGGAGAATAAAAATCCCTTTAGATAATTCAGATGAAGTAACTTTATTTAAGAATGAATCATTGGCAACTATTCTTACATGGAGGCAGAGCTACATGAAAAGCTTAAGAAGAATGAAGATGTAAACGCTTATGGTGAATTTTCAATGAGAGAAACCATTCCAGCAGTTGTCAGTACTCCTATTCATACTGTTTCATATTTAGTACCCCTATTCCAATTGGTTCATGGTCAGTAAAATTTTCTGGAGATCCAAAACAGGTTCATCAATTTTTAGATAGAGTAGCTGAGTTGGCACACTCGCGTAAAGTATCTGAAGAAGATTTATTTAATGCTTCTGTAGAATTGTTTACAGGTAACGGTTTAGAATGGTATCGTTGTGTTCGAAATTCTTTAACAAACTGGAATTCATTAGTTATTCGATTAAAGGAAGATTTCTTACCATCACACTCAGAGGACGAGATTTGGGAAAAGATTAGGTCGCGTCATCAACAAAAGGAGAATCTGTAGTCATTTATATAGCTCATATGGAGAATTTGTTTAGTAGGTTACCACAATCACCTGCGGAATGTACAAAAGTTAGAATGGTAAAGAAGAACCTATTACCTGATTTTATTTGTCAATTAGCTCTAACGGAAATTGATAGTATGTCTACATTGATAAGGTTGTGTAAGAAATTGGAAGAAGCATATGCATCCAAGCATAAATTAGTACAAAGTCCAGTAAAATATGTTCCGAAAACATTAGGAAAGTCAAAATTTCAAGTTGAAAATAATTGGTCAGCTCCTGTAAAAACTTTTCAGCGCGAACTGGTCGCAGTTTTATAATCAATCATTTCCCCTCAAATACAATCTCTCGGCAACAGTAATAGTAATAATAATAATAATCCTCTAGTAGAGTCTTTGTAAATAAATATAAATTAAATAAACTTACATGTTGGAATTGTTTAGATGAAGGTCATACTTTTGGAGGTGTAAGATTCCTCGTAAAATATTTTGTTATAGCTGCGGATATAGTGGATTTAAGTCAATAAATTGTCCGTCGTGTTCAAAAACGAGTAGATAGGCAGATGCAGAGTGGCCGGCATCATGCTTTCATGCAAAAGGCTACAGTTATGTTGTGTAAGCAAGAAAATTTTTTGATATAGATGATTGGTCAAAATGGCTAGGCATCGTTAAAGATTTTTGTCAAGGGAACGTCAAGCCAAAAGCTGACGCGTTATTTTTAAGGAAACCTCAAGACAATCGTCCGTATATTATGGTAAAACTGTTAGATAGAGATGTCACAGGTTTGTTTGACTCTGGTTGTACTACTACCGTTGTTGGTTCATTAGCGTTTTCTGTTCTTGAAGAATTAAATTTGAAGGTTTTAAAACTGAGAAGAAAATAGTTTCCACTGCCGATGGTGCTCTTCAAGAAGTTATTGGTTCAGTTGATTTACCCATTAGAGTTGGTAGACAATATCGTATTGTTAACGCTTTGGTTGTACCATCTCTTCCTCACACATTTATTTTTGGTAGCGATTTCGCAAAATCCTTTGGTTTAATAGCAGATTTCAAAAACGATACATGGCAAATTCAAGATTATGATAACAATAGTATTTCGTATATTGGTCATTCGTCAGTACCCTTAAGTTGTAGTAATCAATTACTTAGTTTGGATGATTTGTTAGAAACACAACAAGAAAAAGCACGAATAGCAATAGAATCTTACAAGGAAATTAGCAGTGAAGAGAGACTAGGGCGTACCGATAAAATTGTTTTAGATATTGATACTGGTGATGCAAAACCATTTCGTAAAAACCATATGTCATGTCCCCTTTATGAGCAAGATGTTAGATAAAGAATTAGATGAGATGCTGAGATTGGGAGTAGTGGAAGAATGTCAGAGTCCATGGTCATCCCCTGTATTGTTGGTTAAAAACAAGACAGTGAGTACAGATTTTGTTTTGACGGAAGGGCACTCAATGATATTACTAAACATGATAGCTACCCATTGCCAAATATCGATAGGATTATAAATTTACTTAGAGGTGCAAATTACATTTCTAGTTTAGACCTTAGAAAGAGTTTTTGGCAAATCCCACTTTCCGAAACATCTAAGGATAAAACAGCGTTTAGTGTTATTCGAGAGGACAATATAGGTTTGTCACCATGCCATTCGGATTAAAGAATGCTGCTCAGACGCAACAGCGTTTGGTTGATTCAATTTTGGACCGAAGTTTGAGCCACATGTTTTTGTTATTTAGATGACATTATTTTGTGTTCATCATCTTTTGAGGAACATTTGAAGTTATTAGAAACGGTGAAGGAACGTCTTAAGGAAGCAAACCTTACGATTAATTTGAAAAAGTGTGAATTCTTTAAGAAATCGTTAAAATTTCTTGGTTATATTGTTGGATCGAACTCTCTTCGTACAGACCCGAAAAGGTTTCTGCGATGGTAAATTTCCCCAGACCTAAGACAACTACTGAGGTCAAACGTTTTTAGGAATGTGTAGTTGGTATCGTCGTTTTATAAAAACTTTTCATCTTTAGTGTCACCGATCAGTGATTTGGTAAAAGGAAGAAAAAGGGCCAATCTATTGTTTGGACATCTGAGGCTGAGAACTCATTTGTACAGATTAAACAGGCTTTAGTTTCCGCTCCATTGTTATCGCAACCGGACTATTCAGTTCCATTTATTGTCGAATGCGATGCTAGTGATACAGGACTCGGAGCAGTTCTAGTTCAAAAATCGATGATGTAGAACACGTTATCTCTTATGCCAGTAAATCACTTACCCGAACTGAGCGAAACTATTCAGTCACGGAGAAAGAATGTCTCGCTGTAATTTTGCTATAGAAAAATTCGACCTTGGGTAGAAGGTACCCGTTTTACTGTTATCACAGATCACTTTTCTTTGTTATGGCTTAATAATATACAAAATCCAACCGGAAAATTAGCTAGATGGGCAGTCCGTTTAAGACAGCATACCTTTGAGTTGGTTCATCGAAAAGGGAAGTTCAATGTAGTTCCAGATTGTCTTAGTCGCGCAGTTCCAGTCGTGAGTTATGTTGATAATTTGGTTGAGATCAAGTTAGATGATGTGGATCCCTGGTATGTGTCTCTTCGAGAGAAAATTTTAGCTTCACCTGATGATTACCCACAATGGAAGGTAGAAGATAATTATGTTTTAAATTTCTTTCATCAAATTTACCACTCTCGTCGAATGTAAGGAATGGAAATATTTAGTCCCTAGATCACAAAAGGAAGAGGTTATTCGGATACATCATGACCCTTCAGTGGCCGGTCATTTTGGTTTTTAAAACATTGGCACGCATACAAGAGAATTTTATTGGCCAAAATGCGTATTGATGTGTTGAAATTTTGTAAAATTGTTTAACGTGTGGTGCACAGAAGGCATCGAATAGAGGACCCCTTGGTTTAATGGGAAAGGAAAAGGAAGTGAAGTTCCCTTTCAGATTGTTGCTATAGACCTCATGGGCCCATTTCCACGGTCTAAGGTTGGACACAAATGGTTGTTAGTTATAGGTGATTGGTTCTCAAAATTTACGTTATTGTTTCCGTTACGTAGTGCAAAAGCTCATTTAATAGAACGTGTATTGGAGGAAAAAGTTTTTTTAGTTTATGGTGTTCCCAAATATATTATTTGTGACAATGGCTCACAATTTAGTGGTAAAAATTTCAAGGCCAGTATGTACAAAATATGACGTTCAAAAATTTGGTTTAATGCAGTTTACTCTCCCCAATGTAACTTTGTAGAGAGGATAAATAGAACAGTTGGAACAGCTATACGTTCGTATATTGGAGAACATGATACTTGGGACATAGAGTTACCCCAAATTCAGTATGCGATTAATTCTGCAAAACATCATGTCACTGGTTATTCGCCAAATTTCTTAGTTTTTGGTAGACATGTTCCTGTATCTGGAAGATTTTATGGTCTTGATGTGGAACCCTCAGTTGATATTGATTTTATTTCTAGAGATAGACCTTCGTATGTATCAGATCATCAAGGACTGTTTGATATTTTTATAGACATACAGAAAAGGTTACATTTAGCTTACATGCAGTCTAGTAATTCGTATAATTTAAGAAGACGTAACATATCTTTCGAAGTAGGTGACAAAGTTTGGAGGTCAAATAAAGTTCTTTCGAAAGCAAGTGATAAGTTTACAGCTAAGCTTGCGCCAAAATATGTTTTGAGCATTGTTAAAAGAAAGTTTCAAATTTAATTTATGAATTGATTAATGAAAATGGTTCGAGAGCAGGCAGATGGCATGTTAAGGACTTAAAACCTTATTCAGAGTTCAGAGCTGATTTTGAAAGAGAGAACGTTTCTGGACATTAATTAGCGTTGTTGACGTATTTTAATGGTTGATAGTAGGTATCATTTCTGTCTTACCTTCTAGTAAAGAGTTTAAATATTGTATTGGAATACTGTTTGGTAGTCTAAAATTTTAGATGTTAGATAAGAAGTATAAAAGAATTTTCATAGTGCAGTAAGGCTGACACTAGACTGTGCTGATATTGTTAGTTGCAAGTTACTTATTTGAGTCAAGATAAAAGTTACATGTTTCCGTTTGTCAAATGATTTCATTTGTCGTATGATTTTTGTTCTAGGTTATAAAGGAATGTTTAGGTATGCTTATGGTTATGAATAATGATAAAGTTGTATATAGTTGGTTAGTATTTTTTGATTTGTAATCAAGGTGTTAATAATAGGAATCAGGTAATTGAGTCCATATTAAATATTGGTTGGAGGTCAACATTTTTAGTAACTTTGATAGTTATGTTTAGTAGGAATATTGTGTAAGCTGACAATGTTCTACGTTTAATTATGAATATTGCGTGAGATAGCAATGTTCTATGTTTATAATGAATATTGTGTGAGATAGCAATGTTCTATTTTGTTCATTCATGCGTGAGTGAAATTTTTGAGGAGTAAGACGTGGTGACGTTTTACTTGTCTCTTCAGGGAAAGAGATATTTCTACATTTTGGTTGCATATACATGCGGTAGATTGTTGAACATTAGTGATTTCAAGACATGTTTGCTGTTTTGAAGTTATGTTTAGAGTGGATCTCAAGGATAATGAGAGTCCTTTTCTTCTTTTGTAAATATGTAAATTAAAATTAATAAATTAAAAATATGTTTGTCATGATAATTTGATATTTTCATTAAAGAGTTATAATACAGTAGTATTATATGTTTTGTTGTTTAGGTTTCGAGTATAAATGAGTGATATATTAACCCCGAATATGATTAAACGATAATGACACCCTACCGATTAAGACTTCCGAATTTGTCCCCTTGTGGCGTATAGTACGCGTAGTTACTCGTCACTCATTTTCAATTATGTTGTACCATAAGTGGTAATTTTTGTTTTATCTTTGTAAAATTTAATAATAATAAGTTGTGAATACGTAACAATAATTTCAAAAAAATTCTTAGTATTTATTCCAGAATTTTTCTCTTAGAAAGAGGCAGTGTAGCAATTTTATTTTCTACCTTATATATATATATCTGTATAATCATTTCTTTTATTAAATGTTAAATAATATAACACATTATAATGTAATCCAATCCACTTAATATAATTCTATCTATTATCCAATGAAGAACTAGTATTTAGTTCATGTTAAAAGTTAAATTCTACGGAGACAAAATAAAAGCTTTCGTTTGGTATCCTTTCTGGATCCCCTTCCACTCAGGAATCGCAACGTATCTTTGTTACTGGGTAGCAACAAGCTCAGCGGTCACTTCACAGCAAAGGTTCAAGCAGGTCGATAATTGTTCGAAGGAACAATGTCCGTTTTTGATTTTATCGTTGGAAGCGTGTAAAATGGAAATTGCACGTGTATGCTATCTGCATAAATTTGTTTGAACGGTCCGTTTTGTGTTGAGGGCAGTCGAAAAGAACGATGAAGCTTTGGTTAAATAAGACCATTAGGAACAGTAAGTGAATTTATTTTCTATAACAATATTAATTGAAACTTTCAGTGTAACTTTTGAAAATTATGCAATTTAAAACATGAACTTTCGAGATATTAAATTTAAATGTAAATTATATTGCAACGTAGATTCTAAAGAAGCTCTTTTCTGAATGGTATTCATTTGAAGTAATGGAAAACAATTTTTATCCTTGTATAATATGGAATTACATAAGTAAAGTTATTCAAATCAATTTATGGAAGCCAGGTGACGGTTTTTCAGTAAGCAGCGCAGATGTTTGTTTGGTATGGAATTTTCCGTGTTAAAACATGTGTCAGCATTCACGCAAGTATATAGTGTAAATTGAACTTTGGTATGTACAAATGATTAGATCCGTATTTGTTTGAACTTTCGACGTAGTAACGAGATGAATTTTGCTGTAGTCGACTTGTGTTAACCATAAAAATAGGTCAAGGCTAGACCTCAGTTATATTTTTCGTAATCATATGTTAGAAATCTGCAATTTGTTTTACAAATCCTTTTATTAACTCAATAAAACATCAAAAGATGTCACTACAAATTAGATAAATTAAATTCTTTTATTTTAAATCTTTAGAAATTGAATCTTTATAATTGATATTTTATGAACAATTAGTTGTTATTATCATCTGTGAAATTAAGGTAAATTTACCATAATTAACTCCTTCTTTAAATAAGCATTTTATGCTTTGTTAAATTGTAATATAAACTTCATTAAATATTAACTGGTACTGATACTTTCAGTGCCATTATAATTAACTCTTCCTAATTTTAAATTAACTTATAAAGGAAGACATTTTTTGTAAACGAAACATTACCTTATTGGATATCATAAAGAATAGATACTTATTTTCGGACTAAAGATTATCTTTTATTTAAGAGGAATGAAAGTCGATTCTGATAGTATTTGATTATTTTTGAATTTGAATGCACAAACCGTGCTTTTCTTTGTTTAATCTGTTCACAGGTGCAGTGCAGGATTGCTAGATCAAGGTCGAACCATAAGGTAAGATACCTCAAAGGTTAGGAGGTCTTTAAAATTATATAGCGGTTATAGGAAACAGGTTTCCGCATTTGCCTTGTACAAGGGACTTGTATTTGGTCTTCTCAGTATAAAAAAATACGGTGGCGCCTTATTCTTATTATTAGTGGTTGCAATTACACCCCGACCCACAGCTCATTCTCCACCCAGAGCATAAAGTTCGACTAGCCGCTTGCCTTTGAGATTTCCTCATCTTAGAGCCACTTTCCATCTTGATTTGCCGTGGGCTCCATTCGTTATTATCGGAAATTCTCGTTAAAATAAAATCGGAATCAGTAAAGAAAAGGCTACAACTGTTATACTGTAGGGTTCCATACTCTAAGGTATACTGTTAAAGTCTCGGCGCGTAATTTATAAGAGCCACTACGACAGTTGGTAACATAATAAATACATGAGTAATATGCACAATATGGGGTTACGTCATTATTACGCCTCAACTTATTATCACATGCAAAAAATGTATATTGCAATTATAGGAAAAGACAAAAGGTACTCACGTAAACTATGAAGCTCTTCACAATATTGCAGCTATTTTGGCGGCAGTTGGGCGTTGTTAGGCGTGGGTCGTCCTGTGCCCCCCTTGTCGAAACCAAATTAAATTTGTCTTCTCTCTTCTGTAGCGGTACGGTAAAGGATACTGGTAAGAGGAACGATAACAGGTACAAGGCAGGAAACCACATATCTGAAAAAAGAAGACAAAGGCACACAGATAACCACACGGGTCGACGTTTCGTTGACTAGTCCCTGACGTGACGGAAACCACCACTTACTTCCCCACTCCGCGTCTGCGTAATCTCGAGCGCCGACGCAACTGTCTAAAGTGACGGAAATGCACGCACAATTCTTTTAAAATATTGACGCGAATTCACTTGCAAAGTTAGAAACTTACAGAAATGTTTACATAGCCGATTTTCGGCATGTAACAAACTAATACGTTAGGGTACTAATATATCTACTTGAAAACTTCTAGCTGAAAGAAAAGTTTTCAAAGTTAATGTTAAATTACCTGAATATTAATCACGCCTCTAAATAATTGTCATGTAATTTATTATAACCAAACTGAAACTTCACCTTGTACCATGCCAATTTTCCATTGTGCATGTTACAGCTGTGAAGGCCAAAATCTTTTCTTTAAAACAAAGTCTTGTTTATAAAAACTGTCTGCAACCGACATTACATGTACAAATTTAACATTCCTTTAAGATAAATTATATAAATTTTCTTAGTGTGAAAAGTCATACGGAATAAAGCTTTGTTTTTTTTTGTTAAACAAATAATAATGCTTTGTTTTGTTATAAAATCTTCTATATAAATTAATTTCCACAATTATATTTAGAATTCAGGTTAATCTTAGTTTCATTGGCCTTAGTTTGCTTACTACACAAGTGGTGTAGTTTTGATTCTAGACCATTCAGTTTAGGAGTTGAAGTTTATATCAATAACCCACTTTCTGGTTTTGGAAGTGTTAACGACACATTTTATCGAGGACTTCTTCCGCGGCCTTATCTGGAGTATGTTTGTGAAGAACATGCTCTCTGATCTTGTTGCATCGTGGTGTCTTCAGCTTTACGCAACGATGGTTTTTCGAAGTGATTTTTACTGTCATCATTTTTATGATGAATGTTCCATTTACATTTATTTGAGATATTAGTGCTACGCATAAGAAAAATTCACGAGATTTTAAAATGAGTACTCTATCTGATGTTTCGAACAGAAGCTTCAAATAATTACAAGTTTAAGTACAACAACCTTTGCTACATCACATCTGTAAATTTCCGTATCAGCTATAATTTAACTGTTTGGAATTATGAATATGCAACTTTACCTTGCCTGAAGTGACATCAATAAAAATGGTGGATCCACGCCATGCCTTAAATTCACTTATGGTCCAAGGTTAACACAGCTGTCTTCGGTTCTTGTTATCTGCCTGTTTTCAACATATGGTTTAAAGAGGCCCCAGTCTTACTGGATATAATCCACTATATGTGAGGTATTTAATACCATGCATACAGGTATATCTTTTGTCTTTTGCCTATGTATAGGAAATTATTAGTTCCTGTTTGATTAAGTAATTAAATTGTATCTTTCATGTCATATATTATTTAATCTAAAAGATGTTAATCATATTGTTTCATTTCCTTAAGAATGACTTCACAACTCTAGTCTGGAATCGAATGTTTATTAATATTTAGAGTAACTTAAATACTATAAAGTATTAAAATTCTTTAGTTTCACAAACCTTATTTCTATTTATATGCAAACATATAAATATTATTCTTTATAAATTGAAAACATTAATTTTGAATATAGCAAAGGTATTATTCAAGTTTGTCGAGTTTTATTTGGTATTATGTCGGTCAGTGGATGTTTCCTCCCCTGGGAAGTAATAAAGCTAATGTTTTGCTATTGGCTATATAACTACTAGCCCAATTTGTATTTGTCAATAGCTCTTATTATTTTCATAAGAGTTTGTTTACAGATACATCTTACTTTATATACTATTTCTTACTGCGGACTGCAAATAACTTGTCCTTTTTTTATTTGAATTGCCTTTGGGGCATGAACCCGGGTGTCGCCACGAGAAGGTTTGTTACGTTTGCAAATAAATTTTGCTGTAACATTCCGCAAATCTAAAAGGCCAGTCGTACTTTTATAGCCATCTATAGAATTTATTATGTAGTTTCGATTCAATTCTGTACTTCCACACTTAGCAGTGTTGGTTTTTTATCACCTGATGGCGGTTTTATTTACTTTTGCCATAGTACAGAGATTGTTTCGAAATTATATCATTATAATGGCTTCGATTACTTCATAGGGTTGGAAACTAATCTGCTCTGATGAGGCTTAACAAGCCGAAACCGTCGGTCAGTGGATGTTTCCTCCTGTGAAGTAATAAAGCTAGTCTTGTTAATCTTCTTTGGGGATTAAACCACTCATAGTTTTTAAAATTATCTTTATTAACGTTTTGATCCATAACCTAGGATCGTTTTCAAAATAATAAAAACTTCAACTTTGACATTTATGACATAAATTGAAGGTGACTTTGATTTATTGATGTTTAAAATATTTGGTTTGAGTACACTAAGCAAAAATTTTTAAAGTTTAAATGAATAATTGCCTTCAATTTGTGTTACGGCCTGGGACCGACTTTTTTAGGTAGCCAATACGCTTAACGTGAAATCAGCTGATTAATTTTTATTGTAAAAATTCAATAACTTGGGAATTGGAAAACATTTTTAACATGTTTCTATTTATACAATTTAGAGGATGGTTATTAAAGAAGTGTGCAATTGCATTATTAAAAGGCTTAAGTAGTCGTTTTTTTATATTTATTTTGAAGGGGAAATCATTATGATTTAGGTTACCTCTTTGGTAGATTTTAACATTGTTCTGAGGTAACCTTATGGCGGGTTTACACTTGTCAGATATCAATACTGTTTAACGGAGATTGTATATGGTTGTGAGGTAACCTTATTGCGGGTTTACACTTGTCAGATACCAATGCTGTTTTACAGGGGTTGTTAATATGCTTCATCATCATCATCATTGGATCTTCATCTCAAAACTGGTTGAACACGTACCTGCATTTATTTATATTCTGAGCTAGCTTCCCTTCTATTGTTTTCTAATTTTATGTTTTATTTCACCGAGATTCAGTGAAGGGGGTTAAGCAACCTGTGGCTACCAAGATCCCCCAACACTTAGATATTTGCCGAAATAATGGTTTTCTAGTTAATGTGCTTATTGTTATATAATTAGTTATTGTATGTATAAATAGAAATCATGTATGTAGGCTGTATTTCATGTTAATATTGCAAGGAAAACCCAGGAAAAACTTGCAATATTACCTAGATATTGGGGGCATTTGATTTTCATCTGTTATTTCTTTTGTTATTTCTTTTAGTAATGGAATCCATTGTTGACTGAAAGTTACGGATTCGTTTGCAACGCAGTTATTTTTATGTAAGGTTATATAAGCAGCTTCTTTGATTTTGCGTTTTTGATGGTTTTCTTCTTTGTCGATAATTTTTGCGTCCTCCCATTTTATTTTATGACTAGAGTCCCATGCATGTTGGCAAATCATGGATTTTTTAAATTTTCTATTTTTTATATATGATTTATGTTCTTTTAATCGAACTTCAAATGGTCTGGAACTTTCCCCTATATAAAACTTATTACATTCGCACGGTATTTTGTAGATACAATTTTTTGAACTTTGTATTGCGTTTTTGGGTTTTGTTTTTGTTAATTGTGCTCTTAGTGTATTGTTGGTTCTAAATACTGTTTTAATTCTAAATTTGTTTCCTATTCTTTGAATTTTTTCGGAGAATCCTTTTATGTATGGTATTGAGAGCATTTTGTTGTGTGTATCATTGTTTTTGTTTTTGTTTTCTTTTTCTTTATTTTTAGGGTTTTTATTCATTTCTTTCTCTATTATTCTTTTAGGATATTTGTTTTCTATTAGTGTACATCTGATTAGGTCTTTCTCTTTCTTTAAAATTTCTTCGTTTGATGATATTAATTTTGCTCTATCATACATGGTTTTGATAATTCCTCGTTTGACACAGTGTGGGTGGTTTGAATCGAAGTTTAAGTATCTGTTTGTGTGCGTTGGCTTTCTATATACCGATGTATTAATTGCTGTATTGTTTTTGCTGAGCGGCTCCGTGGCGTAGTGGTATGTGTGTGACTACTACGCCCAAGGTCCCGGGTTCAAATCCCGACACGGTCCGCTTGAAAAATGTTAGGCGAGCATTTTTCTTAAAAATACACCCTCGTTCGGATGAGAGGTAAAATGGAGGTCCCGTGTGTGAGTGTTGTCACGCACGTTAAAGATCCCTACCTTGCTTGGAACAGCAAGGATTCGCAAAATTCAAAATTTTCCAGGTAAAAAAAACTTGCTTCCTGGCCAATGTAGTACCTTCGGGTGGAGCATTGGAAAATCACATGTAATGTATCGTTTTTGCTAACTAGAATATCTAAAAACGGAAGTTTTCCATGTTGTTCTAATTCATATGTGAATTTAATAGTTGGTTCTATTTCGTTAATTGACTGTACAAAGTTTTTAATTAGTTCTGTATTATGAGGCCAAATAGCATAGACATCATCTACGTATCTCCACCAGATTAGTGGTTTCAATTCTTGTGTGAATATTACATCTTTTCGAATTCCTCCATGAATATATTACTAAAGATTGGTGATAGTGGACTTCCCATTGCCATTCGAAGCTTTGTTTGTAAAATTGATCATTTATTTGAAAATATGTGGTATTGACGCATAAACCAAGTAATTCCATAATCGATGATATGCTTAGTTTTGTTCTTTCTTTAAGATTGCCATCTTTTTCTAGTTTGTTTTTTATAATATTAAGCGTTTTGTTTATAGGGACATTTGTGAAGAGATTTATCACATCAAAGCTTACCATTGTGTGTGTATTTTCAATTTTTATGTTTGATAATTTTTCTAAAAAATGTTGGTTGTTTTTAATGAAAGAATCCGTTTTGCCTGCTAATGGATTTATAATTTTTAGTAGAAATTTTGCTAAATTATGGCATGGTGAATTTATGGAGCTTACGATAGGTCTTAAATCGAAACGTTAATAAAGATAATTTTAAAAACTATGAGTGGTTTAATCCCCAAAGAAGATTAAGAAGAATACTAAACAAACCACAACAAACATACAGGGAGTATTAATAAAGCTAGTGTTTTGTTAATGGCTATATAACTACTAGCCCGATTTGTATTTGTCAATAGCTCTTATTATTTTCATAAGAGTTTGTTTATGGATACATCTTACTTTATATACTATTTCTTATTGCGGACTGCAAATAACTTGTCCTATATATATATATATATATATATATATATATATATATATATATACAGGGTGTCCCAACGCATACGAAACGCTCGATTACTGCTTAATGGTAACGTTTAGCGAAAAAACTTTTAAATAAATGTTATGTATATTGAAAATGGCTATAACGTAAAATTAATTAGTGTTATACAGGGTGTTCAATAAAAAAGTTATATACCAAAGTTAGGTTTTTTTGAATGGAACACCCAGTATTTTATTACAAATTCTGATTTCTCGTATCAAACTAAGGTAACTTTTATCAGGATTACCTATACCTATATCTCATAGTTGTTGAGATATTCAACTTTTTTCAAAATCGCATGATTCATTAAAAATTTTTGTAACACCATGATTTAGATGATGCTGAACATTTAACTTTTGTAGGGGAATAGTATAAACTTGTAGTTAATGGAAACATAACACTAGTTATGAAAATAATATACAGGGTGTTCATTGCATCGTTCTCCGTTTATTAAACAATTAATGCCATTAAGTCGCTTATTTCAAATGGAACACCCTGTATATTTTCAAGTAGTAAAATGCAGAATTAAATTCTATATTCAACAATATAAGGTTACCCTATATTCATATTCAACCGTTTCCGAGTTATTAGCGAATAATTAAAAATGTTGGTACATAATTCTAAAGTTGGGTATAATTTACTTTGATCACAGGCGGCGGCGCGTTGCCTACCAAATAATATTAACTATTTGACTTCGTTGCAACAGCAACCATGTTTAAGTTTTGTTTTTGTTGTTTATCAGTTTTGTATCTGTGTTGTTGTGAGGAGAACATTTGTAAAATGAAAACCTACGGTCTTAACGAAAGGATTGATATGATGTTAATAGTTGGCAAAGCTGAAGAAAATTGTCTATTAGCTACAAGAATTTACGCTCAAAAATTTCCTAATCGAATGCATCCTAATGCAGCTGCGTTTGAAAGATTATTGCAACGCTCTAGAAGTACTGGTAATGTTGAATATTAAAAAACCCAACAAGTAAAGCATGTTACTATTAGTGAAGGAAATCAATTATTGATATTGGAATTCGCGGCCCGACTTTCGTACGGGACGGACGTGTTTAGTTTGCTCCGAATATAACGTGATCAATTATATATTTTACAAGTGCTAAAACATCCTATTTTTGGTTGATAATTTATCCATGATAGATTACGTGACCCTTGTGTAGTGTAACCTGTAATAATCATTAGTCATGAGTTGCAAAAAATGCACGGAAAAGCTTCCTAGGGATGGAAATTATATTACTTGCTCTGAGTGTAATGGTTCATATCATTTTGGATGTTCAACTGTGGCTGAATCCACTTACAGATCGCTTTCATCAACTAAGAGAAAGGAATGGAGGTGTCAAGAGTGCCGATCTGATGATAAAAGTAGTACCCATGCAAGTAAGAAGGAAGAACCTCTAGATTTTGCTAAAGCGCTTAACAATATTACAAAAAGTTTGGATCAATACAAAAATGTACTATCCGAACTAGTGCAAGATGTAAAAGGCTTATCTAGTTTATATGATGGCATGAAAGAGGAAATGACAGCTCTTAAGCAAGCTAATGTTGCATTAAATAAAAAAATTGAACACTTACTAGAGGATAATAGAAAGAAGGATATAAAAATAATTGAACTAGAATCCAGGTTAAATGTTATGGAACAACGAAGTAGAAGTGTAAATTTTGAAATCCATGGTTTAGAAAAGATAAATACTGAGAACGACGAGATTTTAAGAGCTGCTGTCTGTAAGTTGGTGCACTATTTGGATAAGGACATTCACGAGTCCGATATTCAAGTGGTTCATTGATTACCAAAGAGGCGTCCCAACGTAATTCCATTGGTAATTATTCGTTGTTCGTCTGAAGCAATTCGTGATAGAATTTTAACGAAACGTAAAACAGTTATTACAAATAATAATATCCTGGGGAATAACAGCGACCGAAAACTAATCATGTACGAAAACTTGTCTAATTACAATAAAAATTTATTATTTCAAGCAAAGTCCAAAGCCAGGGAAGTGGGATGGAAATTTGTGTGGTTTAGATACGGTAAGGTATTAGCTAAAAAGGATAGCGATATGCAGCAAGCCATAAGAATAATGAATATAAATGATATTAACAAATTGGTTTGATTGTGTGCAAGGTTATAATTTATAATTTATTTATATGTAGATTTAAGTTTTGTTTATTTAAAGAATGATATTTTTGTGATAACATAATGATAACTAACATTAAGTTTGAAAATAGCATTGTACAATATCAAACCTTTGCAAGCATATCTCAATGGAATAATGAACTCGTTAATTTTACCAATAACCTTGGTGATAGCCACTCCAATTGCTTTGAGTTATCAGTGATATGTTTGAATATTAATGGTATTAAGAGTCACTTCGATGAGTTTCTAACGTACTTATCGAATACCTGTTTCGATTTGATTGCATTAATTGAAGTTTCGATAAAAGAGGACGAACTTTGTAACTTTGTAATTGAAGGATATAATTCATATGCTAAACTACGTATGAATACTAAAGGAGGTGGTATTATACTTTATGTTAAAAAGAATATTACTTTCCAGGAAATTATTAATAACACTAATTATTATGAAAATTTAGAAGGAACTATTTCAGTTAGTAATCATTATACGTCAAAAATTATATTCTTGTATAGACCACCAAATACGAATGTTAAAGATTTTGTTGAAGAATTTAATACTCAGCTTTTAAATAGTAGTAAATATAAAAATGTTATCTTGGGTGGGGATTTTAATATAAATTTTAACAATACTACACACATCGGGAATGAATTTGAAGTGATGATGATTGCAGATGGTTTTCATAAAGCTATTCTAGATAATACGCGCGAAGCAATTTATGCTGGAAATCTTGTGTCATCATGTATTGATCAAATCTTTATAAAGGGAGACAATATAAATGTTTTTGCAGGAGTAATACAATCAAAAATTTCTGATCATTATTTAATAACAACTACAGTTTTCTATAATATAGCTTCAGTAACAAAAAATTTGGTTTTTTACAGATTTGATGAGAATAAAATAAGATATATCTTAAGTAATAAGGATTTTCAACTCAGGGAAGATTGCCAATGTCCCGAAGAACTCTATGGAGCATTGTACAACTTTTTTGATAGCATGTACAATAATTGCCGATATGTAAAATATCGAACACAAGGTACAAATTGCAGTAATTCTGTAAAATACAGAAAAGAATGGATGTCTGAGGCATTATTAAATCTTATAGAACGCCGAGATAAATTATTTAAAAAATGGAAAATTACAAAACTGGAATTTGATAGGAAACAGTATGCACAATTTAGAAATTATGTAAATTTTAGAATTCGTAAGGCTAAGAGTGAGTACTATTATATAAAATTTAACAATGCAAAAAATAATATAAAAAAAATGTGGAATGATTTGAATGAGGTTCTTAATCGTAAAAAAAGACCCAGTGTAGATACAATTATTAAAAAGGGAATGCCTGATATAGCGGATACTTTAATTGCCAATAACTTTGCAGATTTTTTTTATGATAGCCTACAGAGGGTACTACATAAATGTAATAAAATCTTTTTGCAAACACCAGTTACACGAAAAGTACTTAACTGCAGTTTCTATATGCAGTTAGTGGACTTTAAATTTGTTGAATCAGAACTGAGTAAACTTAAAACACAAACATCCCCTGGATTTGATAATATAAGATTAAGAGATTTAGTATTTCTCAAGGAAAAAATGTATGAATTTATTGTGCGTATAATAAATTCAATAATCAAAACTTCGAAAGTACCGAGTTATTGGAAAACTGCTATCGTTAGACCCGTGCACAAAAAAGGTAGTATTTCGGATATTTGTAATTACCGGCCAATCTCATTGATGCCGGTGTTTGAAAAAAATTTTGAAAAACACATTGCTGAAAAAATGAATATATTTTTAAAAGATAGTAATACTATTAGCTGTTCACAATACGGCTTTACAAAAGGGTTAGGTACAGGGAAATTATTTGTCGATTTTGCAAATTTTGTGTATGGAAAGCTTCATAAAAACATGAATGTGCTTTGTCTCTTTGTGGATTACTCCAAAGCATTCGAGACGATATCACATGAAATCTTGATCAATAAACTAATGGGAATGGGCTTTGGAGGAAAGTTTTTAAACCTAATAAGAAATTACTTACAAAGTAGGAACTTTGTAGTTAAAATAGGCAACACGTTCAGTAAAAATCAGCCGCTAAATGTTGGTGTCCCACAGGGGTCCGTTCTAGGACCACTTTTATTTGTGTTATACGTTAACGACCTGCCCACTTTCATACATGCAAGTAAGATTTACATGTTTGCCGATGACATTTTGTTAGTTTCGGTTCATAGAAACGTAAAAATTGCTGAAAATAACTTTCAAATGGACACCAATACTTTGGCTAAGTGGTCCCATGATAATCATTTGATTCTGAACAAGGATAAAACTAAATTAATGCTTATAACAACCCCCTATGTTGTAAGGGATAACACAACTATAAAGTTACACTCATGTCGGTGCTTTCAAATGCAAGGCATAGATTATGTTGTCTGTTCTAACACGTGCAAAGTTCTCACCTGCTGTAATACATATCAATATCTTGGTATTACTGTCGACAATCACTTCAGATGGGACCATCAAATAGAGGTAGTTTGCAGCAAGTTAAAAGTAGTGTTGAGTAAACTCTACTATGCAAGAAATATGATTCCCGAAACTATTAAAAAAATAATATACTGTACGTTGGCAGAATCAGTGATGAGATATGGCCTTGAGGCATGGGGTCATGCCAGTGCATCACATTTACAGCGGATTGAAGTAATACAGAGAAGATTATTGAAAATAGTAAGTAACGAATATGTACATACCAGTTTCAATGAATTGCTTCAGAGGAATAATGTGCTAAGCATTAAGGGAATATTGTATTATAATTTAATATTGGAGCATTATTTAAAAAAAAACTCACTTGCAGTTAAAACCGAATTCAAATAACGTAAGATTAAATAGTTATGTTGTTCCAAGAATTTCAAATAGATATGGACAATGCTGTCTAAACTATTTAATTCCAACTATTTTTAACCAATTACCTAAAGATTGTGCAATTTTTGTAAATATGAAGCAATTAAAAAAAAATATAAAAAGTGCTCTTGATCTTAATTTCAGATATGTTTGATGCGTTAAAGTAGATTGGGTTTATATAATCAATGGTAATTTGTAAAACATTTGACATGAGTTAATTATAGATGACCACCTGCGTTTGAATGTGTTTGTAAAGGTTTGCAACTGTCCAGTTTAAAATTTTTTAAATACGGGAATTGATAATTTGTATTTATTAAATTATGAGGGTCGGGTCAAACTTAAGACGTAATATTAAATACATGAAGTTGCTGACAGATTTTTATGTTTCAATGTTTAAATGTGATGTCAATAAGGCAACATATATATGTATAAGAAATGTTGTATTTAGTAGTTATATTTATTCAAATATTGCTATACTTAATTGGTTCGCCTTGACAAGCAACAAAAGTTTGCTTAAGGTGAGATTTTGTAATTTCAATCAATAAAGAATTTTGAATTGAATTGAATTGAATTGTAGTAGAAAATCGTAATACTAGTTTGCGTAAAACCAGTCAAACAATCGGATTGAGTAAACCTAGTGTTTCAAAAATACTAAAAGCCAACAAATTTCACCCATATAAAATTTAGCTTCACCAAGAGCTTAAGAATGGGGATTTTCAAAGCAGAATAACTTTTGGATTATGGGTAATGGATCAAATCGGAGAAGATGATAATTTTTTGAATTTTGTTTTGTTCAGTGATAAAGCAACATTCCATAACAATGATTTTTTTGCAGTTTTTTCACATTCAACATTACCAGTACTTCTAAAGCGTTGCAATAATCTTTCAAACACAGCTCTATTAGGATGCATTCGATTAGGAAATTTTTGAGCGTAAATTCTTGTAGCTAACAGACAATTTTCTTCAGCTTCGCCAACTACCAACATCATATCAATCCTTGCGTTAAGACTATAGGTTTTCATTTTACAAATGTTCACCTCACAACAACACAGATACAAAACTGATAAACAACAAAAACAAAACTTAAACATGGTTGCTGTTGCAACGAAGTCAAATAGTTAATATTATTTGGTAGGCAACGCGCCGCCGCCTGTGATCAAAGTAAATTATACCCAACTTTAGAATTATGTACCAACATTTTTAATTATCCGCTAATAACTCGGGAACGGTTGAATATGAATACCTTATATTGTTGAATAGAGAATTTAATTCTGCATTTTACTACTTGAAAATATACAGGGTGTTCCATTTGAAATAAGCGACTTAATGGCATTAATTGTTTAATAAACGGAGAACGATGCAATGAACACCCTGTATATTATTTTCATAACTAGTGTTATGTTTCCATTAACTACATGTTTATACTATTCCCCTACAAAAGTTAAATGTTCAGCATCATCTAAATCATGGTGTTACAAAAATTTTTAATGAATCATGCGATTTTGAAAAAAGTTGAATATCTCAACAACTATGAGATTTAGGTATAGGTAATCCTGATAAAAGTTACCTTAGTTTGATACGAGAAATCAGAATTTGTAATAAAATACTGGGTGTTCCATTTAAAAAAACATAACTTTGGTATATAACTTTTTTATTGAACACCCTGTATAACACTAATTAATTTTACGTTGTAGCCATTATGAATATACATAACATTTATTTGAAAGTTTTTTCGCTAAACGTTACCATTAAGCAGTAATCGAGCGTTTCGTATGCGTTGGGACACCCTGTATATATATATATATTGCTGTGATAAGGGGTTGTTTAGGGGTGTATCGAGTACTAAGGGTCTTGTAGTAACTGTAAATAGCGATAGTAATCAGAAAACTGCATTTATTTAGCAGAAAAATAAGTAATTTGTACATTATGTAAATAGTAAGCATTTAATACCCTGTATGTAGACCGTAATCAACTTTAAAAAACGCAAGTAAGCATATCTTTCAACAATAGACCACGTATTCAGTAGAGAAATAATCGTACATGAAATTAAAACTACGTAGAGAATGTTTAACCAGTTTATAAAATAAAATACACAGAAGATAAGACAAAAACCTAAATAATCCTCATGCAATTGCGCTTGTGATAAAGAAGGAACAATATGCGCTTTGATAAGAAACGCACTTTCAAATAAATTTAATACATAAACGAAAAAAGTACTAGAGTTACATGATTTAGTTTCGTACAAATTATCCAAAGCATTATCTATACAAAACACGAACATAATTTGAAAGTCTACCCGCAATAACAAATGTTAAGGCAACGATAACAATAGCAAATAAACTCGATGACACGAAAATACAAAGGAGTTGCATCAGAAAACAGCTTTAAAAATACAGGGAATATTAAAGACAAAACCTGATTGGTTGAAACAATCTGCAAAACTGCTTGAAAACCCAACCCAGATGTAGTGGGAAAAGGCTATTTAACACCTACCGGTGATAAGACGGGTCAGTTCACACTTGATGCACGTCGAAGCTACAACACTTTTAACCAGAAATCTACGCGTCAAATAAATAAAGTTTAGAATATATCAAATTTATGTTATTGTGAAAGTAGTGCTGTGCAACAATTACGTTAAGCATACATGAAGAGTTTTTGCCGTTTTTTATAGAA
Organism: Platerodrilus igneus; assembly: GCA_036346225.1. NCBI lineage: Eukaryota > Metazoa > Arthropoda > Insecta > Coleoptera > Lycidae > Platerodrilus > Platerodrilus igneus. The sequence continues at coordinate 6,777,636 of JARFIW010000229.1, read as the reverse complement.
AACGTGAGTAGAAATTGGGTAATTAATTTAAACTAAATATTTATAATCATATAGGGCTTCTAATTCTAATCGGATCCTAATTGAATTCTAATTGGATTCTGGTACAATTCTAATCCGCGTCAGAAATAATTACAATTCTAATTGGCTTCTGGTACAATTCTAATCTGCATCGAAAGTATTTAAGGGAAAAGAATCAAAGCATATGCAGTAAAATATAAAATAAAGCACGAGGTGATTTTTGGAAAACAAGGGGTAACTGTACTCAAATATTAGTTCAACTAAGCTGATTGTAAAGAGGTAGTTGTTGGTGACTTTATATTAAATCAAAAACATATAAATTTTGGAATAAATAATCCATATGATATTAATTGATTGAAGGGTGTATTTAATGAATTTCTAAAATTGTAAATATATTATTTCCTTTCATTATATGAATGTTGATTGACTATGTTTATCAATTCAAACAGGTAATCATAAAGGGGTGAAAAAGAAAATTGATCATCGTATCGTTGTGCACTCTGTGTAAATTAAAAAGGGCTAGCCGTGGCATAATAATAAGAGTAAAAGATTAAAGTGAGAAACACAGCGGTGGCGTTAAGTAGAACATTGATTACACCGAGTACGGCGTTATCATATCGATATATATATATATATATATATATATATATATATATATATATATATATGATGATATATTATTAATGGGTTTGAGGTCAGCTGTAGGAAAGTAAACTCTTTTTTAAGGCCTAAATTTTCGAATTTTATTTTATATATAAGATTTCGATTTAATTTTCATGTTAATTTAATGTTTAACCTCGTCTTGTAAGTTATTATCAATTCATTTATATGTTAGCCTAGTTAATTGTAAAATTTTAGAAAGCCTGTGATCAAGAATTTAAATAAAATTCGAAAATTTAGGCCTTAAAAAGAGTTTACTTTCCTACAGCTGACCTCAAACCCATTAATAATATATCATCATATTTATACAAGGTCATTATCTCTAAACTATATATATATATATATATATATATATATATATATATATATATTTCGTTTAGCTGTCTTTACGTAGGTTATCTTTTAATTACCTTATAATCCCTGATGATTCAAGTTTCATGTATTCTCCGCAGCCGCCAACGGTTGACGCTTAGCGCCGCCAAAGTGTTTGTAAAATACTTTGTACCTCGACTTAGCCTCTCGTAACTAAGTCGGCCACAACCTTCACATTAGTTGTGATAAACATCAATATAAGACTATTATACATTTGTGTTTTCATTGCAAGTACACATAAATATTATTAAACAAAAAGAAACAATCAAATATATGGCAAAATTACTATCTAAATAATTTATTTACGACAATTTATTATTTTACAATATTATCAAGATCCTCTTATCTAAAATTTACTGGTTCAAAAATCTAACTTTTTATATATGCTTATTAATCTTATTATATTATTAGAAAGAAGGGGCTGCTAATGTATCTATGGTTAAGCACCAACTATGTCATTAGTTAAGTTCTATTCAAAAATTATTTAAAGTATTTTAAATTATATTAATAAATACTAGAAAATAATTTTTAGGCTATGGAATTTTTAGAAGACCTGAAGTATTATTATGTAGATGGCTATGGACATAAACTCACATATCAACAAGCATGCCCTGCATTTACCGATATGTTAAACTTTTTTGAAAGGTTGGTAAATGAATTATTTATTTAATTTAATCGCAATTTTTAGTGACTCACCATACCCAAAATCAACTGTATATTTTACTCACTCTGGTACTATACTAAAAATGCTAGCTCATTTAGGTCTTTACAATGATAATAAACCTCTTTTGCATACTGACTTTATTGAAAATGAACGGCAGTGGAAAGTAAGCCAGATTGATGCATTTGGATCCAATATTGCTCTTATTTTAAATAGGTTTGTATCATGATAGTTATTTATTTATAAGTGCTATATACAGTTTTCTTGATGGGAATAATAGTTTCAACTTTTATTTGTAAATTCAGCTGCAAATTACAAAAATTTTAATATACAACAAGAATCACAACATGAATCATCCATTACCTACTTAACAATGACCAAAATGTTTGTAGAAGTGTCCCTGTGTTTCAAGAATTTGATGTGTAGTATTACTATAAGCTTGCTGTGTGATATTTTCAGCTCTGCACATAACAATTAAAAATAAATTGTTATAAACAGTAAACAAAGGTAAAGATATTATAGTTACTCGCATGTTTGCATAAAGGATGTACTAGATTTCACATAATTTACAAATAAGAGAGCATAATATGCATATCAAATTAACAATGTAAATTAATTAATAAATTTGCTTACCTTCTAAATTAATGCATATTAGCAAGTTAGGTAACAGATAATTGTTCTTTTATCTCAGGATTATGTCATTGGTGCAGATTGCTGATTTAGTCCATATTTTGTGGAGCTCGCCAGTTGTCTACAACAAAAATGTAAACAGGGAACAAAGATAATATAATGCGCGATAAAGGACTTGGTATAAGGAAATGGCTAAAACTTCACTACATTGTCTATAATGCATTTCCATACAAGCAGTTAAGAGATAATGTAGTTAAGACAGAAATAAATATCAGGGTGTGCTTCCAATACTTGGAAATCACGGCCCTTTTTCGTTGACATCCTGATTGGTCAGTAAAGCAACATGTCTATTATGATCCGTGAGAAATTATATTTAATATTCCTTGCCATGATATTCACAATAAATAATGTTATTTCTAAAAGTTAATTCACGCACACTTCTTTTCTAAAATTAGATTTTATGAATTTGTGTAATGTACCTAAATTAATTATACAAAAAATCCTTCTACAATTAATTATTTATTATAATACTTTGTGGGGTACTTTTTAACATGCAACAATTGCGACAAATTTCCATAAGGAAAAAAAAGAGGTTACTTTGTACTGGAGCTCATTTACACGGATCACCTATTCTAATAGTGTTTTTAGGCGTCACCTGGTTTTTAAACTGTATCAATCTTTGCGATGCCAGGAAACAGAAAAAGTAGCCATTCGCTCATCAAGCTACTTCATCTAGGCGTGCAGGAGTCTTATATGCTGCCACACCTGACTGCACGAAAATTATTCTGAAAATGCGAGGCTTAATACTTAGAACTAACACTTAATGTTCACTAGAAAAGCCTAAATACAAAATTAATTTTTTCACATTGCATATACATGCTTACTAATTTTCAAAATACCTGCAGGGTATGATTTAACTCGAACAAATTGAAGACACTGCTTACTAGCAAAGGTAGAAACAAAATATGTTGCAGAAATAAGAACTTTACATTAACAAATTAGCCAGTGATTCCACATTGACGATATTTCTTATTCCTACATGCCAAAATCAAAGCTAGCAGGTAGGATAGGCTTTTTATTTACACATAATTACTACCTTTGATCTTAAATACCAAAGGTTCGGAGCATCAATCACGAAGATATTGTCAAGACAAAGGTACATAAATAATTTATGATTCGTAGCATCAATTAGATAAGGTAAGATCTCAAATATAATTTCAAAGAGAAAGATAAATGCTTAACCATTTATGGTTTGGAATACCAATTAGATAAGGCAAAGTCTCAAAGGTAATTTCAAAAAAAAGTAAACACTTAATGGTTTATGGTTTGGAATATTAATTAGATAAGATGAAATCTCAAAGATATTTTCAAAGAGAATGATAAATACAAAACCATTTATAATTTAGAATATTAATTATATAAGATAGTCTCAAAGTAGATTCCAAAGAGAAAGATAACAATTTATGGTTCGGAGACCCTACTCTTGACAAGGCACACTGCTCCTATCTATAGATAGAATGACTCCCAAGGGAGCAGAGTGATCTCATAAGATCCTGAAAAGAGATTTTTTTCTCATGTTTTCCAGAAAGAGTTTTTCTGTGAAGGGTCACTCGTTCATGAGAATGACTTGAGGGATCAGGTAGGAATGTGGATGCAGACCCTGCACCCTTACGTTGAATAAAAAATATATACCAGTAGGCTAAATCAAAAACATTGCATAGTGTAGTGTAAAGCTCAGCAAAAGACAGAAAGCGATACAAAGCCATACAGGGGTCTCTGCACCCACGAGCCAAGTGTTTTACGATGCCAACCCTTTAAACGATGCAGAATTCAGAAAGTAAATGAAGACAAATAGAATAGATAAAAGAGGAAGATAGGATGTTTGGAACTTCATAGCTACCAGGTAGAAAAAGTAAGAAGAGCTCACATAGAACAAAAGCTATAAAAAAGTGGATATCAAAGCATTGCTGCAGCAGCCAATATATAGTCTACTCTTATGTGATGGACATTTGTCTTGGTGCAACAGGTCCATCAAAGGAAACAAAGGTTGAAACGGAGACAGATGGATATGAACAAGTAGAATTTAAAATAAACGTCCTAGAAAAAGGATAGAGAATAGAGAATGTCCCTGTTAAAACAGATCGGTCTGAGGGACCACCTGCTGCTTTGGCGACAAAGTAATTTGCCATATACTAAACACGTTAATAAATGTTAAGTGAATTAAATTTTGATTTGCCCAGAACGAGTGGGGACCCCATAACAATATAAGGGTGAATAGGTTAACTGCAGTGGTGCAGAAGTGAGTTCCTATGGATAACTGAAGAAAAAGTAAAGAAATATCAAATAATAAATAACATGACTTAAATACAAAAATTCTATGTTACATTAACCCTAAAAGGTGTTCTCTGTCAAAATCGAGGGGTGTCAAATTGTTATCACATCAATTTCTTATGATATTGTTAAGTATACTTTTGGTAATCGTTAATTATACTTTTGATACTGTGCAATGTGCTTGGGCGTGATGGCGTAGCTAGTTGATGTGATGGTACAGTCTTTAGTAGCGAGAGGTGGTACTTAACTTAGGTCCTATGGACCTCGGGATCTAGTAACGAGTGAAGTAACAAAATGACGAAATCAACAACAGTATTTAATAAATAATAAATAAACTTAAAGCTAAATGACATGTTGATAATAAAGTATAGAGCAGTACAAGAATTAGACAATTATAATTAGAAAGAATTACTTACGTGACTATCTTGATTAAAATGTCTCAACAACCATAAAAGATTAAGTCACCATCTTATGGTTGGCTCCAACTGACTTGCTCCAGAGCAGTGGATGAACTAGGGCTTCATGCCAACTAACTAACTAACTCAATACTAATCCCCAAATATTCTGGTGCTTAGTCCTTTATAACTGCTGATAACGAGATATGGGTTTCTTGCTGAAGACTGTGGCAGGCGATAAGAATGTATGTTTTAATAGTGGTAAGCCAAAATTTCCCTGAGTTCTAGGACATGTGCAGGAAACCTAATTGTGGTTGCTACAAAGTAAAGACATAGTAAAGTCTTGACCAAAAGATTAAATATACAAAAAGATAAGTGTGGTGAGGTAATTTCAAGAACGTTACATTTGATAAGCATGTTGCAAGTTTTCCTAGAACAAAGGATGTGCGGCTTACTGATTGTGTTAAAATGTAATGTTTTAAAATGAATTTGAAATAATGGCTTCGCTATATACAACAATATTATTTTTATATGGAAGACTTTTTCCACATTAACTCCCTACTTTGGTCATAATGAAATAAAATTGTATACTAAAATACTTTTCTAAATAATTTACAATCACTGGGGTAGTTCAGTTAGATGACTTTACCTAATTACTAAATAAATTGAAATCAATTTCGGCCTAAACTTAAATTTTTCCTGTGCGAAAGGCATTTGGCATGTCAAAGACCTTAAACCCATACAACCCGACAATCCTAATGTTCACAATATTGCTTTGCTATCTTTCTGGTGATGCAAGCATCGTAAACTACATTCTCGATCTTCTCGTTCCAATTTCTTATGACTGCTTTGTTCTGGTGTTTTCTGTTGGTTCTTGTACTTGTTGCTTAGTGTTGTTTTTGATTTTTTTCCTCGTTCTTTTCATACCACATTCCTCTCCTTTCCCTGTGGCTGATCTTTTTTTTTCTGTCAGTCTTCGTGCTGACGTAGTTTGATTCCCAAACCTTTTCCCGTGGTATGTGTTTTTTTTAGATCTACTTTTCTTTTCTTCGAAAACTGCAACTTAGTTGAATTTTCGGTCTATTAGCATTTTTTTTCTTTTATTGGGTTATCCTTCTACAACGATTTCTTGTTACCACACCGTGAAGTATTCATATATTTTTTTTACTCCAGCTCTCTCTTCGTTTCTTTATATACTTGAGGCTAGATGAATATTATCTTGTTTTGGTTATTGCTAGTTTTCTTCCTCGTTTACTTTTCTTACTTTTGATTTTCTGTAGAAACCAATTCTTGTCCTTAAGGTTGAAGACTAATATTTCTTTTTGAGAGACATCTGTCTGCCGCCAATTCTTGCAGTGCTTACGCCATTCCACATTTGCCTTCTGTGATGCTTACCTAGCACTTTTCCTTTTCTAGTGATTTTTTTTAATTGTGTGATTGTCAATCCTTTGGTTCTTTGAGCCTGATAAACTTTTTTCTTTTTTTTTTGTTTTCTGAAAGGAATTTCCTTATAATTTGTTCTGTTGGTATATTGCTTGATTCATTGCTTTTGTTGCTTACCTCTACCTTTTAATTTTTCTGTGGGGGAGGGAGGTATGAATTTGTTACGTTCAATTTTACACTTTCAAATGTTTTCGTTCGATTTACAACTTTTTCAAATATTTCCACACTTCCACTTCGACATTTTGTATAACTACCTGTTATAGCGGATGCTCCTGATAATGCATCATAATTTAATAACTCGATTTGTTCCCATAAAACTCATTCTAATACAATCCCTGTATGTATTGTTCTGTTAAACATTCTTTCTGGCGATTCTAACACTTTGACATTTTACTGTTGTACTTTTATAGCACTATTCATTGCTAATTCACTATCATTCTACATTATTATTCGAGTGCAATTGTTTCTATATTTAACTCTTCTTTTTAACTGATCTTCTTTGCATTTTAAATCGCTTTTCTAATAGTTTAATTTTCTGAATTTACATGGTTCAATTAGGCAATCTGTCTTACATATATAATTCGAGCACTGGTTAATTTAATCAGGCACATATGCTATGTATTTCGAATATTCTAGAAGTGTTCTTTTGACGTGTGGTATCCAAATATTTTGATCGATTATCATATCGTTTCTTAAACTGGGTTCAATTATATTCTGCATTTCATCCTGACATGTACTTTCTGCGTTGTTGATTCTTTTATTTCAATTGCAATACAATTTTTCGAGAAATTTAGATTCTTTGTGCATTGGTATATTTCTTAAGTGGTTATTAATGATTAAAAGGTATTCCTTTTTAGCTCTTTTGTGTAGTCCCGCTGGTTCAGCTATGTTTGCAACATTAGCAAATGTTGCAACTTTTGTGATGGTTCATCATTGAGCGAGATTAAGAATGTTTTGATGTTTCGCCTCATCTGAGTTAGGTGAAAGATAAGTATGCTACAATTTTTTTTGCATATCAAGAGATTATTGTTTATCAACATTTGATGTTTGTGCATAATAGTCTGACGGGCGGAGCAAGTTTACAAAGCCCGTTTTGGAATTAGCTTTTCTAGTGGGTTTTTTTTTAAATTTTACTAGAAATTATTATAAATTTAATGCTTGAAACAGTTGTTGTACAATGTAATTCTGAGGTAGATAATTGCCAGAATCTATTCATAGTTTTATTTAATAAGACAGTTTGTTCTGCAGTAAGAGAAATTTTGTTCGTAATTCTTAAAGTAGCGCATTTGTTCTTCTTAAGGTTAGCTTGGCAAGTAAAATCGAGAAAATTTAACGATAAATTAAAGAGATGACAAAAATCAACACCCACCAAAAAATTATAAGCTAGATTTGACACTATTTAGAATTTAACTTCACGTTCAAGGGATTCAATACGAATTTTTAATTTAATGGATCCTGTTACTTCAACGTGAGCAGAATCAGCAATAATCATGAATGTATTTTGGGGTTTATTTCACAAGTTATATTTTGATTTTTTAATTGCTGCTAGCCTATGGAGTTAATTAAAGATGAATTAGACCTATTGTCTAACAATGCATTCTAACAATGCATCTATGGAAAAAAGAGGCAATCGAAATTGGTAAATGTGGATGGTTATCAAACGGTTTTGTTTTTAATTTCTTTGTTGTGGCATTAGAATGATAGAAAGCATGAAGTTTTTAACCAGTTAGACCATTCAGCAGGGGTTGTACGACATTTCATTTAAAGGGATAGGTAATGAAGAGATATTATTAGAAACTTACTTGGTTTTTGCTTGAAGGGTAAAGATATAATGAGTTTTGGATTTAATTGTGACGATAACGATAGTTTTGTCGATTTGGGTGTTTTATCTATGATAAAGGGGCGCTTACACCTTGAACAAAGGTTGTCTCTTCGGTAGTTTTTTGGTACCTTACAATGAGAGCAATTACTCTTATAAACATTAGGATTACCACAACTATAACAAAAGATGTTTCTACATTCTGTACAGTTAGTGTAATTATGGTTACTTTTTCCAATTTCAACAAGAAAAGAACTAGTTTTGGTGCATTAGATATAGGAGAGGAAAAATCAACATTGTGTGAAGACTCATTGCAGTAAGATACATTTGGTGAGGAAAGTCTTGATGGGGGTTTTGTTGAAGGGCGATATTTTTCTAAACGGAATTTCACCTCTTGCAGGGATTGGCAAAGGTCTTTAAGTTGAGTAATTGATTCAATGTTTTGTAAAGCCAGGTGTTCCACACAATAAGTATTTAAATTTCGAATAAGTTGATTTAAGATTTCCGGTTCATTACATTTTGTATCCAGTCTATTAAACAAGGTTTGCATATCGATAATCCACACTCTGAAAACGAACACGAATCGCGATTTAATTTTGTAGTCGTTATCGAAGGTCGAAAATTCCTGTTTCAGAAGATTAACCAAGATTAGCCAAGAGTGAACTTGGTGTTTAATGTTTCGAAACCAATTTAAAGCACTATCTGAAAAAAGTTCTCCCACAATAAGAAAAAATTGTTGGTCTGTGCAGTTACGAGAAATTTTTAAATCCTCTATGTGTTCGAGAAGGACGTTAAAGAGATTTTGGAGTCATATCCTGAAAACGTAAGATGCCACTTTTAAATCGGAACTGATTTAGAAACATCTATACTTTGTTTAGGTAATGGTAAGTTATTTACGATAGGGCTTGTAACCGAAGATTCTGAAATAACATCTAATCTTTCCAAACCGTAACCCTCGATAAGAAATAGGTCGGACATAAGTTCCTTTCGCACTTTATCAAATGTATCAAGGTTAGTATTTGCAAATAAATTTAACCGCTGTTTTACATGAACTAAACGAGATTGGACTCTCAATATCTTTGTTTTGGTAGGTAGGGGGTCGCTGGAATAAATGATGGTTCTTATACATTTAATGGTTTTCTGTATTTCATTTAAATCCTTATCGGAGTCTATTACATTAAGATTAAAGTGGGTATCGAAATTTTGCATTAGGGAACGGAATTGTAAACGCCTTTCATATTGTGTGTTAGCAGGAATTATACTACAAGCTAATAACTCCCAGGCAAGTTCTTTACTTTTTAAGTGGACGTGGTTCATAGTTATCAGTACGTTAAAGGATACACAGTCAGAAATGATTACCTCTTTTAAATTAACAAGTATGTAAATTCAATACCCCTAGCAAAACTTACTTAAATCAGTTATTTTGGTAGATATAATTAGAAGAAAATCTTTAGTAAAGCCCCAAATATAACGAGATTAATATAGTTAAAAGGGTTTTCATTAATGGAAGGCACGAAATATATATTTTGCAAATTGCACTTGTAAATATGTGGGGGTTATGTGAACACATTTTAATAAGAGATTTTCAAAAACAACGTTAAAGGTAGAAGCATTCCTTATACACGCCTTAATAAACAAAATTAATTAGAAACAAACCACTTTTTTTCTTCTTATTTTTTATCAGACGGAAATTCTAGTGGTGACCTACTTATTTTAAAGCTAACTGCCATGTCATATTTGTAGTGTATAACGATTCAAGGAAGTGAGTTTATGACATATATTAGAAAAATATAGAAACATTATTTAATCTATGGGGAAAATGATATATTCACTGTGAGGTGGCATTAATTAAAAATATTAATTAAAAAAATAAAACTAATAGATTTAGTCAGATAATTTTAGATGATTTTTTTAATTTTTTTAAAGCAACAAGCTCTTTTTTAACGATATGGAGGCTAAGCGGGGTGCCTAATTATAATAAACAAACTTATTAATCTCAAATTAGTTAGATTATAAGGTTCATCCCTAACAATAAATCTCTGGCAAACAAATTAGGGTTATTAAAAAACTTACCCTGGGATATTGATATGTTGTCCTTCTCAGGGAGCACGGTACATTCTGCTTTGTCCTGTTGTGTTGCTTCTTCAGTAGGGCTCTCTTGCGAGACATAAGGAAGGTAATTAAGTGGGGTGACAACACTTGCGTCAGTACTGCCCGGTACGATAAGTTATCGATGCGGTATCTATGGTGGTAACATCGAGACTTTTTGTCGTTGGTTCTTGCTTTTTAAGTCTTCTTCCACTAACTGAGGTCGATGCACTTGCGCTAGTGTTCATGGGAAGGTAAACGCTTCTCACACAGTAATCGTCTGTCAGTGCTTACGTTTGCAACGATGAGCCTGGCACCAGGATACGTGTGAATGTTTTTATTCTCAGGGTTTCACAACATCAGCGGAATTGCTATTAAACGGGGATTTTTACATCTATTAAAGTAAAGTCCCTAACTCCTAAATTAAGAAGTTTTACTTCCTAAATGCTTTAAAATTTTTAATCAGGTTCCACTTATTATAAGTTAGTTGCCTTACTGTCTTTAGAAAGCATCTATAGGTAATACTAGTTCGCAACGTTATTATTTGGTTACAGAATACCTAGAAGAGTTCTTATAGGATATCCTGCGGTGACTAATTACATTATAAAATATTATTGTAACACTTGTAATAAATTGACAAATAGGAAACTTAAATGCTGTATTTTACATATTCCTTTAAAGTATTTCAACGCTGTTTGGCCTATGAAATAAGCTAATCTTGTCTAGCTCTCTATAAGTGATAAAACCCTATCTTAAAAAATGTATGGAAATTTATAAATGCAGCAAAATACAACACATTTTGGAATGGTATTGCAAGCAAAAGATTATAAAGAAAGTGACAGTATTTTTTACCATGATTGAACGTTTCACTTGAAATCTTTGATTGATACAATTATATCTTTAAACGTGTTAAAGAAATATTTCACACCAACAAGTGAATTTTTTGTAGTTTTAGAAGCTTCCTGATATAGTATAATAAACAAATATGTTTTAGATGTGAAGATAAGAATAGTCTTTTAGTACTACATCAAGAACGTACAATACGTTTACCAGGCTGTGATAGCGATTTTTGCGACTTAGAAACTATCAAGAAATATTATAAGAATAGTATTAATTGCAACTTTAATGAAATGTGTAACAATATTTAAATTATTACTGTTATAGTTTAGGTTTTTATCTTTTTGAGAGAACTATTTTTATATGAATGTTATTTAGTTGTTTTAGATATGTCTGATTTACAAAGATCTAAGTTATTTTAATTTATCAATAAAGTGTTTCAAACATTAATTCAAAATTGTTTTTTTCTGCCAAAAGAAGTACCTGAAATTTCATAAGTCACTCATTTGAAATTGAAAATGGTAATATGTCTTGTATCGTAATTGTTGCTTGCTGATCTGTAAAAGTCTCACAAAATCCTTGTATGGTGTATCATTCCTTGGGAAATGTTTAATAATTATGATCTACTTCATGTCGACTTAAGATTATTCCTAAAACTAAATCAATATCCATAACATGCAAATTATAACCCTCAGAATGTTTTATCACTCAAATTAATTTTAAGAATATCGATTGCAATCCTGATTTATTATTGGCTAAAAATTATTCCTATTAACAATCGATATTTTCAACACCTCTAGCATATGCCCACATATTTCTTCAAAGTGTTTTAGTACTGCCTGAGAGATGGTCTCTACTCAACACATTGAAAAACCAAATTCAAAGGTGGGACGCGATCAAATCATTTCAATTTGTTAAGAATCACAACTTTAATAGCTGCTCTTGTATGTTGTGATTGCTTTGAATTGCGGTTGCTTTTCCGATTTACTTTCCTTGTCAATATTTTTATATCTGTAATGAGCTTTCTGTATTACATACAAACTATATTATTTTGTTTATATACAGGTTGATCTGAAACATATTACAGTTTCATAGGTTTGGCAGATGTCAAAATTTACCGATTTTTTGATGATTTCGGAATGTTTCTATACAGAAATGTAAAATGTACAATTTTCTGCTCATTTAAATGCCCAAACATTTTGTATATTTGAAACCTTATCTATTTATCTACTTTAGGAATGTTACGAATTAAAATATTTTGTATTAGATTTTCAACGAACTTCGTTCGTTTATGAAATCGATTTGTCGTCCGTCTGTCTGTCCGTCCGAGGCCTTTCTAATGGTCGGACATCAATGTGTGATACATCAATCGATTCAGCTCGGTGTCCTGAGCTTAAGTTTTGATGTCAGTTGAAATCGGGCCACGGGACGCCGTGCCCCGCGATATTCCGTCGGGAAAATTAAAATTTCAAGTAGGTCCAAAATTAATGTGCGATACATATTTGGACTCCCCTAACATAGCTGAGTCGAAATATGGTACCCCCCACAAAATCTGACCACGGATACCCGACCCCCTGGGAATTAATTTTATCAAAATTTCAAATAGGTCCAAAATTAATCCTCTGAAAAAACTGAATCGAAATATGATGCCCCCTTATTTACACACACAAACACACATACATACATACATACACACACACATATATAGCTTTTAAAATATTTATTCAATAAAATAAAATATATTAAAATGTCTCTTTTGTTGTTTATAAATTTTTGTATTTTATCTGAATACTTATAATTATTACAACATAATAATTTTAATTTCTTTAAATTGTTTTAAAGTAAGTCTACATTTGGAAGTTCGTTGCGACAATGCCTTGCATTTTCAACTTGTTGATATTTAATTCTATTTTTATTTTGAGGAATCGTAATTTTATTAGTGTCTATTAAGTGTTTGTTGTTTATAAAACGCGTATTTAGCATCATCAAATCCATTGAATTAAGTTGGTAATGATAATGCTGTACTGGAAGTTCCTTGTAATAAGGCACAGGACGATTCTTATTTACATTCGTTAATTGGGAATTTGAATTGTGACGTACATGAACAACTTCAATTGAACAGTTCAAGTTGATAACAAGAAAAGATAACAGTTTTGGAAGTGGTTTTGAAGCAACATGTCATGCAAAAGACGAGGCTTGACTTTTAAGATTGAGGCTAGTTCCTTATTAAATTAGTCACTATTGTGAAGTTCCTAGCCAAATACTGTAAAGATGTATTTTTTGATCAATAAGTTGAAGCCATATGTGGTTTAATGTGTTAAGAATTAATCAATTGGTGAATAAAGAAATGCCATTTTTGTATTAAGTTATCTACCTTTATTTTAGCGTAACCAGTTATGGTTTGGTTATGAAGTTGGAATCTAATTATTAGTTCATATAAAAGGAACAAATTGTTTGTCACAGGTTAGTTACTGTGGTTATTATTGAGAAATTGTATTTGATATAGAGTGATTACCAGTTATTTGTGTATTTTTGAATATGTGAAAATTATTGGGTTACTTAGGCTAAATATGTTTGGCTTATAAGCATATCACAAATTATGAGAATTCAAAAAGAAATATTTCATGAAATAAAATATACTTTAATTAGTAAAATTTTGTATGAAACGTCAATTGTTCCATATAGTGTAAAGTACTAGTGCTGGCAATAAAATTCGATTAATCGATTATTCGATTAATCGAAAATCGCGGTTTTTAAAAATTAACAAATCGATTAATCGAATATTCGATTAATCGAATAATCGGTTTATCGAATATTCCAATAATCGAATAATCGAACATTCGATTAATCGACCAATAGGACACACCTATTAAAAATTATGGGTAAATAAAATACAGTTAAAAGAAAAATGGTTTGCTTTTATTTCTATTAAGAGGCAAGTCCTTACAGAACGAAAGTTCTAGTAAAATTAAAAATTTAACAATACAAACATGTTGTAAAATAAAACTTAAGCGCGCTCTGACCTGTGTACAGGAACCGGACCTGTACACAAAATTACAAACGATATATTTTTGTCAAATAAATTAGAAATACATCCAACAACACCTATAATCACTGTTATTTGATTAACTGACTTGAATCAATTGGAAGAAAAATTTTTTATTGTGTTAATTGACTATCATGATCCGTGACGTATATATATTTCAGTTTGATTACCTAATAGATTAAAATCAACTACCTACGTAAGTGTACAATAAAATAGTAAGGAAACGCCTGTATTAATAGCTCTTCGATTTCCGATTACCTGAGTGGGTCCACTATTATAGTTTATAATTTAGTTGTTGCTTATTAAACTGCAAGTTCATAATTTTAAAATAATTTTGTAAGTTTGTTTCTAACTTGAACTTATAATACCTAACTAAATTATAGCCGTATTATTTGTATTACGTATATAGAGCCCAAGTTCTCTTTTTCCTGTGTGCAAGCTATAACGTGAGGGAATACAAAAATACAACCATACATAGTACAAGTTCAGGACAAGATCTTGCTATTGGATGGAGGATACTTGAAAATGAAATGAAACACGACTAGATGGATTTTGTTTTTTGTAATTGACTACCCCGCACGATAGTGAATTAATCAGACAAACGATTATTTGGTTAGAAATAATGTGTTTGACTAGTTGATTAATTAGTTAACTAAAAAATTTGTTAACAATCGAATAATCGGTTAATCGAATATTCGATTAACCGATTATTTCATTAATCGAATAATCGATTAATCGAATATTCGATTAACCGATTAATCGAATATTCGATTAACCGAATATTCGATAGAAAATCGATTAATCGGTTTAATCGGTTTGCGAATACTGCAAAATTCGATTAATCGAATACAACTTTTTCGAATTTTGCCAGCCCTATAAAGTACCTTCAATCTAGGTTATTGATTACAGTTTTTTTATTAAAAGAAATCTTTAATATTAATTTCTTAGAAATAGAAATTTTTAGTGTTATCTAAATAATGGACGAATGTTAAGTTAACAATGTTTACTGATGCTTGTAAACAATAAGCAGATGTTTATTGGAATAAATTGTTTAATTGTTGACGTCAAATTTAGCAGGTTTAACAATGAAATATTGTTATTTAAATTAAATGTTGGAAATAATCAAAATGATTGAAATGAGTTTTAGGGATAGATGGAAAGTACATAGCCTATACAAAGAGCAAACAGCAGTAATAGAATTAGAGCTGGAACTTAGAGAAGTAAATATTAGGAAAGGGGTGAGAAGGGATGTGCCTTATCCTCTTACGTTTTAAAACGCGAATTCTTACGGTTTAAAAGTCAAATTCTTACACTCAAAAGTTCATAAATACATCGCGCAAGCGTGGAATAAGCGACGCCACGGGCGGTTGGTAACGCTAATCTTTGTACAGATTTTGGCGTGCCCATCTGTCAATGACGTCACCATTGCACAAATTTAATACGCAATTATCGGAAAAAAATAAATTCAAGACAATAGGTTATACCGCAAAATACTCACATGAATATGTCCCTGGGTTAAAGTTGGCTTTCCTTGAAGTCCATCAGGGCTACTGAGGGCCCTTTTAAGGCAATTAACGGAGGGTACGCATAACGTACATCCAAATCGCTCGGGCGGGATCTCAGGGCTCCACTCCGGGGTGATTAAAGATGGTGCTTCGGCATGGAATGCGGTTCAGCCACAGCTGCAAATTACCTCTACCTATGTAGGGAAAGACAGGAGCAGGTAGAAGGGTGACAAACAAAGATAATCAGGCAAGGATATCTACATAAATAAAGATAAAGGCACGATACGATACTTAACACGACCACACATCTTGAAGTCCCAGGCAAAAAAGCCACGTTAAAGCGTCTCCGGAAAAAACTTCTCCCACTTTTGTTCTTTTACGCGTCGGCGCGAAATTATTCGTCCAACCCACTTTTGACGTGACGGAAATACGCGCACCGAGTCTTTTGAATTTATGGCGCAAAACTTCCGCACATCAAAATTAAACTAAAACAATGTTTAAGGGCCATTTTGGCACGTAACAATCCCCATTAATTTTTAACAACATTGTAGAGGTAATGAATACTGTCAAATGCAGGAAGACATTTGGAATTATTATGCAGGGACAAAAGATTGATTTGCAGATGATGTAGCAGTAGTAGCATCTAGCAAGGAAGAGTTAGAAACTGCTCTTAATGAAATGGAAACCTTTCTAACAGAGAGATATGGTATGAAAATTAATAAAAATAAAACAAAGTTCTATTGTGCAAAGAAGGGGAAAATAAATCAGAAACAAGAATACAAATAGGTAACGAGAACTTACAAGGGGTTAAAGATTTCTGCTACCTAGGAAGCCAAATAACGCAAGATGGGAAGCCTGCAAAAGATACAAAACAAAGATTAGTACAAGGCCGTGCCACATTTAACAAGAAAAAGCATCTGCTGTGTTCAAAGACAACAAACATAGAAACAAGGAAAAGATTGCTTAAAACATGTGTGGAGCATATCACTGTACAGCTGTGAAACCTGGACAGTAGGAGAAGCGACCAAGAAAAAGGAAAAAGCCTTTGTAATGTGGTGCGACAGACATATGATGAAGATATCATGGACTGACAAAGTTAAGAACAAGGAGGTACTAGAAATGGCAGGGGAAAAAAGAAATATCTGGAAAACAGTAAAAAATGGAGAGATAGGATGATAGGTCACATACTAAGGCATGAGGGAATAGTGCAGAATATATTAGAAGCAAAGATAGGAAAAAAGAAAGGTAGAGGTAGACCTAGGTTAGACTATTGCACACAGATAGTGAAATATGGGAATTTCAGAGAAATGCGTTGGCTATCTCAGAACAGAAATCAAGGGAGATACGCATCCAACCAGTCCCAAGATGGAAAAACGAATGACGAAAAAAATAACTGTACTTAAAAATGATGATTATTATAAGCAACTGCAGGTATTGGTTGTGCAATATTTTCGAATAATGTTAATTGTGCGAAAGGATTTGCTAGAAAACTATTAATTTGGTAAATGTCAAAGTGTTGGGGGATTTTCACAGCCACGCGCTGCTTAACCCTCTTCACATACTACCGAATCTCGGTGAAATATGGCATATAATTAGAAAACAATAGTAGGGGAACCGAACTGCATATAGACTGTTGTGGGAATTTCAGGGAACTGTGTAAGGCTAGCTCAGAATATAAATAAGTGAAGGTACGCGTCCAACCAGTTTCAAGACCGAAAATCTGATGGGAAAAATAAGTGCACTTAAATCTTATGATTATTATAAACAACTACAGGTGTTGGTTGTGATATTTTCAACTAATGTTGATTATGCTAAAGGATTTATTGGAAAAACTATTAATCCCAAGCAAGATAGGGATCTTTAACATGCGTGACAACACTCACACACGGGACCTCCATTTTACCTTCCATCCGAACGAGGGCGTATTTTTGTGAAAAATGGTCGCCTAACATTTTTCAAGCGGACCATATCGGAATTCGAACCCGGGACCTTGGGCATAGTAGTCACACGCGTATCAACTATGCCACAGAGCTGCATCCCCTTTCACATACAGTGCATTTACAATTCCAATGATCCACCCGAAGGTACTACATTGTCCAGGAGGCGTTTTTTGTTGCCTGGAAATTTTTAGAATTTTGCCGAACCCTTGCCGTTCCAGGCAAACTACGGATCTTTAACGTGCGTGACAACACTCACACACGAGACCTCCATTTAACCTCTCATCCGAACGAGGGCGTAATTTTTGTGAAAAATGCTCACCTGCCATTTTTCAAGCAGTCGATCGTGTCGGGATTTGGACCCAGGACCTTGGGATCCGTAGTCTTACGCTTACTACATTGATCCACGGCGACCCCTCTTCACATACCACTGAATATCGGGGAAATAGTGTATATAACTGTAAAACAATAGAAGGAGACCGAACTGCATCTAACAAGAAAGAGCAGCGGTTATGTTCAAAAACAACAAACCTAGAAACGAGAAAAAAATTGTTGAAAGCATATGTGTAGAGCACAGCACAGTACGTCTATGAAATAGGGGTAGTAGGAAAAGCAAACCGAAAGAGATAAAAGTCTTCTGGAATGTTGTGCTTCAGATTTGTGAGGATGATAGCATGGACAGACAAAGTTAATAACAAATAGGTTATAGAAATAGTAGGGGAATAGAGATATCTGAAGAAAACAAATAAGAATAGGAGAAATAGAGGGGCAGGATATGTTATAAGGCATTTTTGGGGAATAGCACGGGATATATTAAAAGCAGAGATAGGAAAAAAGAGGTAGAGGTAGACCTAGATCAGACTATCGCACGCAAGTTAGTGATAGACGCAGACTGTGCAAATTTCGAGGAAATGTGTAGATTAGTTCAGAATAGAAACAATGAGGGTACACGTCTAACCAGTTCCATGATGATGATGGAATTTTATAAAAAAAAAACCTTATTTTCTTTGTTTTATGACATTCTCTTTTATTAATTTCAGTACAAGAAAAATCTGTTTATATTTTGTACTTCGGTACTAATTGTATCTTTCTTCCCATCTGTAACATAGATTGAGTTAACAGTGAAACTTTTATTTGAAATAAGTTATAATAGACATATATCGTATGTCCCGACCACCAAGGGCATGAAAATGATACCATATTACAACACAATATGAATTACATCCAAAGTGACAATAACCTTTAGAGTAAAAGATGTTGCCTTGTAAGAATGAATTTTTATAGAGGAAGAGATTTGATATAACAACTATGCTTGACAATTAAAAAAATTAAGTTGAAATGTCACCACACAAGATGTAGGTCATAACAGGTTAAAGGTAGGCTGGCACGACTGGGTTTGTGGTTTGATTTGCAGAATTGCAATACACCATTTGAATGCATTGTGGATTTTTTATCATGCCGCTGAAATACGTAAATAAATGAAAAGGTGGAAACTTACGAGTTCATTATTAAAGCATAATGAATAAAGCATACATCAATAACAATTTTTGTAATACTAAGACTAACTAATTAAAAAAATAATCAATTTTAAAAATTTTTGTCCCTAACAACAATTATCCACTGTTCTTATGCATGTCTTATAATTTATAGTTCGTAGTTTATAATTTATATTACAGTGAAATTGTAATTTTAAGACAATTTGCATGTATTATCTTTGTATTGCAATGACTAGATCTATTATTATTATTAATAATTTTACAATTTTAAAATATCCCTACATTACCTTGACCGTACCTTATTTCATTACACATACAAGAATGTGTAATCAGTTTTTAGGTGTGATTATATACTTACTTAGGTATTCTTATTCATATTATCTTACATGTCGCTACTGCACCATTAGCATAAAAATTTTTTCAACTTTTATTAATTTATAGCACTGTCTTGTAGCACAATAAGGATATTAGTTTTTGTAAACGTTTCTCAAAAATAAATTGAATTGAATATTGATTCGTCCAGAAATAGGATTTTTTTTTATTATTATTTTTAGTTGGTAATCTAGTTGAAATGTGAACCCTTGACGTCCTTAATCAGGGGGTGTTAAGTAAACAGTGAATACATGAGCTTTTATGTTCAGATTTATTAGTTAGGTATATGTGAATTGGGAGTGGTTTGTATGTATGTAATAAGAAATTAATCAAAGTGAAAGTAAATATTTTGTCGACTAATTAGCTACTGAATTCCGTATATTGAAGTGTAAAATGAAAGTTTTATTGGTGAAAGTTCGCATTAGTTAAAGCATGGAACCTTAGTATTTTAAATGGATAATAAAATCATATAAGCAAAAGTTGGTATTTAACCATTTTCTATATTTGTTATTCAGATATTTCCAAAAATTGAGAGTTAGAATGCCATGTAATTTAATGTGGGAAATGGGAAAATTGAAGTCATAGTATTATTGGTGGATTTAATTTTTTTATTTCGCTTTCTAAAGTATATTTGTATTTATATTGCACTTATTTTTGAACTAGGATAAAAATTAGGTCATTGTAATAGGAAATCATCACCTCAGTAATGGAATCGTATGTGGGAGAGACCTTGATTTTGAAAATTTCTTTAATAACGATATTTTAGAGGAAGATTACATATAATGTGATCAAAGTTAGGAAACCGAAGCAAGGGAAATCTATCTGGAATAACCATCTTCCAGGTAGCGAAAATATCGAAGAAATTGACGAGACGAGACAGTTTGGCGCTCATAAATTAGAACAAGAGAAAAAGTTGAAACGTATTTTGTTTGTATTGCGCCCATTTTATTATTTGTATTTCTTTTTTATTATCTCTTCCATAGGAAGCACTCCCGCGTCACTATATTTAACTGGAGCACCCTTAAATTATTACGGGGCCCCTACCCCTGCAGGACAAATCTAAATTTATAACATAACACTCATTTTACCTGTAACAAAACAAGAGATGGTAATATTTAACTAACTAAAGAAATTTTACTGCCAAATGTTTTAATCAATACCCATAATCTTGTAGCTACGGCATAACATTTTGTGTAGTGCAATCTGAAACCTATGTGGATGCAATAAGTATCTAAGTCATAACATAACCATAATCAAACAGTATCACAAAACTATATCAAAACATAAAGATGCAATGGATACTGTCAAATGCTGGAAGACATTTGGAATCACTATGCCTGGACAAAAGATTGATATGCTTAGATTTGCAGATGATATAGCAGTATTAGCATCTAGCAAGGAAGAGTTAGAGGCAGCTCTTAATGAAATGGAAACAGTTCCAACAGAGAGATACGGTATGAAAATTAACAAAAATAAAAGTAAAGTTCTAGTATGCAAAGGAGGGGAAAATAAACCAAAAACAAGAATATAAATAGGAAACGAGAACTTACAAGAGGTTAAGGATTCTACTACCTAGGAAACCAAATAATGCAAGTTGGGAAAAGTGTAAAAGATATAAAACAAAGATTAGTACAAGGTCATGCTATATTTAACAATTAAAAGCAACTACTGTGTTCAAAGACAAAAACATAGAAACAAGGAAAATATTGTTTAAAACATGTGTGTGGAGCACAGCACTATACGGCTGCGAAGCCTGGACAGTAGGAGAAGCGGACAAGAAAAAGTCTTTGAAATGTGGTGCTACAGACGTATGATGAAGATATTGTTGCGATCCACTATTAGGCAACCCGTCAAACATACAAACGCCCGGGGCACAGCGTATTCTTCAGCATTCGAGAATCCTTCTACAAAGTTCTAGATAATGAGTCATATCTTAATGCAGGGTATATATAAGGCCGCTTATGAATGTAAGAGTTAGTCTATTCTTGAATGTCTAATATAAATTATATCGTGTAAAGTAATAGTAGTTTTGAGCTTTAGAAGTATATATAAACGTGATATGCTGTGTCTAATGTACATGCAGCTTGTAATATACATAAATAAATAGAAGTGTATAAATAAATAGTTGTGTTATTGTTGTTAATGGACCTATGTAAAGAAGTTAGTTTAAGAAGATATTAGTGCTTGTAAATTCATTAGTGTAATAGTGCTTCATTGTTAAGTGAACTGAAAACATCTATAAATAAGGCATATACTGTTAATTAGACTTGTGAACAGTGAGTAATAAAGACCATTATTATTACTTGTTTTAAATTAAAGAAACGCGGTAGTAGTAGCGCGTTACACTGGTGTCAGGCATTTGTGGGGTATATAGTGATTAATTTAAAACACAAGTCTAAAGACATTTAAGTAGTTTATATATGCCAGTTACAAGGAGTCAAAATAAGATGGAGGCAGAAAGTTTAATGAATTTCCTTAAGGATTTTAAATCCGAAATGCAAGTGACACTTAGTGAAAATGCTGAGAAAATGGAGGAGAGGTCGGCTAAACTGGAAGTGACACTAAACGAAAACTTAGTGAAGTCAGTTGAACTGGAATCGACCCTTAAAGAATTTAAATACGGCATGGAAATGACACTTAGTGAAAATGCTGAGAAAATAGAGGAAAAGTTAAGTGAAAATACAGCCACGTTAGAACGAAGATTAATGGAAAGTTCCATTGCATTGAAAGAAGATTTCACTGAACAGGTAAAAACAGTTGAGCAAAAGTTGGACAGTAAATTGATAAAAATGGAAGAAGATGTGATGAGGCTGCAAGAACAAGTAATTTCACTAACAACGCGGCCACTTGAATTGCCAAGCCAAGTTGTTAATCAGAACATTCCAGAAATAAGAACCACGGAAAGAAGCGAGTCAATTCCGTCTAAATTTAAAGTAAAACCACCTACATTCGATGGTAAAACACCTTGGCCCACATATTTGAAACAATTTGAAGCTGCTGCAATAGCCAACGGTTGGTGCAACAAAGAGAAGGCTATCTCTAATAGTGGCCCTACGGGGAAGCTCTTAACATCTTACAAACGATTCCCGATCACCAGCAGAATGATTACGGCCTCTTAACATCGAAGCTTGAGATGAGATATGGAGACGCTCACCTTCAACAGGTTTACCACGCACAAGTTAAGAACCGCTCGCAAAAGACAAGTGAAAGCCTGCAAGAATTCGAAGCTGACATCGCCAGATTAGTTAGATTGGCATATCCAACGGCACCAGATAGTTTTCTCGAACAACTGGCTGTACAAACATTTGTGGATGGCGTTAAAGATGGCGAAATACAGCAAGCGCTAAGATTAGCACGGCCAAAAATGTTAGATGACGCACTGGCTCATGCGCTTGAATTTGAAGCAGCTAAGCAGACATCACACAGAATGAGTCACAAAGTTCGGTCTGCCTTAGAGGAACCTGATCAAGCGCAGAACAGCATAGATGAAATAACCAACCGTGTGGAAAAGCTTGAAAGACAACGACCGCGGAGATCGCGTCTGCGATGCTGGAGCTGCGGTGAAGTTGGTCATATGCAGAGACGCTGTACTCAACCAAAGAAACAACCGGTTGAGTTAAAGCAGGTCAATATAAGGGGGCGAACGTCGACAGCACAGCGTAGTGCTCCGGAGATTATCATCCGTGCTGCATCGTCAATGGGAAGTCTGGACAGAATTTATATCGATGGTAGAATTAATGGTAAGATTGTCCGATTACTCGTGGATACAGGAGCGACAAGGACTATCGTTAGACCAGATTTGGTTGGTTGTGGAAAAGTGCTACCTGTATCGGTGTGTCTTCGAACGGCAAGTGGTGAGAAAATTTGTACTCACGGAGAGACTGCCGTTATGTTGACAATTGGGGACAAATTAATTAATCATCGAGTGTTGGTAGCTGAAATTACAGAAGAAGTGATCTTGGGAATGGATCTCATGAGAGAATATGGGTTTCATGTAAACATGAAAAAAAATGTGCTTCGGATAGATGATGATGAGATTCCATTTCAAGGTAGGAGTGACCAGACGATGCAAGTTCGAATGATTTGCGATATGAAAATACCCGAGAAGGCGGAAATGATAGTGATGGGACGCCCGGATGGTACGCTCCGCGAAGGACAAGTATGCATGATGGAAGCAACTGAATCGGGAATGGGTCAGGAGGGACTTCTGATTGGAAGAACGCTGGTAAAGTCTCGAAATATGGTACCAGTAAGGGTGCTGAACATTAATCCCCATACAGTGACCCTGAAGAAAGGCATGATTGTAGGAAGTTGCATTCCAGTATGTCATATTAAACGTTGTGTGGACGACACGAAAAATAAACCAACCAACGGTTGCTCACAGAAATTGCTGGATATGTTGATACCCTCGTGTCAAGGATTAAATGGCGACCAACTGGGCAAGGTAAAAGAACTGGTCGGACGATATCGAGGTGTGTTTGCACTGGATGATAGTGAGAAAGGAAGGACGAATGTTGTGCAACACAAGATCAATACTGGAGATGCGCAACCGATAAGACAACACCCCAGGCGGCTTCCTTTGGCAAAACGTAAGGAAGCTGAGCAAATTATCACCGATATGGAAGAACAGGGAGTGATTGAACCTCGAATAGTCCATGGGCATCCCCGGTAGTGCTTGTCAAGAAAAGGACGGGTCGACAAGGTTTTGTGTAGACTACCGGCGGCTTAACAATGTGACAAAGAAAGACAGCTATCCTTTGCCCAGAATTGATGACACCTTGGATACTCTATCCGGATCTAAATGGTTTTCGACCTTGGACTTGAAAAGCGGATACTGGCAGGTAGGCTTGGAGCCAAACGATAAAGAAAAGACTGCCTTTACAATTGGAACTGGATTATGGCAGTTCAAGGTCATGCCATTTGGATTATGCAATGCCCTGCTACTTTTGAACGATTGATGGAGTCGATACTGCGTGGACTGTCTTGGAAGACTTGTCTGGTGTACCTGGACGACGTGATAGTTCTAGGCCGGTCTTTTGAAGAACACCTTAAGAACCTAGAGGAGATATTCCAAAGATTACGCGGGCAAACCTTACATTGAGCCCCAAGAAGTGTCACCTATTTGGAAAAGAGGTGAAATACCTAGGACATGTTGTTTCAGAGACCGGAATAAGAGCTGACCCTGACAAAATAAAAACGGTACAAAAGTGGCCTACACCAACAGATATACACCAACTACGCAGTTTTCTAGGATTGTGCACATATTACCGACGTTTTATACTTGGGTTTGCGAACATTGCCAAACCGTTAACAAAATTAACCAAAGATGGACAAGAATATGATTGGAATGACGACTGCCACAGAGCATTTGAACAACTGAAACGGCTACTAGTTACAGCACCAATTTTGAGTTATCCACGGATGGAGGGAAATTTGTGTTGGATACCGATGCCAGTAACACAGCTATAGGAGGCGTTCTTTCTCAAGTGCAGGACGGACAAGAAAAAGTTATTGGGTATTTCAGCAAGGTCTTGTCGCGGCCAGAAAGGAACTATTGTGTGACAAGAAGGGAGCTGTTGGCCGTCGTCAAATCCGTAGAGCACTTTTATAAGTACTTATACGGCCGTAAATTCCTGTTGAGAACAGACCATGCTGCACTGAAATGGTTATTGCAGTTTCGAAATCCTGAAGGGCAAGTGGCAAGGTGGATAGAGCGGCTGCAGGAATATGACTTTGATACAGAACATCGTGTAGGAACTAGCCATCGGAATGCAGACGCTCTATCAAGGAGACCTTGTCCGATGGACTGCAATCATTGCTCCAAGATGGAAGAGAAAATAAGTGTCATCCATAGAATGACGGTAACCGATGATACTTGGCAACTCGAAAGAATACGAGAAGACCAGGAGAATGACGCCGAATTGGGACGTATTATTGAGTGGAAAATAGAGGACAACGACCAGCTTGGGAAGAAATTAGTATTTCAAGTAGGAGCCTGAAGGCATACTGGGCACAGTGGGACTCCTTGATGATGGAAAATAGAATCTTGAAACGACGCCTGGAATTTGAAGATGGCACTGAGAGACTTCAAGTGATAGTGCCGAGAAGCAGAGTGCCGGAAGTGTTGCAGCACTTGCACGATGGTATTTCCGGAGGGCACTTTGGCGTGAAAAGAACTCTCGAAAGAGTGAGAGAAAGATTCTATTGGGTGAACTGCAAAGAAGATGTGAAGGAGTGGTGCCGGAAATGTGAATTGTGTGCGTCTGCAAATGGCCCGGTCACAAAACGGAAAGCCCCAATGAGACAGTATAACGTGGGGAATCCTTTTGAGAGGGTAGCCATTGATATAGCTGGTCCGTTTCCTGAATCAGAGAAAGGAAATAAATACATCTTGGTTGCGATGGATTATTTTACCAAATGGCCGGAGGCATATGCTATACCTAACCAAGAAGCCGAGACGGTGGCAGATGTACTAGTCAGGAGTTGTTTTGTCGTTTTGGAGTTCCGTTGGAATTACACTCCGATCAAGGTCGAAACTTCGAATCGGCGTTGTTTCAAAACGTCTGCAAGCACCTTGGAATCAGGAAGACTAGAACCACGCCACTTCATCCCCAATCGGATGGAATGGTTGGAAGAATGAACAGGACGTTAGGAAGTACCTGACCAAAGTTGTCTCTGAACATCAACGAGACTGGGACCAATATTTACATTTGTTCCTACTGGCCTACCGATCTTCGGTACATGACAGCACAGGACACTCGCCCGCCTGCGTAATGCTAGGACGTGAATTGCGGCTACCATGTGATCTTCAGTTTGGATTTAAACCTGGAGAAGAGATCGCAGGTGAAGATTACGTTAGTAAGCTTCGTGAAAGATCAAATAGTATTCACGAAAACGTCCGAAAGAATATACAGGCAGCAAGCGATCGAATGAAATCACAATATGACACGAGAGCACAAGAAGGTGGTTATCAACTTGGAGATTTAGTGTGGTTGTACAATCCACAAAGAAAACGTGGATTGTCGCCAAAACTACAAAGACAATGGGAAGGGCCGTACGAAGTGTTAAAAAGGATTAATGATGTAGTGTACCGGATCAGAAGATCCTCGTGGTAAACCGAAAGTGGTACACTTTGACCGTTTAACATCCTACGCTGGCAACAACCAGGAAGACTCGAATAATGATAATGGTGTTCGGCAAGTTATTAATCATGAGCCAAATGTAGATTTTGAGAGCTTTATGGCGGCGTATGGTGGTTCCGCTAAAGCGAGATTTGGCGTTGTTGTTGAAAACAGCAAGATCTGTTTAGAGCACCAGAAGAGTATTCCCTTGCACATTGCGTAGCTCAAGATTTGGCAATGTCAAGGGGAATAGCTGTTGTTTTTAAGAAAAAGTTTGGATGTGTAGATGAATTAGTACAACAGCAGCCAACTGTAGGAAAAGCTTTGGTTCTTCAAGATATGAATCGTTATGTTTACTATCTGGTCACCAAAAATTCTTCATGGCAGAGACCTCGTTATGGACATCTATGGGAGGCTTTGCTGAATCTTAAAGCTCAGATGATGGAAAATGGAGTAACGAAACTAGCGGTTCCCAAGCTAGGTTGTGGACTGGATCGCTTAGATTGGAGGATAGTCCGAAATATGCTAGAAGTAGTTTTCCAGGAAACCAACGTCCAGGTTCTTGTTTGTTGTTATCAACCGGTTGCCTACCAAGACCAAGAAAAGAGTGTTGACTGTTACTTCCAACGACGCGGTGGATGCACCAGAGGAGATAACTGCCGATACCGTCACCAGTCATCGAATTGGCGTCAAGATGGATTTACAGTTACGAGACGTAACGGTTTTAAAGAGGGGGCAGTGTTGCGATCCACTATTAGGCAACCCGTCAAACATACAAACGCCCGGGGCACAGCGTATTCTTCAGCATTCGAGAATCCTTCTACAAAGTTCTAGATAATGAGTCATATCTTAATGCAGGGTATATATAAGGCCGCTTATGAATGTAAGAGTTAGTCTATTCTTGAATGTCTAATATAAATTATATCGTGTAAAGTAATAGTAGTTTTGAGCTTTAGAAGTATATATAAACGTGATATGCTGTGTCTAATGTACATGCAGCTTGTAATATACATAAATAAATAGAAGTGTATAAATAAATAGTTGTGTTATTGTTGTTAATGGACCTATGGTAAAGAAGTTAGTTTAAGAAGATATTAGTGCTTGTAAATTCATTAGTGTAATAGTGCTTCATTGTTAAGTGAACTGAAAACATCTATAAATAAGGCATATACTGTTAATTAGACTTGTGAACAGTGAGTAATAAAGACCATTATTATTACTTGTTTTAAATTAAAGAAACGCGGTAGTAGTAGCGCGTTACAATATCATGGACAGACAAAGTTAAGAACAAAGAGGTATTAAAAATTCAAAATAAAAATACTGCTGGTCATGATAACATTTCCACAAAAGTTTTGCTTGCTTTACCACTTGACATAATAAGTCATTTCTCGAACCTAATAAATGAATCTTTTCTTTCTGGAATATTCCCCAGCTTGTCTGAAATTCGCAATAGTTGTCCCACTACACAAAGGGGGCACTTTCACTGTAAATAACTTTCGACCTATCTCTTTATTGTCCACCTTTTAAAAAGTCATTGAAACATTAGTAAAAAGACGACATTAAATTTGCTTTCAGATTTAAAATATTTAGTCCCGATCAGTTTGGATTCTGTTTTAAAAAATCTACAATTGACACAATGTATAATTTTATGAACAATCTGTACATAACATTAAATAGTAGACACAACATCTCGACTGCCTTATTTGTTATCTAAGTAAAGCATATGATTCTGTAAATCACTTAATCCTGTTGCAAAAATTAGAATTTTATGGATTTAGGGGTATAGTTAATGACTGGTTCAAATTCTATCTTGTAAACAGATCAGTCCGTAAGAATCAAAACAAAAAATACATACATGGTCGAAAAAAGTTATGTTAAATTTGGGAGTGCCTCAGGGATCAGTCTTGGGCCCCATTTTATTTCTATTCTTTATAAATGATTTCACAAACTGCACTAAATATGCCAAAACTACTTTATGTGCAGACGATATTAATCTTCAGTGGAATGCGACAACTATGGAATGACTAAAAGAAAAATTAAGCACAGACCATCTATCAATGAAAAACTGGTGTTTTATAAATAAGCTAACAGTAAATGAATCAAAAACTTGCCGTATTAATTTCAAACCTTCATCTTTGCAGGGCAGTATCATATCAGACTTGTCACTAAATTTAGTTAGTTCTACAAAATTCCTTGGTATAACAGTTGATCAGGACCTCAGCTGCTATGAACATATTTGTTTATTATCAACTAAACTATCTTTAGTATGCTATGCACTTGCATCAGTGTCCATGGAATTACCAGTGCATTGCTCAAAAATATGTTACTCTGCTTTGTTTGAATCGAGAATGAGATATAGTATTGCCTTTTGGGGTAATTCATGTCTAGTTAACACATCTGTAGTATTTAAATTACAGAAAAGAGCAATCCGAACTATGCTAGGCGTATATCAATGAATTCTCACTGCAGACCTCTTTTTAAGAAGCTTAACGTACTAACTTTTTACTCTCTGTTCATTTATGAGACACTTATTTTATTCTACAAAAATTCTAACCATTATGTTCCGGCCAGCTCAGTTCATAGTCATAATACAAGTTTTTGTCATCATATTTATATTTAAAAACCTAATTTAACTCAAACAAAAAAATTAAGACCACTTAAAAAATTTAAAGCTGCTATTTTTCTCCTGCTCGTAGAACGATGTTATTACACAGTTGATGAATTTTTAAGTGACAACCTTTTTTAGAATTAATATTTGATCAATTTAAATTAATTATATGTGGTACATTTATTATATGTAGACTTTTAACAAGTAATTTTATTTTATGTGACAGTGAACTACCATGTATACATGGGTACAAATAAATCTATTCTATTCTATTCATTTTACCAAGGACCCTTGTTTTAGATATAGGTCTGTAAATTATTAATGTCCTCCTTTGGATAGGAGAACTAGGTAGCTTCATTTCCATACCTCTGGAAATCCACCAAAAGCCATCGAAAGATTATAAATCACCTAAGTCGGTTCTATTAAGGTTAAACAGTAAGATTTAATAAAATGGAGATTTTCAATATCCTTTGCAGATATTTCCAAAGACGAGATAAAGTCATTTAATACAAAACTACATATGTTATTTAAATTTTGGACAGAATAAACTTGCCCAAATTTTAATGCAAACAGATTGGCTATATAAATACTACTATCTGCTAAAAAATCATTTAGGAACATGGATGCGTAAAAGTTACTACTATTTTAGGTCTAATTAACAAAATTCCCAAAAACATTTTTATTATTAGTAAGTTCACCGTCTACCATAATAATGTAATGAACATAATCAGTCCTAATCAGAGATTCACATTTATTTATGAGAATATGAAATTTATAGAAGTAATTAAAACTATAATTTTTGTACTAGGCATGATACTTTTTCTTTACAATTAAGCATATATGTCAATCCACTGAAAGCCACATTGGATAAGTAGATTGCCTGGTAGAACTCTTCGGAATATATCGATTAAGTGCCTCTAACAAAATACAGTAAAATTTATCAACAGTATCATTGAGCAACAGAGCTTTATCATACAAAACACTCCAATCTGTCCTCATAAGATGCTCATTAATTTGACATAATTTTAAAATTATACCTATCTATATAATACGCAATACCATTATGAGAAATAAACTATTTGTATATTAAAAACTTCGCGATCAGCATCTAACTTAACTAATGGGTCATCATGAATTATGGCATTTGCCTTATCAACATTTGTAAATGCTAAATCTAAAATATTACCAGATGTATTTGTATTTTTAGGGTTCCGAACCTTATAAGGTATAACGGAACCTTTATAAGATCACTCTCGTGTCTGTCTGTCACAGAGGTTTTTCTCGAAAACTATGTAACGAATGAATTTGAAATTTGGCACAATGCTAGGTCTTTATGGCATGCACATATATCGACAGTCAGAAAATAGAAAACAAAATTTTTGGATTAAAATGGCGGGGGTTGATTCGTTCAAAAGAAAAAAAGTTTTAATAAATATATCGTGTGCGGTATTATTTGAAAGAGGATTCTAAAAGGCATCTAAAAAATTTTTTTTATAATTTTTGGTCCAGTCGTCTTCATGATATAGCTCACAATGTGCCAAAAATGACCGTCCCCCCACCTGTTCTCCTACATTTCCAAAGCTAAAATTTTGATTTTAATAGGGATAGTAGCTACTGAGTCATAGATTATCGGAAAACTGCAGGTTTTTTTGACAGTGTAATAGTTGCTGGGAAAAAAATTTAAACACAGTGATAGGCAACGTATTTACCAATAATGTACCAGTACAATGTGGGACAATATATTCATTTTTCAGTTATCACAATCAAATTTGGATAAGATTTTAACATACATAAAAAATAAAAACAGCTTAATTTGGTTTAATGATTGCTCACTGTAGTATTGGTACAGAACCCTAATAGTGCGAGCTCGACTCGCTCTTGGTTAACTTTTTATTAACTGCCTTAAGTTACACATTTTACAAAAATTGTTTAAATTACCAACTATACATCTCACATTGGGCAAGGAGTGATAACCCGTAGCATAAAATAACTGATTAATTGTAGAGTATGTGTATCCAGGCAGGTTGTAGTCCCCTCCCAATAATTTTACAATTGCCCTCCGAACAATAAGATGACAAGGCTTCTTGGACGGAATCAATATATTCATCATAAATTTCGATACCCATGCCTGATACAAAATAAGTCAAGCCAATAAAATAAGAGCCATTTTCTGAGTACACTTCAAGTAATATTTGATCACTGAATTAGTTTGAATATTATGATATGCACACATATATTGTTTCTTGCAAACTGAGAGAACACCACCCCACAAATTTTAGTACTAGAGAATATAGATTTATCACACCAAAAAACATAGTATGCCAACCCCAGATCTTTTGTATCAATATCATCTGAAAGCCATGTTTCGGTAAAGGCTATAATATCGAGTTTATCTGCCATACATAATTTAAGTTGAAAATCACAAAGTTTAGCTATATCTCTAATACGTCTAACATTTTGAAAATAAATATTCATATGATTAGTATTAAAACTGCCATTAACTACGTCAAGTTTTTCCTTTCGGCCCTCTTAGCGATGACAGGACCATTCTGCGGGTATATATATTTAATATATTTATTTGTTTCATATTGTATAACGTTTCAGAAATATCCTGCAATCCTAAAATTTGTTTTATTCTAAAATCACAATCGCGTACAAAATAGAAAAGCTTTGTTATTTGCTAATCTAAACATATGTTATGTTCTAATATAGTTATATGAAAATTTATTTACATGTTCAAAAGACAAATGCCCATATTTGAACAGAAATACAACAAAATAAAATTAAAATGTAACTAAAATTAAGTAATAGAAAAGAAAAATGGAAAACAAAAATAGAATTTAATTATAAAAGGGTTTGTACAGTGTAAAATACAAACTACATCGTCTTTTGCTTTAATATACAAATTCCATCTAAGCTTGGACTTAATTGTTCATATTGATCTGTCGCTAACTCTGCCCTTTCTCCTGCTCCTAGCAGCACAGGCGTACAATGTGTATGTATTCCTGTTATTGTTTTTGGAGTACCAGCTTTTCCAATGATATCCACTGCTTGGCCAACTCTAACTTGGACTGCAATAGATTGTAAAGACTCATCAAGGGTTAAGAGCCAACTAGGTTGCATTGCTGCCGCTAGACCATACAACAGATAATGATTGCGACCCAAAAGTACAGAGCTGTTGTCAAGTAATGATATTAAAGGTATTAATAAACCTACATATGTTTTTAGAAAATTGTTAGTTGCTTTAAGAATATACTTACCAGCCATTGCGATTGGATCTAATAATTGCCGGTCAGTATGTAATGCACTAATGGTTAATGTTCCTTTACCCAAATAAGTCAGTCCTTGAGCTATTCGTACCATAAACAGCTGCGATGGATTGCGCATATGAAAAACTGCAAGTTGGCGCAGACCTGCCGCTAATCGTGCATTATTAGTACCAGCACCAACAATCCCCAAACATATTATAGCATTACAGGACACTATATCATCAGAATCGTGTGCATATTTAGTTAACAGTTCAATAACTGAGAAATTAGGTTTTGATACGGATGTCAGTCCGATAGCAATTGGCATAGCTCGACGAACTGCCATATCACCATAAACTCCCATATTTCCAATAATTCTTTGGCACATATCAGTTCCTGTTTCTTCGCCAATTGTAACTGCTGCAACGGCAATGGCAGCCATTGCTTGAGCAAAACCTACACTCCACTCTTTATTAATTAGTTTGGTTTTTTCTTTCTCGGTCTTTTCTTTATCACTTTCTTGAGGTTTTTCTGGGAGTACAATACGTTCACTAACAGTGTGTAATAATTTTTGTATAATGAGAACATCACCAGTTCCTGCATATGCACACATTT
Source organism: Platerodrilus igneus (assembly GCA_036346225.1). Classification (NCBI taxonomy): domain Eukaryota; kingdom Metazoa; phylum Arthropoda; class Insecta; order Coleoptera; family Lycidae; genus Platerodrilus; species Platerodrilus igneus. Next base: position 6,744,434 of record JARFIW010000229.1, on the reverse strand, counting down.
GCAGTAAGCAGTGAAATTGTTTTAAACGGTTCTGAAAATACTTCCATAGCTGCATTTGTTGTTTCTACAGCATCTTTGCATCCCATGTAACACATACCCAGTCCAAGTAGCACAAGATGCATAAAAGATGACTTGAGTGTTTCAGATTCTCTTAAATCTACAAGCTTTGATAGAATTGCATTTGATACTTGTAAATTGCAAGTGCCAACTGCTATTAAACCACATGCTAGACTAGCTACTGCTATTGCATCTGGTTTACTTGAACTGCTTATTGCAGGAATGAGGTTGTTAAGCACATCAGGTCGATTTGTTCCTGCATACGCAAGTCCTAAACCAAAAATAGCTCCCATACGCAGTCTATGATGAGAATCATTTACAAATTCACCTAAAAGTGCCAATGCTGGATCACATTCGTTTCGTACACGACAGTTAACAATCCCTAGTGCTAAAAGTGCACCTGCCTTGATGTTTTCAACATCACTATAAAGATACTTATCAATTGGTGTTAGACCACCATCTACATCCCAAAGATACAATAAACCTAGAGCAGCAACTGTACTTATCATAGCATGCTCTGTGTTGTGAAAAATCCAATTACTTCCACCACCTTCTCCTGTTAAAAGCTTGTCACAACCAAAACCGGCATTAACAAAACCATTCACAAAGGAAGATGCTAAGTTTTGTCGAGCACTGTCTAAATTTTCACCTAAAACAGAAGCTCTAAAGGGTACTGGCTCTAACCAAGTCTTGTATACTTCATCTGGCGATTTAGGTTCTAATACATCTAACTAAAATTGTAAATAATTAAAGTTCAATGACTTTCAAAATACAAACCTCTCTTGCAAGTGTCTGGTAATAAGTACTTAAGTAAGAATTTGTTAAAATAGTATGAATTTCCTCATGATCTTTCATATTTGATTGGAGGTCTACAGGGTACAATTGTCTTGCCGCTATAAATGCCATTTGTCGAAGTACTAAACTGAAATCATATTTTCCAATTAAATTATGTAGTTCAACTTGGCGCTGATAACGAATACTGATTAATGGGCATATGGTATTTTACATTTGGGTCTAAAATAATTTTTAGAGTTGTATTCCGTTCAATTTTCTAAAGTTTTTAATGAGATTCTGTTTTTAATTCTGAAATGTCCAAAGTTAAAAATTATGTAAGAATCACCAGGGCCCATAATAATTTTAAATGATTTGATTACCCTCAAAGAAGAATTTCCATTCGAATTTTGGATCATCCTGGTTTTATTTATTTAAAAAAATTATTTCATGAATTTTAAACAACTTCAGTTGTTCATAAACATTTGAAATTCATGCCTACTGGTAATACATCATGGTGATAACATGACAAATGATTAAGATCGTCTTTAGAACTTGGTCAGAAGAAAATTGTCGTTAGCGAAGTATACAATATGGTGGTTTCAAACTGACATCTACTTAATTGCTGCCATTAATCAGTTGTTAATGGTGAAGTGCATTCTTAAACAACCACTGGAGGTATAATCATTTATTTAGTAATTCACTTTGTATTGCCATTGTGTCAAAACACTTAATTTATTTAGAAAATCATAAGCGTCATACTATCCGTAATCATAGACTTTAACATATTTTTTGGAATCTTACCTAAAGTTAAAGGTCCTTTATACTTTCACATTAAAATGCAAACTAATTGTGGCTTGTGTATACGTTATTAGCTCTTCGAGCCGGATTAGGAACAGTGCTGGATAATACAGCCATTAAAAACAACAAAATTGTGATTCATAAATACGGTTATAATCGTATAGCGATGTTCAACACCATATTACAGATTTTCAATACTGACATTTATATCCTGTTTTGTAAAGTGAATAATCATTTTAAATGCATTAGTTTGGTCAACACCTACAATGTGGTGCCGCTCGTCAAACATAAGGCGATTTTTCGCAACAAATTAACATACTTAATTATGTGTGTATGTGTTAAACTTGCGTTTTGGCGATAAAATTTACTGGAGGGGAAATTGTACGGCACTATTCTATCAGATAAACGAACATCCCTGATCTGTACCAGGTTATGCTTGTGTATGTTAAACACTTGACTTTTACCGGATAATTATTCAAAACGAGGTTAGGAAACTACAATACGTTTTCGCGGTGCCCGACCAAGTAAATATTTTTTAAATAGTGGGGGGGGATACTTTAACATACCATACTCGAACAATTCAAGTATGTCGCGAAAAATCGCCTATACACTTGGTTGTCGTTTCCTTTTAATTTTATTCCAAGGTTAAGTTCCATACTGTACTGTAATAATAAATTACATGGTTCAAATGCATAGCACTAGTTCAAGATCTGGTGAAAGTCATCAAAACTGCAAAGTAATTGCTTAAAATAGCCATTTAACATTCGGTATTGTAGGTAAATACTTATTATTTTCAAATATTTCAAGGTTTCCGAGTTATTTTATAAACACTGCTGATGGTCCTTTCTAGTTTTGTTAAACATGTCTTCCTTCACATAGTTCCGTGTAGATAGGATTTCCTGGGACAATTATGCACCGCTCTGATAGTTTTGTCACTCCTATCCTGTTCTCTGAGATGCTCGTAGGTGGAGTCGTTGATGCGCAAAAAATAAATTGAGGGAAATATAATATAATTTATTCTCTCAGGGATGTTGGTATAAAATATTATTTTGTGATATTGTCGGAGGCTTTCACGACCGGAGTCATTATAAATATTTATGGTTCCAGGTTGGGACCGTGTCATTTTATAAATTAAGGTCGACGTTTCGCCCACTTTTGTAAGGGGCTTCATCAGGACAAGAAAAGAAATAAGTAATAAAATAAAAAATAATAAAAATATACAAAAGATAATATTAAGTAGACAAGTTAAAATGTAAAGAGAAGAATTACTCCTGAACTAGCAGACTCACTAGCCCATTCAAAGCCAAAAGTGTCTTGTGGCGAAGTAACTTATTACTTATTTCTTTTCTTGTCCTGATCAAGCCTCTTACAAAAGTGGGCGAAACATCGACCTTAATTTATAACATGACACGGTCCCAACGCAGACCCATAAATATTTATAGAATATTATTTGTTAAACGAAATTTTCAAAAATGGATGACCGATTGCTTTACATACTGCTTCACCACTAAGGTACTATTGATGTTAACAAACCTAATGGCTCTACCAGTTAGAATCTTGCAATACAGCAGATTAATTTCATCAGGGTAATTATTCACAACTAATTGTTAAAGGTGAGTGATTTATTCTGTTGCTAAATTCGTTAAGAAATTTATGGAAAACGGTTGTATTAAACAACTTGTGACTCATTGCCTTTGAAAAACTTATAATCACCTTTCATTTTAAATAGTTTCGGTATTAGTAAATTCCATCAATAGGATTGTTATTTTTTTTAAGAAATATAATTTTTGTTATAAATTTTGATCAAAAGTCAAATTATTTTGTATTATATTTGATCCATATTCAAAGGTTCTTAAATTGATGCCAGTTTTTAAAGGCTAGAGGTGATGTCATCATTGTAATTAGTACAACCGCGATTCAATTGTTTCTATTATGAAGGAATGCAACGGATGATCTCATCATCAGCATAAAGTCGTCACATACAGTTTTGTGCAGACTCAAATAAGTGTAAAATTCCGCATACATAAATTTAACTAAATATACAACTTGATAGGAGAAATGTGCATTTTATAGACTTACTTCATCCGTTCGAAGTTTGCCGAGCATACCTCAGATGATTTAGAGAGGGTAGATTCATTTTTCATAGGACACTTTGTACGTAACATCCAAACCATCAACATGCCGCTTTGGTAGGTTAAGTACTTTGACTAGAGTTTATCGAACAAGGCGGAGTAGCGTAAGTATGTTTGAGATACTTGCCTACCAAATGAGCTGGTTTCATTTTGGGGGCGCCTTGGTCCCGAAAAAAAAGAAATTGTCAACCTTTGGTTGGAAATAACCATGTTGAGGACAAAGTAGAGGGTAATCAATTTTGTTAGTACAGTAGAGGTTTTTGGTATTTTACCGGAACAGGATTTTTAGCGGAGTACTTCACCGAATTTTCTGTAAATTACCGACTAACCAAAACTGCAAATATAAAACTATCCTTTAGACTCGAGGCGCAAATACACCCATTAACTTAACTAGATGCAAAAGTACCATCATTTCAGTTCATAGGATTTTTGTAAAAGAGAAATTGTAATAAAAAATTCAATTCTTTAGGTTCAGATATTTTGTTGAAAGAAAAATGAAGTCCTGTTTAAAATTTGTAACAATTAGTTAATTCTAAATTGAGCTTTGTTTTGTATGTCCTTCTCATTTGTGAGGGGCTGTACTAAAAAGGTTTCTTAAAAGATTCCTTTGTGCGATGATTTGCAAGCGATTTGTCCATATATATATATATATATATATATATATATATATATATATATATATTGCTGTGCTCCCTAAATTATTCGCGCCCCATCGTTTGGGCGACCATATTTGTATAAACAAGAATGGTAATTATTGTTCTCCGACGTTGGGCTGTCCTATTAATATTATTAATATTGCTATAAATTCTCTCCAGAAACTTAACTGGATTTTATCTTGAACCAACCTTGTCTACCAATAACAAAATTTGATACGTTACCGCCTTACTTGTTATCAATTTTGTATTACTTATAGCTCCTGCTTGAACTGTTTAAATTATCAAATCACTCCCATTAACTTTATCTTATGACCTCGACTAGCATTTATTTGGAATTATAAAATTCAGTTAATTTGATTCTATATAATGAAACAAACATTATGTACAGTTTTGGTAAATTATTTGTGATACACTTTTCAATTAATTAATATTGTAAATCTCATTTATCAAAATCATATACTTTTTATTCAAAACCCAGTTACCAAAAAAAACCTATTATCTTTATAAAAGAAGTGTAGAACGTTCAAAACCTCTTAACTTATCACGCATTTTATACGTATTCAAATCCTTTGTTTTGGTGAACTTCGTCACATTAATTTATATTAAGCAAATTCAATATTCAAATAAAAAATATAGAAAAATAATGTCTTATAACTAAAATCTAACCTGGTCTATTTTCTTCGCATTGACGCGTCCACTAATATTTCCCATACATTAAGCCATCCATTTGAATAAAAATTATCTTCCCTCAATTCAGGATTATTACATGCCCATTCGAAATATTGTCTATCCACACGCTTGAACCATTGCATTTAAATTATTTCCATCCCCCTCTGGACTACCATTATTCACTTATACTTATGCACCCCAATTTATCGTCGTCTCATTTCAGACTTAGAATTACTTCTTATCAATTTCCTCAAACTTAGAATTGGATTATCATCATTTATTTTCCCTTGACTTAGAAATTGAATTTTTCTCCCCGGCTTTAGAATAGAATTTTTATTATCATTGTCCCCTGACTCGAAGCCCTATTATTAATATGTTTTAGTTTAAAATAAAATTCCCCAAAATCTACTTACGTTTAATCGGCAATCATAATTTTCATCTTGGCACTTATACTATCTTTCACTTTAAAATTATTACGTATCACTTTATTTCATAGCGGCGCACTTCGGCCTTTGTTGAGTTGTAAACTGACTTCGTTATCACTGTACCTGTTAATATATCTTTTCTCTCCTACTCCGTCAGTGGGTATGGTCTACAAACTCGTCGCTCATTTTTAGCGAATCAAATCTTTGCATTTAAAGTAGTTTCTGATGTAATTTTCTATGCTTTCCAATAATTGTGGCCTGGTCGCAGCTGTCCTCGTTATCAAACATGCGGTGTTTTGATGAATCTAATTGCTTTTCCATAAACAACTGATGCAATTCGACTTTTAATTTTCATATCTGCCTGTTATTTACGCAATTTTTAATCTCTTTTCTTTATCACAGTTATTAACTACTTGTACGCATTCGCATTATGCTTCTCAAAGCTCTATTTCTATCTCAGTATTAACCTAATTGTTTGGAAGTCTTTTCAATGCGTGTTTAATTACACTTTATTATGTTTACATATAAGATACGCGTGCTTCCACTGAAAAAATCATTATTTGCCTTACCTAAATTAACTAAAACTCTATCTACAGGGTATTAAATATTTACTATTTACCTAATGCATGTGTTCCTGGTTTCTACACTAACTATGCGTCTTCCTGTGTGTATTTGCGTCGCTTAAAACTATTTATACTTTATATACAGGGTGTTGACTGCTTACTATTTACAAACTATCCCCATTTCTCAATTATTTACTAAATAAATGCAGTTTTCTGCTGCCTATGGTAATCTCTCATTTCTAAACAACCTTTACTATAAAGTACACCCTTAAACAACCCCTAATCACAGCAATATATATATATATATATATATATATATATATATATATAATTTGTATTGTTAACGACCTTTAGTTTTAATTTAATGATTGTTTGCGGGTTATAGGTCACAGGAAATAACTACTCTTCTTTAATACCTAAATTTTCGCATATATTTTATGCTTGATCACAGGTTTAACTAAAAATATATAAACACTGATTATAAGTATGAAAACTTTCAGTTACTCACAATGAGGTTGGTTACAAATATCATTGAAACATGAAATTATTACGTGTACATTAAATATTTAAAGCAGCTTTTTCAAAATGGTAAAAAAATTTTGTAATATAGAAAAGGTAAAATATTGGTTTGGCAGAATTTCAAAAATTTGATTAATACTATCTTGGATTTTTTATATGTATGTATAGGTGCATGCGTAAGTAGACGGAGGTGCCTAACTGTGTGTTTGTGTGTGTGTGTGTGTGTGTGTGTGTGGGTGTGTGTGTTTTAATATGTCTGTGTTCCCAAGTAATGTAAAGGTTACCATATATAAGGGTATTTGTTTATATAATTCTTGAGGATCCAAAGTTTTGTAGAAGTTTATTCATTGGAATTGAATTTTAGGTTTAAGAGATGTGCGTATATAGAACTAAGATCACCAATATCACTTTTTTTGTTCATACATTTTATATTTTTATAAATATGACATATTTCCATAAAAGTTCTTTTGAAAGTATTGTTTTCTATTTGAATGATATTTGGGTTGTTGAATCCAATTTATGTCCGTCATTAAGTGTTGGTAATCTATTTTCAAAAATTAAAGACAAAAATTCTCAGGTATTACAAAGAAACGTTATTTACAAAATAAGGTGTTTAGATTGTGATCTTTCATACATTGGTCAAACGTCTCAAAATTTGAAACAAAGAATTACACAACATAAAAGTGATATTCATACTAAACCTAAAGCATGTGCATTAGCTACACATGCACTTAATGACGGACATAAATTGGATTTCAACAACCCAAATATCATTCAAATAGAAAACAATACTTTCAAAAGAACTTTTATGGAAATATGTCATATTTATAAAAATATAAAATGTATGAACAAAAAAAGTGATATTGGTGATCTTAGTTCTATATACGCACATCTCTTAAACCTAAAATTCAATTCCAATGAATAAACTTCTACAAAACTTTGGATCCTCAAGAATTATATAAACAAATACCCTTATATATGGTAACCTTTACATTACTTGGGAACACAGACATATTAAAACACACACCCACCCACACACACACACACACACACACAAACACACAGTTAGGCACCTCCTTCTACTTACGCATGCACCTATACATACATGTAAAAAATCCAAGATAGTATTAATCAAATTTTTGAAATTCTGCCAAACCAATATTTTACCTTTTTTATATTACAAAAATTCTTTACCATTTTTAAAAAAGCTGTTTTAAATATTTAATGTACACGTAATAATTTCATGTTTCAATGATATTTGTAACCAACCTCATTGTGAGTAGCTGAAAGTTTTCATACTTATAATCAGTGTTTATATATTTTTAGTTAAACCTGTGATCAAGCATAAAATATATGCGAAAATTTAGGTATTAAAGAAGAGTAGTTATTTCCAGTGACCCATAACCCGCAAACAATCATTAAATATATATTGCTATGAACTGCCGGAATTATCGTGCCCCTACGTTGGGCTGTTATATTTAATTTGATTTGCTCTCTCTAAATTATCAAGCCCCTATGTTGTGCGCCTTATTAATTTTGCTATGTACTCTAAATTATTCGCGTTCCATCATTTGGACGACCATTTTAATATTTACTATGAATAAACAAGATTGTAATTATCTCCTCCTCCGGCTGTCTTATTAATATTGCTATCAACTTAACTGGATTTTATCTTGAAGCAACCTTGTCTGCCAATAGCAAAATTCGATACGTTACCGCCTTGCGTGTTATCAATTTCCTATTCAACTTGTAGCTCCTCCTTGAACTATTTAAATATGACCTCGGCTAGCATTTATTTGGAATTATAAAATTCAGTTAATTTCGATTTTATATAATGAACCCAATATATTATGTACAGCTTTTGTAAATTATTTGAAATACACTTTTCAATTAGTTAATGTTATAAATCTCATTTATTAACAATCATCTACCATTTACTCAAAACCCAAAGTCACAAAAAAAAAACTTATTATCCTTATCAACGAAGTGTAGAATATTCTAAACCTGTTATCATATTACTCATTTTCTACGTATGCAACTTCTTTTGTTGACTTTTCACAAGCATATTATATTAAGCAAATTCAATATTCAAAATAAAAAAATATATAGAAAAACAAAATGTCTTATAACTAAAAAATCTGACCTGGTCTATTTCTTCACATCGACGCTTCCATTTGAAATAAAAATTATCTTCCCCAATTCAGGATTACATTTCAATTATTGCCATTACCCTATGGACTACAATTATTAATTTATGCACCCCCAATTTATTGTCGTTTTATATCAGACTTGTTACTTCTTATCAATTAATTTCCTCAAACTTAAAATTGTATTATTCTTCCTCTAGACTTAGAAATTGTAGTTTGTTTCACCCCAGTACTTCAAATTTGTATTACTGTATTCCCCCCCCCCCGACTTCAGAATTGTATTACTGTTTCCCCAGACTTCAGAATTGTATTACTGTATTTTCCCATGGATTTCAAAATTGTATTTCTGTTCCCCAGACTTCAGAGCCGTTTAATCGGCAATTATAGTTTTCATCTTGGCACTTATTTTCTCTTTCACTTTTAAAATTTACGTATTGCTTTATTTCATAACGACGCACTTCGGCCTTTGTTGAGTTCAAAACTAAATTCGGTATCACGGTGCTTGCTAATATATTCTTCATTTCCCACTCCGTCAGCGGGTATGGTCTAGAGCTCGTTGCTTATTTCTGACCAATCAAATAATTACATTCAAAGTAGTTTCTGATGTAATGCTCCACGATTCCCCATAATTGTAACTTGCTTGCAGCTGTCTTTCGTTATCAACATGCTGTGTTTTGATAGATCTAATTGCCTTTCCATAAACAACTGATGCAATTCGGCTTTTAATTTTCATATTTACATGTTGTTCACGCAATTTTTAATCTCCTTTCTTATCAAAAATGGTTAGATATTTGTACGCATTTATATTAGCTACCTGAAGCTCTATTTCTATCTCCGTATTAATCTAATTGTTTGGAACTCTTTTGAATGCGTGTCTAATTACACTTTATCGTTTACTTATTTACAAATATACGCGTGCTTCCACTGAAAAATATCATTACTTGCTTTACCTAAATTAACTAAAACTTTATCTACAGGGTATTAAATATTTTTTATTTACCTAATGAATGTGTTCCTCGTTTCTACGCTAAATATGCGTCTTTCTATGTGTATCTGCGTCGCTTAAAACTATTTATACTTTATATACAGGGTGTTGAATACTTACTATTTACAAACTATGTCTATTTCTCAATTCTTCACTAAATAAGTGCAGTTTTCTGCTGCCTATGGTAATTTCTCATTTCTAAGTGATCTTTCCTATAAAGTGCACCCCTAAACAACCCCTTATCACAGCAATATATATATATATATATTTACCGGGTGTCCCAACGCATACGAAACGCTCGATTACTGCTTAATGGTAACGTTTAGCGAAAAAACTTTCAAATAAATCTTATGTATACTCAAAATGGCTACAACGTAAAATTAATTAGTATTATACAGGGTGCTCAATAAAAAAGTTATTTACAAAATTTGTTTTTTTAAATGGAACACCCAGTACTTTTTTAGAAATTCTGATTGCTCGTATCAAACTAGGGTAACTTTTATCAGAATTACCTATCTAAATCCCATAGTTGTTGAGATATTTAACTTTTTTCAAAATCGCATGATTCATTAAAAATTTTTGTAACACCATGATTTAGATGATACTGAACATTTAATTTTTGTAGGGGTATTGTATAAACTTGTAGTTAATGGAAACATAACACTAGTTATCAAAATAATATACAGGGTGTCCATTGCATCGTTTTCCGTTTATTGAACAATTAACGCAAGGAATGTCGCTTATTTCAAATGGAACACCCTGTATATTTTCAAGTAGTAAAATGCAGAATTAAATTCTCTATTAAACAATATAAGGTTACCCTATATTCATATTTAACCGTTTTCGAGTTATTAGCGAATAATTAAAAATGTTGGTACATAATTCTAAAGTTGGGTAATTTACTTTGATCACAGGCGGCACGTCGCCTACCAAATAATATTAACTATTTAACTTCGTTGCCACAGCAATCATGTTTAACTTTTGTTTTAGTTGTTAATCATATATGTAAGACAGAAGAAAAATTATTTATACATTTTTATTTGTATTTATTACATAATCCAGTTTAATGCTTATGATTAAGGTCAGAAACTAGACCGAAACGTCAAGCAATTAAACGAATTTAAAAAGCAACCGTTTTTAATTTTGACCAAAAGTATCCAAAGATAAATATTCAAACCTTAATTCAATATATATATATATATATATATATATATATATATATATATATATATATATATATTATGTTATGTATGTTGATATTTTATGTGTAATGATGCTTTAATATACGAGTAAAATAATAAGTGCAACCTGTAATATGGTGTTAGTCTGTAAATGATTAAATAAAACTCTTTCAATCCAATTATGCCACGGCTTGTTGAAACTCTTTCTCAGGGAAACTGAATCTAGTATTTTAACTCTGTAAGGAGAAATAGGTTCTTTGTCCCCTTACAGGTTTTGAAACACAGGCGCCTAAAGCGTATACGATCAAAATAAATTTAACCTCTAAATTGTGCTTACGTATACCGATTAAAACAAAGATTGATAAATCTATTCTGCAATTATTTATTCTAGTTAACGTTTGAAATTTAATTTATTCCAAATTACTTAATATGAAGAGTAGATAACATTAACTTTTATACCTGTAACTCCGTTGAATGTGTCTGGGTATACAGGATTGGAAACAGGATACACAAAGTTGCCTCGAGCGCTTTCAGTGAGTACCTATTAAATATATGTTTTAGTATAAAATACAATAATGTTTTTCCTCTAGTTTGGGTTCTCTTATGGAAACTACTTCAACCACTAATTGTTTTATTACTCTACAACTACGAACACCTTATACTTCACCAATTAACTGATCAGCTGCAACTCCTGAACCACAACAAAGGATGCCCCGATGGTGGTATATTTGAATTCCTTTTTTCTTTAATAAATTAATTTTCGTTGTTAACTTTCACTTTTCCTTTACCAGATTAAATGAAATGCATGCACCTTTAACATGTATATTTAATTGTATCAAAATTCTCAGTACAAGCTCTTTACAAAAACAAATTTATCAATGTACAAAAATTTATGTCCAAACTTTTTTAAAATTTTATAATTAATTCCCTCATTTAAAAACAATTATCACTATAACAACCAACAAAACACAAACTTATTTCTAGCCTACTACTAATATAACATAAAGGGTGCATTCAACAAATTTAACTTAAATCTACCTAATTACTATTTTAGAACAGCTTTGTTTTATTTTACATTTTATTTGACATTTCAAAAAAATTTTATGTTGCTTTTTAATTTAAATGTATTAAACATATCTCATTTTAGGAAACTCAAAATTATAATTGGCTCCAGTATCCTGCATAAATTACAAATATTAAATTGAAGACAAAACCTATACACATTCAACCGAAGATGCATTAGATACCCTTCGTATATGCAAACAAATAAAAATGCTTTTTATAAACCTCAAACGCTGTATTACTAGTACATAATATCCTATATATGCCTTCAACAAGTAACTATTCATCAATCTTTGTTGACCGTAGTGTTTTTAACTTTTAGTATAGCTTGATAAAATGGAAAATTTTTTGTTTTCTCAGTAGCACTAACGAACTACCTTTGTAGAACCTTTGATAAATGTCAAATGTCATAGAAGCCCCACCTGGTTTGATAAAATAAATATAAGATTCTCTTTCCTCTAAACAGTGTCAACGATTGTAATAAGCTTATTTTTGTTTTATTAAACCACTGCTAACCTTACGTTTTAAAATTTACTAACTGTAGTTCAACCATATCAAATTTTAATATGAATACTAATACTAAATTTTACTTTTGTAGAAATGTGTAGACTTGATTACTAATGCCTGTAATTTACTAACACCTTGTGATATAAAATGTGTTTGTGTATTTATTGTATAAATGGGTATAAATGTTCCAAGTGAAATCGTCCCCGACATTCACCCCTTTCATTCTCAAGCTTAAACGTATTGCCATTAGCGAAAATTTTCCTTATTTGATAAGGTCCTTCATATGGAAATAATAATTTTGCACAAATATTTCTACCCCAATTCGAAACTCTCAACCTCTTAACGATTACTAAATCCCCAATCTGAAATTTTGTCTGTTTCTTTATTCGATTGCATCGTTTCTCGACCTCCCTACGTTGTCTAGTCTCTGCCCTAGCTCTGGCCTGTTCTAATAAACTGTCAATGTCCTCCACCTCGTTCTGATCTCGCCATGGCCTGGCTGGTACCACCCCTTTCATTAACGTTACTGGACAAACTTTCGTCACTGAACTCGGTACAAAATTCAAATAATTTTCGATCCTTGGTAAATTTCGAACCCGACTATTATGCTGTCCCTCAACCGATATCCTTAAGTACTTGATGACTTCCCTAATGTAGCGTTCACATGGATTTGCTTGTGGATGTCGTATACTACAAAACCCAACTTTTATACCTTCTCCCCTTAATTTATCAATCACCCTTTTATTATTAAAATAAGTGGCGTTGTCCATCAATATCTTTTTCATCACCCCTGTCTGTTCAGTGTACTTTCTTATGCTCGTCAAAACGTGTCTTGTGTTGCAGTTTCTGCCTGGGTATAATTTTACGTACTTCGAAAAAATGTCCACCATCACCAAAATATGTCTGTATCCGTTATGTCCTGGTATTAAGTTGCTTACATAGTCGACTGCTACGATGTCCAAAGGTCTTTCTGTGTTAATTACCATGTGTGTGTTTTGTAACGTTATGTTCTTGTCTTTGCTTAGTAAGCATGTTCTACAACTATTTATGCTGTCCTTTATCAAAGAAATGTCGTTGTTCGTATAAAAAGTCTCCCTAAACAGTAAAAAGGTCTTTCGTATTCCAATGTGTCCGTATGTCCTGTGAATTTCTACGATCATTTTAGTGCTGTCTCTTTTGATAATACTAGTAAGTCTTCGTCCCCAATGCGTTTTACCAAAAAGTTATTCCTCAGATTAAACCCTTTATATTCAACCCCATTTTGCTCGTTTAATTTCGTCCGAATGGTCATAATGTCATCGTGCTGTTGCATGTTGATAAATTCCTGGTTTGTCCATCTACCCTCGTCTTTAAATGTCTGTAACGCTACTAAAAATCCCTTTTTTTCACCCCCAGTTGTGTCGTCCTTTCTACTAAGAAAGTCTGCAGTCACGTTCTCCTTCCCTGGCTTGTGCCTAATGTCAAAGTCATATTCTTGTAGTGTTAACGCCCACCTATACAAACGATTATTTAAAATTTTTTCTTCTTCAAAAACGTCACAGCTGAATTATCTGACTCTATCAGAAACTTATTCCCTAACAAATAAAACCTTAATTTTTTTACTGCATACACAATAGCTAACATCTCCTTCTCGGCAGTTGAATACCTTGTCTCACATTCCTTCAGTACTCTGGAAATGAAGCATATTGGCACTTCTACCCCCTTTTGTATTTGAACTAATTCTGCGCCTATCACACGATTGGATGCATCTGTTCGTAAAATAAACTTATCTACAAAATTTGGATATTTTAATGATAATTCCTGGTAAAACCCCCTTTTCAAATCCTGAAATGCATTCTCTCGCTGCTCCGTCCACCTCCATCTCTCATTCTTTCTAAGTAATTCCACCAATGGTAGGCACAATTCTGAATAATGTGGTATAAAACGTTTATAGTAGTTGAGAACTCCTAAAAACCCTCGCAAGCCCCTTAAATTTCTTGGTTGTTCTAAATTTTTAAGTTCGTCCAACCTTTTTTTACAAATCGTAATGCCCTCGTCACAAATCCCAAATAACCAACTTCACGTTTGAAAAATTCACATTTCTCTACATTCAATTGTAAACCTCCTTCATCTATCCTACGTATAATTTTTGTTACATGTTCCATGTGTTCCTCGTTACTCCTGGAGAATATCAGTATATCATCGACATAGTGCGTGCAAAATTCCTCAAACTCATTTAATAACTTCTGCATGGCTCTGACCAATGCAGCTGAACTTGAACCGAGACCAAATGGAACTACTCTATATTGAAATATTTCTCCCTCGATGCTAAAACCAGTATACTTTCGGCTGTCTTCATGCAAAAGGAATCAACCAAAATGAGTTTTTCAGATCTAATTTGCTGAAAACCTTTCTCCCACTAATTTTGTATAATAAATTATCCATCGATTGTGGCTGTTCATATTGTGCTTTAGTAATCAAATTTAATTTTATGGCATCTAAACAAATTCTTATATCTAACTTATCACTAGGTTTGGGTACAACAACGATTGGATTAATAAAAGAAGTCCTTGCTGGCTCTATTATTCCATTCTTCAACATATCCTTGATTTTTATCTTTACTCTCTCCCTCATACTATACGGAATCGGATATACCTTCGTGTAAAACCCATTTTCTTCTGTTACTTCTAACTTGTGTACATATTTAGTCGCTACCCTTGGTTCCCCATTAAATAACCCTACATGCTCTTTAAATATCTCATATAATCTACCCTTTATTCCCTCGTCTATAATCCCTATCTGTCCTTCGTCAAATACCTTCTCAAATAAATTGCCTAACATTATCTCATCCTGTCCTTCTAAATTACTTTCCTTAATCATCCCTGTACCATAAACATCACTATTAGTATCCATCCCTTTATTCGAACTCACCTTAGGCACCACCCAATTCTTCCTAATATTTAAAATCTGTATACTTCTATCCTTGCCATCTATTTTCATCCCAAATCTTTCTATAACATCTATCCCTATTATAAAATCTAAATATAACCCCGTTGCCACTAAAAACTCAGCTTCTCCTAGCTTTTCTCCCCCTATTGAAATCGGTACACAAATCATTTCGTCGATTACTGATATCTTCTTTTTCATCGCAGACCACAAACTTATCCGTTTTATCTTGCAAATCCTCCCTTTTAATAACTCAGCGTGCTTGATTACTATTTCTTTCTTTACCAGCGACAGCTCAGACCCACTATCAATTAATGCTACATATAAACAATTTTCTAACTTTAAATTAACAAACGGTAAACTACTTTTCCTTTCACCCCTGTCTTCTAATAACGAATGTACAAAACTTAAGCTACTAGTCGTACCCAAATCCACTAAACTTAAACCTATATCTAACTCTAAATTTACTAACTTATTTACATAATCGGAGTTTTTTTTAAACCCGATGGCTCCTCGTGAACCTGTGCTATTTCAATCAAGTTTTCGGATTCCCTGTTCCTGCCTGACGTTGTCATATGTCTGATTCCTACATTACGCTGCTCTGGACTTTTATCTCTCTCCCTATTATATTTGAATTGTTCGTTGTGGTTGTATCTACTTCCATAGTCCTGCTGTCCACGTTGAAAATCCTGTCTTCGGTTGAATTGTCTCCCATCTCCCCAGTCATTTCTATGCCAGTTATTTGATCCCCTAAAATTTTCGTCTCTATGTACCCGTTGACCCCAGTTGTTCGTTCTCCCTAGATCTCCCTGATATTGATTCCTGTTCCAGTTATTGAAACGGTAATTGTCCCCCTGGTCCTGGTTTCTGTTCCCATTGTGTTGAGGTGTCATGTGTCTCTCCCCGTGTCGTTGTTCCTGTCTTGGATTGTCATATCGATTCCATGTTTTAAAATTTTCCTGTTGATTCCGGTTTCTCCCGGTATTCCTACCTTCCCAATATCTATTATTATTTTCAAATTCCCTGGCCATGTCATAATTCCGCGTGATTTCTAAAAATTCCTTCAGTGTTTTAATGTTTTGAGTGGCCACCGCCCTAGCCACTTCAGCTTCCATGTCTCGATAAAAACTGTATCAACTCCTCTTCTCTAAATTTCGGAGTTAAATGCTGCGCCTGATTGTAATTGTCAATGATGTATTCCTCTCGCGACCCCATGCTAGTCAAATACTGTCCTGTTATCAATTTTGTCCGAATTTCTGTCTGTTTTGCGTTACCCCAATATTGTTCTTTGAAAAGAGTTTTAAATTGCTCGTATGTGTTGTAACTTTTCCTGATAATGCTGTGCCATTTTTCAGCGTTTCCCTTTAAACTTGCCCCTATCATTTGCATACGCACCCTCTCTGGTTCACCTTCCATTATCTCGTCCAACTTATCTAGGTATAGCATCGGCTGTTCAAAACGTTTTCCCTCAAATTTCGGTAAAATTTCTCGTCCATTTTTAAAATAACCCTGGTCCATTGTCACTAAACGTCCCCCTTCTAATCCTGTTACTTGTTCCCTAATTACCCTAACACTACCTTCCAGTACCCCTAATTTTTCATCCACCCTCGTCTCTAAATATCCTATCACATCAGCCCTTAATTCCCCTGAATCTCTAATTTTATCCTGAATAATGTCCATAACCTCCCTTTTAGAATTTTGAAGATTCTCGGTTTGTTTTAGATCGACTCCTACCAATTCACCCCTTAGCTCCGACAAACCTGTTACAAAATTTTCTTCGACGACTTTTACCCTGTCTTCTACGTCCGTTCTTACTTCATCTCTAAGTAAACCCAAACTGCTCTGTATCAACGCATTTATCCCTCCGAATTTCATCTCAATCATTTCAAATCCTTCCCTCACTTCCACTCGTGAATTCTCATTTTTTTCTTCCATTTTCACAAATCTTGTCTCCATTCTCTCAAAATTTTTCTTACCTTCCGCTTGCGAATTCTCATTTTTCTCTTCCATTTTCACAAATCTTTCCCCCATTTCCGCTCGTGTGTTTTCAAATTTTGTCTCCATTTTCTCAAATCTTTCCCCCATTCTCTCAAAATTTTTCTTACCTTCCGCTTGTGAATTCTCATTTTTCTCTTCCATTTTTTCAAATCTTTCCCCCATTTCCGCTCGTGTGTTTTCAAATTTTGTCTCCATTTTCTCAAAATTTTTCTTACTGTCCGCTTGTGACCTTTCAATATTTTCTTCCTGTGAGTTCCTAAATTCTCTCAAAAACTGCATAATACCTAGCATGTCCCCCTCGTTCGCTGTCTCTCTGACACCTTCAACCTGTCTTTCCACGTCCGGCTGAATTACAACCACCTCCGGCTCCACATATTCTCTCCTTTCCTCCCCTGCATCTCCTGCCGCTAAAGTCTCCATCACCCGTTGCCCTCTCATAACCGTCTCGACACCATAAACCTTTCCTGACCTGGTGATCCCTTTCTCGTCTGACATGTTCTCAATAATGTTGCCTTTTTTTTAATGACCTTTTTCTTGCCCCACCAAAATACAATTTCTCCAAACCTGCAACTACGCTAATTCTCTCTCTCCAAAACACCACGCTTACAACACTGCTTATCGAGCCCCACCTGCTTTTTGTCCTACTGCAACCTATTACTCTTTAACTTGCCCCACGTTTGTTGGTCGCCAATATTATGTTATGTATGTTGATATTTTATGTGTAATGATGCTTTAATATACGAGTAAAATAATAGGTGCAACCTGTAATATGGTGTTAGTCTGTAAATGATTAAATAAAACTCTTTCAATCCAATTATGCCACGGCTTGTTGAAACTCTTTCTCAGGGAAACTGAATCTAGTATTTTAACTCTGTAAGGAGAAATAGGTTCTTTGTCCCCTTACAGGTTTTGAAACACAGGCGCCTAAAGCGTGTACGATCAAAATAAATTTAACCTCTAAGTTGTGCAATTATTTATTCTAGTTAACGTTTGAAATTTAATTTATTCCAAATTACTTAATATGAAGAGTAGATAACATTAACTTTTATACCTGTAACTCCGTTGAATGTGTCTGGGTGTACAGGATTGGAAACAGGATACACAAAGTTGCCTCGAGCGCTTTCAGTGAGTACCTATTAAATATATGTTTTAGTATAAAATACAATAATGTTTTTCCTCTAGTTTGGGTTCTCTTATGGAAACTACTTCAACCACTAATTGTTTTATTACTCTACAACTACGAACACCTTATACTTCACCAATTAACTGATCAGCTGCAACTCCTGAACCACAACAAAGGATGCCCCGATGGTGGTATATTTGAATTCCTTTTTTCTTTAATAAATTAATTTTCGTCGTTAACTTTCACTTTTCCTTTACCAGATTAAATGAAATGCATGCACCTTTAACATGTATATTTAATTGTATCAAAATTCTCAGTACAAGCTCTTTACAAAAACAAATTTATCAATGTACAAAAATTTATGTCCAAACTTTTTTAAAATTTTATAATTAATTCCCTCATTTAAAAACAATTATCACTATAACAACCAACAAAACCCAAACTTATTTCTAGCCTACTACTAATATAACATAAAGGGTGCATTCAACAAATTTAACTTAAATCTACCTAATTACTATTTTAGAACAGCTTTGTTTTATTTTACATTTTATTTGACATTTCAAAAAAATTTTATGTTGCTTTTTAATTTAAATGTATTAAACATATCTCATTTTAGGAAACTCAAAATTATAATTGGCTCCAGTATCCTGCACAAATTACAAATGCTAAATTGAAGACAAAACCTATACACATTCAACCGAAGATGCATTAGATACCCTTCGTATATGCAAACAAATAAAAATGCTTTTTATAAACCTCAAACGCTGTATTACTAGTACATAATATCCTATATATGCCTTCAACAAGTAACTATTCATCAATCTTTGTTGACCGTAGTGTTTTTAACTTTTAGTATAGCTTGATAAAATGGAAAATTTTTGGTTTTCTCAGTAGCACTAACGAACTATCTTTGTAGAACCTTTGATAAATGTCAAATGTCATAATATATATATATATATATATATATATATATATATATATTGTAATGTCAGGGGGAGGTACAAGGCTTCTAAGGGTAGATTTGTGTTAAAAGGGGTGTATGCCAAATAAAATGATTCATATATCAGATCCAGTAATTCAAAAACTATATTTTGCCGTACTTTACATATGCTAAAGTATTTACCATGTTAGTTTGAAACGTATGTGCCAAAAGGTAAACTAAATGACTTGATGACGTTGATAAAATGCACAGTGCTCAAGGTTTTATACTAAGTTGAAATTTAATAAGCCATTGAAAGTACATTTGCCGTCTGAAAACCGGATGCGTCTACGGATGTCTACTATCAACCAAGCATCCAGGTCATGTGTGAATTATTTTGGCTTTTATTTAAATAGAATCAACTTTTGGACGAATTTGTAAATTCAAAATTATAAGTTAATAGCAGTATCAAATATAATTGGAGAATTGTGAAGTATTTAGGACCAATGATAGAATTTAGGAATGTGTATAAAGACAATAGTGAAGGTATTTGTGACACCAAAAAAAGGACAAATTGTTATTGGATATTTTTATGTATTTAAAATGTAATTAAGTAAGCTAGTTTTGTTGTGCTTATTGCCTAGGAGAGTAAACAAGAGGATTCTTTTTCGATTAAATTTAGTATAAAGACGTGTTTTTGCAAACCTGCGTTAAAGTTGTTATATATTTTGAAAAAATAAATGTGTTTGAATTTAAATAGTCTGATTTATTAAAGTGGAGGTACAAGAAGCATCGGTGGTTAAATAAGCAACAGCGACGTTAAAAGAAGTGTAAAGATTGATGATAGTGCGACGGGAAAGCAACGAATATTTAATTAGATTTGGAACGAGATTGGGAAAGGTAGTAGTACATTCGAGTGGTTATACAAAGGGACGAAGTTGGATTTGGATAGTGGTTTAAGGGCAGAAGGACATAGAGTGGTTATACAAGCGACGGCGAAGCAACGAATATATAAATAGATTTGGGATTGATTTCGATAGAGATTTGAAGGCAGTAGGACATCGAGTTGGACATCGAATTTATAGCAGGGCATTGAGTGATTTGGAACAGGACGGCGGTTAGATTTGGATTGATTACGAAAAGGCGGACGGATTAATTGAAGCACGAAGAGGGAAATTAGGAAAGCAGCAATTGCAGGGGAAGATTCAACGCAGAAAAAAAGGAACACGGAAGGATTAGCGCAGGGGAAGTAATTACAACGGTTTGTCAAAATTCTAAAATTCGGGTTATTCATTTCAGATTTGGGGTCATCAAAATTGTACTAAGACACCTGGAGGCGATACGAAAGTTCAATAGTGATTGTGAGTCCATGTAAAGACGCATACGGCGACTAAGATCGTGAGCCAGCAGCATTTAAAAGGGCATCAGCGAAGTATAATTCAGGTGAGTACCGTGCAATATCATAAAACGTCAAAAAAGTCAGAAATTGTGTACATTAATTAATTTGGC
Source organism: Platerodrilus igneus (assembly GCA_036346225.1). NCBI lineage: Eukaryota > Metazoa > Arthropoda > Insecta > Coleoptera > Lycidae > Platerodrilus > Platerodrilus igneus. The sequence goes on along the minus strand of JARFIW010000229.1, from coordinate 6,723,485 downwards.
ACAAAGCTACGTTGATCAGTAAAATTTGGCATATACAGTAGTAAATTCATATAAAAGTAGTAAAACAAAAGAGTGTGCAGTTTGGTTGGGCAGTGCACATCTACTTACGACTGAACCCACGGTAAGTAGGTGAACACCCTGAGATAAAGAGTTCATATAGTCGAGGCATAATAATTGTAAACAGTTTAAATAGATAACCAACCAAACGTTGCTAAAGCACATTATATAAAAGTCATTCATTTAATAATAAAAATAGGCGCGACGACAAAAGTAGTGTATAATAATTTATAATTTAAATAAATAATAAAAGTAAAAGGGGAGCCAGTAGAATATATATATATATATATATATATATATATATATATATATATATATGATCTTGCTTTCAATAACAAACGTATTTGCTATACACTAATTGAACTTGTTTGAATCTTGGGATATATTTCGTTCGAAATAAGTTAGTGGCTTTAGTTTAAAACATTTATTATACTTTGTAGCTTATGATTAAGAAAACAAATTTTCAGAAACGTCAAGTATAATAAATGTAGAAGTAGAAAAACTAATCAACATTCCTATTATATAATTTAAAAAGTAGCTATTTTATTTTGTGGAAAAATCTGAAATTAAATATATAAGTGGTATGCCAAATCTGACAAACCATAATTGAGTTAATAAATTTGTAAATGTGTAAACTATTTAACAATTGTATTTGAGCGATTTAAAACCAAAAACCTGTGGTATTACTTGACGATTTAGAGAATATGAATTTTATAGTGTTATTATGATAAAAAATATTAAAAAATATTTATTTATCTAGAATGAAATAGACGCAACAATACGTTGGCAATTTAAGCTTTTCATATTGGGTGGAGTGTAAAAATCAATAATTTCTTAAGAGTAGTATAAGCTAAAACATATGTAGAACTGTACAAGGTTGGGCATTCGAAAACAAGCTACGACGGTTGTGAATTTCAAGGAACGAACGTGCAGTAGATAAACAATTCCAATAAAGTATGTATGTTTGTTGTGGTTTGTTTAGCATTTTTCTTAATCTTCTTTGGGAATTAAACCACTCGTAGTTTTTAAAATCATTCTTATTTACCTTTCGATCCATGACCTAGGATTGTTGTCAAAATAATAAAAATTTTAAGTTTAGTATTTATGACATAAATTGAAGGCGACTTTGATTTATTGATGTTCGATATATTTGGTTCAAGTACATTAAGTGAAAATTTTAAAGTTTAAAAGAATGATTGCCTTCAATTTGTGTTGAGTCCTGGGAACGACTTTTTAGGTAGCCAATACGCTTAACGTGAAATCAGCTGATTAATTTTTATTGGTACTTTCATATAAATTCAATAATTTGAGTATTGGAAAACATTTTTTATCATGTTTATATTTATGCGGTTGAGAGGATGGTTATTAAAGAAATGTGTGATGACGTTACTGTAAGGCTTAAGCAGCCGGGGGCTGTTAATATGCCTATTGTTATGTAATTAGTTGTTGTATGTATAAATAGAAATCATGTATGTAAGCCGTATTTCATGTTAATATCGCAAGGTAAACCCAGGAAAAACTTGCAATGCTACCTAGATATTGTGGGCATTTGATTTTCATTTGTTATTTCTTTTAGTAATGGAATCCATTGTTTACTGAAAGCCACGGATTCGTTTGCTACACAGTTATTTTTATGTAGGGTTATATAAGAAGCTTCTTTGATGTTGCGTTTTTGGTGGTTTTTTTCTTTGTCAATAATTTTTGCGTCCTCCCATTGTATTTTATGACTGGATTATGATTTATGTTCTTTTAATCGAACTTCCCATTTCGATTGAACCTGCACCTTGCCGAGGTTCTAGATTACTAGAATAGGTGAAATGGCTTGCGTGTTCTAATGAGCTAAAGAGCCAAACTACAGGTCCAACCAAAGTAGTAGGGTCGATAGTGAGGAACCAGACTAAGACAGGTCCCCGAAAGAGGGCAGCGGCTTTTTCAGTACTTAGATTGGCAGAGACTATAGGGGTCGGTATGGCAGTCTAAGACACGCTACCGCGATGTGGAAGGCAACGGTAAACCACCACATTACCTCCCAAGTACACATTACATGTGATTTTCCAATGCTCCACCCGAAGGTACTACATTGGCCAGGAAGCGAGTTTTTTTTTTACCTGGAAAATTTTGAATTTTGCCGAATCCTTGCTGTTCCAAGCAAGGTAGGGATCTTTAACGTGCGTGACAACACTCACACACGGGACCTCCATTTTACCTCTCATCCGAACGAGGGTGTATTTTTGCGAAAAATGCTTGCCTAACATTTTTCAAGCGGACCGTGTCGGGATTCGAACCCGGGACCTAGGGCGTAGTAGTCACACACATACCACTACGCCACGGAGCCGCCTTCCCAAGTACACAGTTCATTTACATTTCCAATGCTCCACCTGTAGGTACTACATTGGCCAGGAGGCGAGTTTTTTGTTGCCTGGAAATTTAGAATTTTGCCGAACCCTTGCCGTTCCAGACAAGGTAGGGATCTTTAACGTGCGTGACAACACTCACACACGGGACCTCCATTTAACCTCTCATCCGAACGAGGGCGTAATTTTTGTGAAAAATGCTCACCTGCCATTTTTCAAGCAGTCGGCCGTGTCGGGATTTGAACCCGGGACCTTGGGATCCATAGTCTTACGCTTACTACATTGATCCACGGCGACGCCTTCCCAAGTACACAGCATACCTAAAATGTAATGAAATGATGGCATTCTCTGGAGTAAACGATTTCGGAGTTAAAATAGTCCCCCATTCGAATCTCCGGGAGGGGGCTACTTCGGAGGATGCGATCGGAAAGTTCAGAATAAGAGTCGGGAACATTTTACGAAACGGAATGTGAAATGTAAGAAGTATGAAGCAAGTAGGTAAGCTAGAGAACCTAAAAATCGAAATGAATAGGTTAGCACTAGACATAGTAGGGATCAGCGCAGTTCGGTGGCCAGAGGCGGGGGATTTTTGGAGTGGAGACTTCAAGATAATTCATACCGGAGCAGAGAAAGGAAATTTGAGTGTGGGAATAGTTATGCGGAAAAAGAAAGGATACTGTGTAGAAAATTACTTACAAAAGAACGAAAGAGTACTCATGGTTAGATTAGAATCTAAACCAGTAAACACAGTGATAATACAAGTATACATGCCCACCTCTAGCTACAGTGACGAAGAGGTAGAAGCGATCTACACAGATATCGAAGACATATTAAGAAACTTAAAAGGACATGAAAATTTAATCATTACGGGGGATTTTAATGCAATGGTAGGTGAGGGTAGGGAAGGAGCGGTAGTAGGTTTATTTGGTTTAGGTACTAGAAAATAGGCTGGTCGAATTTTGCGACAAGAACAATTTAATCATTACAAACACATTATTTCAACATCATGTTAGAAGACGATATACGTGAAAGATGCCAGGAGATATAGGAAGATATCAAATAGATTACATTCTTGTTAGACAACGGTTTAGGAATCAAGTAAAAGGCTGTAGAAGCTATCCAGAAGCAGATATAGACACTGGCCACAACATCGTAATTATGAAGGCCGCACTTAAATTTAAAAATTTGAAAGAAAGAACGGAAAAAGGCACTTGGACTTAGAGAAACTAAAAGATATCTGGAAAATATCTGATATTAAGGAAGTAGAAACAAAATGGAATAAGTTTAAATCCAGCCTAGACATAACAGCCAGCGATATTCTGGGGTATACACAAAAAGAAAATAAGAAATCATGGATAACAAGGGATATCCTGAATTTAATAAAAGAAAGGCGAAAATACAAAAATAATCAGGCGAAACAGGAAAACAGAGATACAAAGCCATAAAATGAGAAATTATTCGCAAATGCAGGAAAGCTAAAGAACAATGGATTGATGAAAAGTGCAAAGAGGTACAAACTAAGATGGAAGTAGGAAAGACAGATGAAGCATACAAACTAATCAGAATCAATTTTAGGGATATAAAACCCTATAGCCAAAATATAAGGGACACAGGAGGAAACGTCATTATAAAAAATGTAGCGAAAGTGGGTAGATGGCAAGAATATATAGGGAATTTATATGCAGGAGAGGAACTAACTGCATTATAACAGGAATCAGACATTGTAAATGATGACTTGGGATATCCTATACTTAGAGATGAGTTTGAATTACCATTAAAGGGTCTGAAAAATGGTAAGGCGCCGGGTACCGATAAGGTGCAGGCATAAACTCTAAAAGCAGCTGGGCATGCAGTAACAGAACGTCTCTTCCTACTTGTAAGCTATATGTATGAGACAGGCGAGATACACAAAGATTTGAAACGTAACATCATAGTAAGAAGAAAGGCACGGCTAGATGTGAAAATTTTCAAACAATAAGTTTGACTGCACACGTGTCAAAAATATTAACTAGAATTGTACAAAGACGAATGGAAAAACGAGCTGAAGAAATACTAGGAAAAGACGAATTTAGGTCAACAATGTAAAATGGAAAGAAATGTTTGAAATACTTTAAAAAATTGGAATAAGTTATAGGGATAGACGAATAGTACATAGCTTATACAAAGAGCAAACAGCAGTAATAGAATTAGAGCAGGAACATAGAGAAGTACATATTAGGCAAGTGGTAAGACAGGAATGTGCCCTATCCCCATTAATTTTTAACTTGTATATTAATGAAGTAATGAATACTGTCAAATGCAGGGAGACATTTGGAATTACTATGCAGGGACAAAAAATTGATATGCTTACATTTGCAGATGATATAGTGGTATTAGCATCTAGCAAGGAAGAGTTAGAGGCTGCTCTTAATGAAATGGAAACTGTTCTAACAGAGAGATACCGTATGAAAATTAACAAAACTAAAGTACTAGTATGCAAAGGAGGGGAGAAAATCAAAAACATGAATACAAATATGTAACACGAACTTACAAGAGGGTAAGGATTTCTGTTACCTTAGAAGCCAAATAACGCAAGATGGGAAAAGCGCAAAAGATACAAAACAAAGATTAGCACAGGGTCGTGCTACATTTAATAAGAAAAAGCAACTACTGTGTTCAAAGGCAACAAACATAGAAACAAGGAAAAGATTGCTTAAAACATGTGTGGAGCACAGCACTGTACGGCTGTGAAGCCTGGACAGTAGAAGAAGCGGACAAGAAAGAGGTAGAAGCCTTTGAAATGTGGTGCTACAGACGTATGATGAAGATATCATGGACAGACAAAGTTAAGAACGAAGAGGTACTAAAAATGGTAGGGGAAGAAAGAAATATGTGAAAAACGGTAAAAAATAGGAGAGATAGGATTATAGGCCACATACTATGGCATGAGGGAATAGTGCAGAATATATTAGAAGCAGAGATAGGAAAAGAGAGAAGTAGAGGTAGAACTAGGTTAGACTGATGCACACAGATAGTGAAAGATGTAGGCTGTAGGAATTTCAGGGGAATGTGTAGGTTAGCTCAGAATAGAAATCAATGGATAAATTAATGTCGAAAAAAGTAACTGTACTTAAACATGATGACTATTATAAGCAACTACAAGTATTGGTTGGGAAATATTCTCGAATAATGTTAATTGTGTGAAAGGATTTACTGGAAAACTATTAATTCGGTAAATGTCTAAGTGTTGGGGGATCTTGGCAGCCACAGGCTACTTAACTCCCTTTACTGAATCTCAGTGAAATAGGGCATAAAATTAGAAAACAATAGTATGGGAACCGAGCTGTATATAGGCTGTGTGAGAATTTCAGTGAACTGTGTAGACTAGCTCAGAATATAAATCAGTGCAGGTACATGTCCAACTAATTTTGAAATGGAAAACCTAATGACAAAAAAATAAGTGCAGATAAATCTGATGATTATTATAAATAACTACAGGTGTTGGTTGTGAAATATCTGCAACTAATGTTGTCTGTGCGAAAAGATATATTGGAAAAAATGTTAAATCAGTAACTGTCCAAGTGCTGGGGGAACTTGGAAGCCACAGGCTGCTTACCCCCCTTCACAACCTTATATGTGATTTTACAATGCTCCACCCGAAGGTACTACATTGGTCAGTAAGCGAGTTTTCTTTACCGAACCCTTGATGTTCCAAGCAAGGTAGGGATCTTAACGTGCATGACAACACACACATGGGACCTCCATTTTACCTCATACCCAAACGAGGGTGTATTTTTGTGAAAAATGCTCGGCTAACATTTTTTAAGCGGACCGTGTCGGGATTCGAACATGGGACCTTGGGCATAGTAGTCGCACACATACCAACTACGCCACGGAACCGCTTTCCCCCTTCACAACCAAGGATATCTGTTGAAAAAAAACAGAGGAAATAGAAAGGCAGAATACGTTCTAAGACATTTTTGGGGATTAGTATGGGATATATTATAAGTAGAGATAGGAAAAAAGAGGTAGATGTAGGCCTAGATCAGATAGTGATAGATGCAGACTGTGCAAACAGGAAACAATGATGGTACGCGTCTAACCAGTTCCAGGACTGAAAACCTAATGATGATGAATCGAACTTCAAATGGTCCGGAACTTTCTCCTATATAAATCTTGTTATATTCACACGGTATTTTGTAGATACAGTTTTTTGTACTTTGTATTGCGTTTTTGGGTTTTGTTTTTGTTAATTGTGCTCTTAGTGTATTGGTGGTTCTAAATAGTTTTAATTCTGAATTTGGTTTCTACTCTTTGGATTTTTTCAGAAAAACCTTTTAAGTATGGTATTGAGAGCAATTTTTGGTGCGTATTGTTGTTTTTGTATTCTTCTTCTTTATTTTTTGGGACTTTAGTTATTTCTTTCTCTATTATTCTTTTAGGATACTTGTTTTCTATTAGTGTACATCTGATTAGATCTTTCTCTTTCTTTAAAATTTCTTCGTTTGATGATATTAATTTTGCTCTATCATACATGGGTTTGATAATTCCTCGTTTGATACAGTGTGGGTGGTTTGAATCAAAGTTTATGTATCTGTTTGTGTGCGTTGGTTTTCTGTATGTTGATGTATTAATTGTTGTATCGTTTTTGCTAACTAGAACATCTAAAAATGAAGGTTTTCCTTGTTGTTCTAATTCATATGTGAATTTAATAGTTGGTTCTATTTTGTTAATTGACTCTACAAAGTTTTTAATTAGTTCTGTATTATAAGGCCAAATAGCATAGACATCATCTACGTTTATATAACGCTTATATAACCCTACATAAAAATAACTGCGTAGCAAAAGAATCCGTGACTTTCAGTAAACAATGGATTTCATTACTAAAAGAAATTAAAAAAGAAATAACAAATGAAAATCAAATGCCGACAATATCTAGGTAGCATTGCAAGTTTTTCCTGTGTTTTCCTTGCGATATTAACATGAAATACGGCTTACATACATGATTTCTATTTATATATACAACTAATAACATAACAATAGGCATATTAGCAGCCCCAGGCTGCTTAAGCCTTACGTAATCACACACTTCTTTAATAACCATCCTCTCAACCGTATAAATAGAAACATGATTTAAAAATGTTTTCCAAACCTCAAATTATTGAATTTATTTGAAATTACCAATAAAAATTAATCAGCTGATTTCCACGTTAAGCATATTGGCTACCTAAAGAAGCCGTTCGCAGGATGCACATGAAGACAATCATTCTTTTAAACTTTAAAATTTTTACCTATTGTACTCGAACCAAATACATCGAACATCAATAAATCAAAATCACCTTCAATTTATGCCTTAAGTGTCAAACTTAAAATTTTTATTATTTTGACAACAATCCTAGGTCTTGGATCGAAACGTAAATAAAGATGATTTTAAAAAATATGAGTGGTTTAATTCCCAAAGATTAAGAAAAAAAAATCCACTAAAGCTTTTAAACGTTGAGAATATATTTCTAGGTAAAAATCGTTAACTGAAAACACAGGGCTATAAGAGCAACGGACGGTTACATGTAGAAAATAGATCGATGAAAGCAGGCGAGAGACGATATTTAGCATGTAATAAACACATAGGGAAGATATCATATGGTCAAGTGTTGGGACTTTCAAACGTCTGTAAAACGAGGATATTTTATAAGGCAATAAGCGGGACAAGGATCCAGCGTGTTTGCAGAAGATATTGATTTTCAAGGCGCTCAGAAAAGTAGGGAGAAACAACTCTGAAGGATGTGATGATAGAGGGACTATGCAAAGGCAATTGTGGTCACCACAGGTTAAATACAATAACTTTGAGAACCTCCTGCAGAAGATACGTCAATTCAAAAATCCCATTCGCGAAGTTACAAAACCGGTTTATTATAGGACATTACCTTGCCCTGACTTTACGGCATACCAATTTCCATATTCAGGCATTACCATGGCTTGTAGTCATTCACACTAAGCTAATTAAAACTTTATTTAATAATGAACTGTTAAAACTTTCATTTTTCATTAATTCATAATTTTAATGGTTACTGTTAATATTCATTCAATAAACTTTTACTCGCGAAACTAGCCGTATCAACGCACTGGCACTGCCATAACCATACATAGAATTTATAAAAGTCTTGAATCAGAAAGACCTTTCATAATTTTACTTTAAATCAGGATTATATTTGAAAACTGCAGGAAACTTGATAAAAAGGTCATCCTATTTGATAGTAATCAAAATATTTATCTAATATTTTTATACATACCTATCATTGCAATCGGCAAATAGTCTGTTAACAGTCTCTTTACTATTCAACTGAATAGCAACTATGAGCGCTCTTGTATATTCACCAAACTTAATATACTGTTCAGTTATAAACTTGAGAATTTTAGTACCTTCCTTTTCTTCTACAAATTTCACACACGATAATAAATATAAACAAATCCTTTGATATGTACTGTTATCGATATGATCTTGTAAGAGGTCAAGACGGTCAATTTCCATAAGCATATCACAAACTTGAATCTCTGCATTATGGTTGCAATCAAATCTGATAATATCCTTAATAACAGGTATTAGTATTGATGGGGATTTTGGACAAGCCAACCACTGTTCTACAACTTCGACTTCTAGCTGTCTAATATATTCATGTCCCCAGTCTCCTATATTCTGCATGGTTCCTAATAAACAGTATCGAAGGCAATCACGATTCTCCCTAGCTTTATCGTGGCCAGTTGTTCCCATTGCAAGTATTGAAACTACATCTGCATACTGACGTTTTGTTTTTACATCTACTATTTTTTCATAACCTTGTTTTATGGCATCATAATGTGGACACAAATATTTTAGAGGCTTAGGCACCGATGTCATAGATGTAGTAGATGTACGAATTATGAATTTTAGCATATCTAAAGCGGGAGAAATTAATTTCACATCAGATCCCTACAACAACCATGTTAATAACAGTTACATGTAAACTAATTTCAAAACTGTAATTTTCTCCAGTAGTAAGTTAAGTTCCTCTTGCAATTCTTTGTCATCTTCAGACTTAAAAAATGTAATCTAAGTTAAAGGAAAAGTTATTGTTTTTACCTCATCTTGAGTTCTGCTATTGGTTTGTTGTTCCAAACGAATCATATTCTATGCGTCCTTAATCAATGTAAAATGATTCAAATGTATTCTTTCCAAGGTGAAAATGTAGCAATTCAAATTTGACAGAAAACTAATCTTGCAGCCATAGTAACTAATTTTAGAATTTTGATAATTATAGCTAGTCCTACAGGGATTGCAAGTATCAACTTATAAGATTAATATCAGCAAAATACACATCTAAACTAGAGAACATACGACAAAGTAGAAAACTGTTCTATATATGGTGTAAAAATAGCCAAATAACCATTTATAAACAAAAATTATTAGCACATCGATACCTTAATTTGCGAACAGACTAACTCCACTTTTTTTACTGAAATTGAGATTTTATGTACATCGAAATTTTGTACCATTGCCCTTCGCCTACAAGCAAATATTCAAACCTGTTTGCTTACTATTGTTTGTTGGAAAATCGAATAACTTCAGGTGTATAAAGAACAAGCAGTTTGGTTCGGACAACTCCACTATTCTGGACATTTTATATGAAGTGACTGTCTCGTTTGTTCGTAAAAAAAATAATAGTAAATTGGTGTTCTATGAATGTGTTATGCAACGTAACGTTGAATTAGTACCATAAAATAAGTTCCATACGTTATTTTATTTCAAATTTAATATTAAATTACCCCATTTTCCATTATTAAAAGTAGAGCACGAATTGGCCTGTTTACGAATTTTATTCTGGGTTAGTTAAAAGGAGTTGGTAAGACAAGGCTTGTAGTTTTGTGTGTCTTATGAAATTATCGTTTATACTTGTAGTAGTGGTTTTATACAAAACTGATTATTATAAATATTATTTATTATAATTTTAGTTTAATTCTGTAACTAAATAAGTTATTTTTACAATAACATGCAGTTGATTTTAAATAGCGTTGATTTCACTAACGTAAATACTGAAACGGAGCAGTTTGGATTTCTTAGTTTGTTATTTACAATAATTTATTATTAATTATTGTAGATGATGTCATGGGCTCATACAGTGGCGAAACTTACACTTGAAAGGCATGATTTTAAAGAAAATTATAGTCCACCGATTAATCTGGATGTAAATAATATCCGCCACAGATCACGAGAACAGTTTGATCTAGTGGGTATGTATTAAATTGTTGTTTTAGTTTTTTTCTATTATTCTGCAGGTTTCAAGCTCTTACAAAACACTTCAATTTCCCCATAAAGGTACTAATGGTAAGTGAGAAAATTGGGATCAACTGGATAAGCAAAATATTGTAAATATTCAATCTAATCAGAGTATTTTATTGATACCGTTTTTTCATTAGATTTTCCTGAACCTATTATTGTAAATAATATTGTTGTTGACAAAGTTGTTATTATTAATACTCCAGCAAAAAATATGCCTCCTGTAGTACGTCAACAGAATTGCCAACTGAGCCTAATGATGAAATTTTATTGACTCTTGCATTACATTTTCCCCATTTGCGCTAACCAAAAATAATTCTGAAATTTCTTAAAACCATTCTAGTGATTGAGAACTAGTACCTAATGCAGAGACGCTTTTGGAAGCTATTTCAGCGGTGTCTGCAATTGCACAAATTAATGCAAACAATGTTCTTGATAGTAGTGTCGTATGGTAGCTCTGAATCGGAAACAGAAACACAAGTTAAAAGAAGAAAATGTTGCTAAGTAAATCCAACCGAATGGAAAAGTGAAATAAATGAAAGAAAGAGAACAAGGACTAGAGTACCACGAGGAAAAAGAAAATTGGAAAAAAATGGAAAAAGAATATTAGGAAATCGCACAAAAAGTTAAGCCTCGTTGTTGATGTATCGAGAAAGTAAACAGTGTGATAGAATGTCATCTTATCAGGAAAGCATCTTGATAGAATTTAGTCTATGAAATGGGAAGAAAAGATATTACGTTTGGCAACTGATACGGTCTGTTACATGCCAAAATTGGCATTTTACTGTTTTAAATATGTGAGTGAATTTCCGCCATTATTTCAAATAGACTTGTGCATTTCCGTCATTTCGGACAGTTGCGTCGGCGCAAAAGGAATGCGCAGACGCGGAGTGATGGCGCAAGTGAGCGGTCGGTGACACGACATTAAATCTGGATTCAACGATGGCATGACGTAACCCACGCCCAAACGAGATCCATGGAAATCAGCATGGCCCCTGCGCAAGGATGACCGCAAAATCGTGAATAGTTCCACATTTTTAAGTGAGTACATTTTATCTTTTTTAGGATGCATCTTGTATCACTGTAAACATATTTGGTACGTGATACAATTTGACACGAAATTATGGCGTAATATCTTTAATGTGAACGTGGATAATATCAGTGTTACCAACTGCAGAAGTGACTCTGAACACGCACGCGCGGAGTTATAACAGGTTCACGTTTCACAATATTGCGCAATAGTTTATATTATGACATAATTACGTGGCAAATTGTATCAAATACCAAACATGTTTACAATGATACAATTCTTATTTGAAAATGTAAATAAAGCAAAGTACTCACTTAAAACGCGCCTTGCAGTTAAATCTCAGGGCATTTTGTTGTTTCCGGGTGGGTTGCGTCACGCCATTGTTGAATCTAAATTTAACGTCTATCCTCTTTTGTCGTTCGTAGGTAAGGCAAGAGGGATACAGGTAAAAGTACTCGTAGATAAAGATAAAAGGGAACCTACATCCTAAAAAAGAGAAAAGACAAAAAAACACGACACAGGTAGACGTTACCCTCTTGACGTCTCGTGACTAATAATCTCGTGTCACTCCGCGCACTTGCGCCACTCACTCCGCGCCGGCACATTTTTTTGCGCCAACACAACTGTTGTAAATGTGCTTTTGTACGTTCTAGTTTAGAAATGTATCTGTGCTAGGATTGGTATGGGAAGCGAAAAACGGTGGGGGTCATTGCACTTCCACGATTCGTCTACTACAAAATAGAACATTGTGTAACATATATATGAATTATTATCAATAAACATCTATTATACAGTACATAAATTTCTGCATTCTACCCACAATTACAACAACTGGCGACGAGGAGAAAGAAGAATTCACGTTATTTCAGGTAAATACTTCTGTTATTACAAGAACGGGAAAAGTGAGGTTAAACTGCATCGTGGCACGTTTTCAAATTTTTCGAATATATTACTTGATTTTTACATACAATGCCTGAAACTTTCGTATCAACACCCAGTACAGCACATTCCATTTATACAGTATTTTCTATTGAAACTTACGATGTTTCGAAGAAATTTGACCGTTGGTTAATGCGATTGGAAAGTGCATTTAAGGTATTTACAGTACCTGTTGATAAACAAGTTGCTTATCTTCTACATTACATGGGACCGGAAGCTTATGATGTTCTTTGTGACAAAATTTCTCCAGATAAACCTGGTGATAAAACTTACGAGGAACTAGTTACGTTGATGAAACTTCACTACAATCCTGAACCTTTAGTAGTGGCGGAAAATTTTCGATTTCTGCAACGAAGAGAACATGAGGGAGAGAGCGTTAGGGAATATTTAACGGCTCTACAACGCCTCGCTACTACATGCAAGTTTGGAGAGTACCTAAAGCCCTTCGCAATCAATTTGTGTTTGGACTACGTTCACAAAATATTCAAAGTAGATTGTTAGAAATTAAAGATTTAACAATTGACAAAGCCTTGGATGTTGCGGTGAGCATGGAAACTTCTTCAAAAGACGCAGCACAACTTCATAAATCTACAGCGAATCTTCACAGTGTTACACACGCAAGTAAAGTACAAGTACAAAATAATGCACCAAAAATTAATGTTCAATCTTCTAATGTACCTAATCATAATACCAAATGTTTTAGATGCGGTTCTTTTCAACATTTAGCAGATAATTGTAGAAAGAAAAATTTAACATGCTATAAATGTAAAAAAAGAGGCCATCTGGGTAAAGTATGTTTGAAGATTAATAAAGAGAAAGTAGGACAGGTGGATGAAATGCAGGTTGGTAATATCCTTTCAATTAATGCGGAACATAATGCGTTTCGTGATAAATATATAATTTCATTAAATGTAGAGAGGGTAGAGTTACCATTTGAAATTGATTCCGGAGCAGCAGTTTCAGTAATTAACTTACAGTATTTCAAACGTTTCTTTAAAAATCAAAAACTGCAAGATACAAGTTTAGATTTAGTTACATATTGTGACAGTAAGTTAGAGGTTTTAGGTTACATACATGTAAACGTTACATACAACGGTATTACAAAATTACTTAATTTGTATATCGTTAATTCAAATAGGGAACCTTTAGCAGGTCGAGAATGGATTCGACAGTTAGGATTAACTTTTCCGAATCTACCTAATGAATTAAAAACTATTAATTCATGCGGAATCAACGTCTTACGACGTTACTAAATAAATACACTGTACCTTTTGACGATAGTATAGGAAAAATTACAGGCATACAAGCCAGGCTTCATGTAAAGCCAAACATTCAACCATATTTCATTAAAGCTCGTAAAGTGCCGTACGCATTATTGCCGAAGGTTGAAATGGAATTAGATCACTTGGAAAAAGAGGGTATTTTACAAAAAGTCAATAGTTCGGAGTATGCAACGCCTATAGTACCTGTCGTTAAAGCTGATGGGAAAGTTCGCATATGTGGTGATTTTAAGTGTACCTTAAATCCTAATCTGATTATTGATGAACATCCTCTTCCGTCAATAGAGGAACTTTTTTGTTCTATGGCTGGTGGTGAAAAATTCATTTGACCCAGGCTTATTTGCAATTGGAAATTCAGCCTAAAGACAGAAAGTACTTAACATTAAGTACTCCTAAGGGACTATATCAGAGCACTCGCCTATTATATGGGGTAGCAAGTGCACCTGCAATTTGGCAGCGTACATTGGAAAACATTTTAAAAGACATTCTGACAGTGTCAGTTTTTCTCGATGATATAAAAATTACGGGTCCAGATGATGATACACATTTTGAGCGGTTAGAATTAGTTCTTAAAGCTTTAGCTAACCACAATATTCGAGTAAATTATAATAAATGTCAATTTTTTGCTGACGAAATAGAGTACTGTGGATATAAAATTGATAAATTTGGTATTCACAAAACTAAAGAAAAGATGGAAGCAATTTTACATGCTAGAATTCCATCTAATAAAACCGAAGTTCGCGCATTTGCTGGTTTAATAAATTACTACGGCAGATTTTTACAAAATTTAGGTCACACATTAAAACCACTTTATCATTTATTACAAGATGGGGTACCGTTTGTATGGGACAGTAATTGTCAAAACGCATTCGATACAGTCAAGAAAGAAATCTTGTCTGAGAGAGTTCTTGCTCATTTTGATCCTAAATTACCATTGGTGTTGGCTACGGATGCCAGTCCATATGTTGTGGGAGCAGTGCTTTCACACATTTATCCTGATGGTTCGGAGCGTCCGATTCAGTTTGCTTCGCAAACGCTAACGAACGTTCAACAAAAATATGCACAGATCGATAAAGAAGCTTACGCTATTATTTTCGGTATTAAAAAATTTTATTACTACCTTTACGGTAGACCATTCACATTGTTGGTGGATAATCAGCCTTTAATGCAAATACTTTCACCTTCAAAAACATTGAATACACTTACAACTACACGCATGCAGCATTATGCTATATTTTTTACAAGGGTTTTCGTATAAAATGAAATACAAGAATACGAAACAACATGCAAACGCGGATGCATTATCTAGATTGCCCGTGAATGCGACAAATCAGTACCAATATGATGTTGCTGATAGTTTCGGAATTTTACAAATCGAAACACTACCAGTAACTTTTAAAGAGTTACAGTATGAAACATTACGTGATCAACAACTAAAACCGTTATTAGAGGGATTGCTGGGTGATAAAACAATTGATCCAAAAAATAGGTTTAATATACCACAAGCAGAATTCTCGCTACAATCTGGTTGTATAATGAGACAACAGATAGTTGTAATTCCTCAAAGTCTACGTAAAAAGATTTTAGATGAATTACACGAGATGCATTTTGGGGTTAATAAAATGAAATCCTTAGCCCGGGAACATTGCTGGTGGCCAGGCATAGCAAAGGACATAGAAGACTTATGTCATAATTGCGCAGTCTGTAATCAGCTGAAAAATGAAGCTCCACGTATATCTACACATTCGTGGAAAAGAGCAGCAGCACCTTTTGAAAGAGTGCACATTGATTTTGCGGGACCAACTATGGGCAGTTACTATCTTATCATGGTAGATGCCTATACCCGATTGCCCGAAATTCATCGTGTTAAAAATATAACATCTCAAAATACAATTGAAATGTTACGAAAGATTTTTTGTACGTTTGGTATTCCGAACATTTTAGTTTCGGATAATGCTCAAACATTCATGTCGTACGAATTTAAAAAATTCTTACAACTGAATGGTATTATACACAAACTAAGTGCACCCTACCATCCTGCAACAAACGGACTTGCAGAAAGGTATGTGCAGACGTTTAAGCAAACGTTACAAACATTCAAAGGCAATGAAAGCAATAGAGATTGTCAAATCTTAAAGTTCTTGTTAACATACAGGAAAACGCCTCATTCTATAACAAACTTAAGTCCATCTTATTTAATGTTTGGTCGAGAAATAAAATCACGTTTAGATCTACTTAAACCAAATGTTAAAGATAAAACTGATTTAATTCCAGAGGAACCCATACGCGAATTTGCAGTCGGAGAGAGAGTTGCGACTCGAGATTATATCCATGATAGTAAATGGGAATTTGGGTATATAATAGAGCGATTGGGAAAGTTACATTATTTAATTCAGTTGGACGACGGTCGGAATTGGCGGAGACACGTCAATCAAATTCGTAAAATTGGTGAACATACACCAGTCATAACTAATACAAAAAGTACACATATACACCCTACTGAAACTGTTTCGGGGTCTTCTTCAGGTGTAATACAGTATCCACTTAGTAGTCCGAGATCAGATATTCAGTTGAGGGAGCTTGCAAATTGTTCAAATAGTGGTAATGGTACCAATTTGAACGATTCTTTGCAGAATGATTCAGACAACTTAATGCAAACAGAAAACCAGGATTTACCCTTAGAACAACCTGCATTAAATTTACCTGATACTTCTCCAGTTGGCCTTAGGCGATCAAAAAGAAATATTAAACCGCATATAAGGCTGGATTTGTAATATGTGTTGAATTTTCTAAGGAGAAGGAGAACTGTTGTAAATGTGCTTTTGTACATTCTAGTTTAGAAATGTATCTGTGCTAGGATTGGTATGGGAAGCGAAAAACGGTGGGGGTCATTGCACTTCCACGATTCGTCTACTACAAAATAGAACATTGTGTAACATATATATGAATTATTATCAATAAACATCTATTATACAGTACATAAATTTCTGCATTCTACTCACAATTACAACAACAACTGTCCGGGATGGCGGAAATTAATAAGTTTATTTTGAAATAATGGTGGGAATTTATTCACACATTTTAAATTGTACATTTCCAAATTTAGAATGTAACAAAGAAAGTATATGTAGATGCATTGGTAAAACTTATACCTACAAATCGAAAAAGAAAAGTTCCCGAAGTGTCCAAATTATCTAGTACTTTATATACCACCTACGATGAGAAAGAAGTTGATTAAAGTTTGTAAAAACCTATTTCTAATACACTTTGTAGAAAATCTAGTGTTTGATCCTGGAAAACTAGTCAATCACTGAAGTTTTGTCAAAAAAAAAAGATTATGCAAAAAGTTGTTAATGAAAGGTGAAAGCCCTCTGATAAAGCATGTTGAAATTTACAAAACCAAAAAATTGGAAACAGTTATCTGCAGTTGAATTTTAAAATGCATTTCAAATAAAAAAATGTATCTCTATTCAGACCAAAAAACGATATTTGTGAGACATGTAATGTGTATAAACTAGGACACGTTTCTAAAGAAGAATTTGATGAACACATAAACAAAATAATTGATACAGAAAACGAGAAGCATCACGATGAAAACAATAAACAATTTGTGTTTGCAGCAGACCAAAATGTTCAGTCAATACTACAAAACAAGTTTACGTGTACATAACTTCTGTATTTATAACTTGAAGACAAATCAAGGATATTCCTTTATATGGAGTTAATCAGAGGAAAGTTTGAATTCCAATGAATTTGCCACTATTATGTCGATGTTCCTTCAAGAAACAGTGATACCATTCATATAGGGATGTCAATCAGATCCGGATTTTAAACCAACATCCAGATCTAAGTGGATTCAGATCCAAAAATAGGTAGTGGTAGTCCAGATTTCATATCCGATATTCGGATCTACAAGGATTCAGATCCAAAAGTGGGTTGCATAGATCCGGATCTACGAGAATCTAGATTCAAAAATGGGTTGCATAAATCCGGATCGCAGATCCAAAATTCCTATCTAAGTGAATATGAATCCAAATTTGGATCTCAACTCTGGATTTTACATTCTATATCTAGAAAGCAAATTTGGATTTCGAATCCAAGTTCGCATCCAAACTTGGATTTTGGATGTGGTTCTAGATACAAACATGCGTGTAAAATAGTCCATCTTAGTATCTAGCAAACACGCTATATTTTTATTTAGGAAATAGTATACGGTGATTACAATTACAATACATGTACATTGTATTGAAACAATAGAGGGTATTGTGCGCTAGTAAAAAACGACTTCACCCTTTTTGTGAAGGGAAATCGACAGTCTTCCGACTAAGCTAGGGGTCTACTCCTCGGGTAGAGCTTATGAGAAGTCGTCGTGGGTTTCACAACAAAAATATTGTTTTGTACACTGACTCTCAAATAAAAAAAGGGGGTGCAAAAGGGGCGCCACCAAGTCCTAGAATTGATAAAGCACGGACTACCCTAAGGGAGAGCTTGGAAATCCTCAGGGGAAAAAATCGCTTTTACTGCGAATACGCAAGATCTGAGAGAAAACAATGTTATCATAATAACGAAGGACGCAAGAGGTACACTCTTGCTATCTTATACAATAAAGAAAAACAGTAACTATTAATACCTTTCCCTATAGTAGGGGATAAAGAATACTACTATAGTAAGCCTGTTTATCGTAAAAGGCGATTAAAAGGCGCAGCAAGGGGCAGCAGCCTTGCTGGCTAAAAGATATTGGAGGAGGGTCGGTTGGTCCGGGCGATCCTGAATAATTTACAAGCTTGTTGGGGGTTGACCGTGACGGATACGGCTTTTTGCTAAAATCTTTAAAAACTGCGTTGTGGAAAGATATGGCAGCCTATCACAATATTTCCCAGGTTTGCGTGGCCTAAAACACGAAATACATATGATGGAGAGCTCACAAGTAAAATTCTTGTCCGGAGGTAAAATACTCCCTCATTCGGATCTCTGGGAGGGGGTACTTGGGGCTCGTCATCGTAAGAATATAAAACAACGTTCGATTTAGTGATAGGGACTTGGAATGTAAGGTCATTACTTAGAGTAGATAAGTTAACGAATTTATTATTCGAAATGAGAAAGGAAAAGCTGGACATTTTAGGTATTAGTGAGGTGAGATGGCCAGATAGGAATGACTTTTGGAAAGATAATTATAGAATAATTACAACTTCTTCAACTAATGGACAGGCAGGGGTAGGAATAGTGTTAGGTAAAAGATTAGGGCATAAAGTTAAAGAGTACTTACAATTTAGTGATAGAATAATTATGGTTAGATTGAGTACAAAACCCACAGACACTGTTTTAGTACAGGTTTACATGCCAACAACTCAGTACGAGGATGAGGAAGTAGAAAAGGTATACGAGGATATAAATAGTATAGTGAGAAAAGTAAAAGGAGATGAGAATTTAATAGTTATGGGCGATTTTAATGCGTCAGTGGGAGAAGGTAGTGAGGGAAAATGGTAGGAAAATTTGGGTATGGCAGACGAAATGATAGAGGAGAAAGATTAGTTGAGTTTTGCCAGGAACATAGATTAGTAACTGTAAACACCCTATTCGAACAACATGTTAGGAAAAGATATACCTGGAAAGCACCAGGTGATAGGGCTAGATACCAAATAGATTATATTTTAGTTAAACAAAGATTTAGAAACCAAGTTAAAACTGTCGTAGTTATCCAGGGGCTGACATAGATAGCTATCATAACTTAGTTAAAATGAAGTGTAAACTAAAATTCAAAAATTGAGAAAGGTTAAAAGAGAGGATGGGATCTAGGTAAGCTTAATGATAGTAGGGTAAAAGAGGAATATAAACAAGTATTAGATATTAAGAGCAAAGAGATAGCTGTAGGAGGAACGAGAAAATAGATGGAAAGAAATAAAACTGACTGTACATGATACAGCAACACAGACTATAGGTAAGAAAAATAGAAGCGAGAAAACCGTGAGTAACAAAGGAGATATTAGATTTAATAGAGAATAGAAGAAAGCTTAAACCTTTCAGAGAAGTGGATACTGAAAGTAAGCAAAAATATAATACAGTTAGAAATACGATAGTACATGAGTGTAGAAAAGCTAGAAATAAAAGGATGGAGGAGAATTGTAAGGGAATACAATACAGGGCAGTTAAAAAGTTTTTTGGGGAAGATAGGAAAAAATATAATGGTATTAGAGACGAGAATAATGAGCTTCTAATAAATAAAGTTGAGATAGCAGATAGATGGAAAAGATATTTAGAAGATTTATATAAGGGAGACGATATGGATGAGTTAGAGAACGACCAAGAAGAGAATGTAGAAATAGGGTTCTCAATATTAAGAGAGGAATTTGATAGAGCTGTTAGGGATCTTAAACTAAATAAAGTGCCAGGGATAGACGATATTCCCGCAGAATTAATAAAATATGCAAGTCAGAAAACTTTAGACAGATTATATGAACTAGTAAAAGTAATATATGACACAGGTGAGGTTCCAATAGATTTCGAAAAAAATATTATTATCCCAATCCCAAAAAAGTCAGGAGCTGATAGGTGTGAGAATTTTAGAACGGTTAGTTTAACTTCTCATGCTTCCAAAATACTAACAATAATAATTAAAAATAGAGTAGAAGCTTTGACTGAGAATTATTTAGGCAAAGACCAATATGGTTTTTGTAAAGACAGAAGGACTAGAGAACCGATACTAATGATTAGGCTAATTATCAAAAAAAGGTTACAAAAAAATAAAGACTCATTTCGCGTCTGTAGATTTAGAAAAAGCATTTGATAGGGTTAATTGGATTGTTATGTTCAGGGTTTTGCAAAAAATAGGAATCTCTCATAGGGATAGAAAAATTATTTACAGTCTATAAAAACCGAAGCGCAGTAATTAGATTTGATGAAATAGAAAAGGAAGCTAAGATTAGAAATGGTGTTAGGCAAGGTTGTATACTGTCTCCCTTGATTTTTAATGTTTATATTGAGGAAGCTTTAAACTTAGCTAGAGAGAGAAAAGAGATAGGTATTAGTGTACAGGGACAGAAAATAGACATGTTACGTTTTGCAGATGATATAGCCATTATAGCAGAGTCTAGAAAAGAGTTAGGAGAGTTTTTAAATATTTTAGATGAGATACTACGGAGTAACTATAGTATGAGAATTAACTCAGTAAAGACAAAGATAATGACAAGTGAGTTACAGCCTAGTTCTAAACCAAAATTAAAAATAGGTAATACCGAGTTAGAGGAGGTAGATGAATTTTGCTATTTAAGTAGTATAATTACAAAGGATGGACATAACAGAAGGGATTTAGTAGCTAGAATAGCTCAAGCTAGAAAAATGTTTTTAAAAAAGAAAAACTTACTAATAGCTAATAGTATTAGTTTAGATAATAGAAAAAGTTTCTTAAAGTCGTACGTATGGAGCGTTCTACTGTACGGTAGTGAGACTTGGACAATTAAAGAAGTAGATAGGAAAAGGATAGAAGCTTTTGAAACTTGGTGTTATAGGAGAATGTTAAAGATTAGTTGGACAGATAGAGTAACAAACGAGGAAGTTTATAGAAGGATAGGTGAGAAACCCTGTATGTGAAAACAATTGAAGGTCAGGAGAGATAGAATGATAGGGCATCAGTTAAGACATGAGGGACTATTTAGTAAAGTCTTAGATTATAGACTACCAAATAAAAATAGAGTAGGAAGGCCTAGACAAAGCTATATTAGTCAAATTATTAGAGATTTAGGTTGTGAAGGGTATGTGGACCTTTTTAGACTAGCTCAGAGTAGAAAGGAATTTGGAGCTGCGTCAAACCGACTTTAAGTAAGTTCGAAAACAAAACAAAAAAAAATAAAAATCAGTTAACTAAATGTCACCAGGACATAACTCACAATTAGTTAGCGGTCTGGCATGTTGGTAGCGTTTCGTTGCTTAAGCCTTACCATAACATATAATTTAATGAACGTCACCATGACATAACTCACAATTAGGTAGCGGTCTGGCATGTTGGTAGCGTTTCGTTGCTTAAGCCTTACCATAACATAATTTAATAAACGTCACCATGACATAACTCACAATTAGGTAGCGGTCTGGCATGTTGGTAGCGATTTGTTGCTTAAGCCTTACCATAACATATAATTTAATAAACGTCACCATGACATAACCCACAATTAGGTAGCGGTCTGGCATGTTGGTAGCGATTTGTTGCTTAAGCCTTACCATAACATATAATTTAATAAACGTCACCATGACGTAACTCACAATTAGATAGCTGTCTGGCATGTTGGCGGCGATTCGTTGCTTAAGCATTACAATAACATATAATTTAACACTTTTCCTTTTTGAAGCGGATAACCAGGTTATTTTTCATTTCCTTATAAATGGTAATCATGTAAACATGTTAGAGTTCTTTAACAACCATCAGGTTGCTAATATCTAGGTAGATCCAGCTGGATAGGAAAAAGATAGAAGGATATAGGAAGACCTAGACCAAACTATATTAGTCAAATTATTAGAAATTTAGGTTGTGAAGGGTATGTAGAGCTTTTTAGATTAGCACAGAATAGAAAAGAAGTTAGAGCTGCGTCAAACCGACCTTAAGTAAGGTCGAAAACAAAATGATGATGATCAATACCTATAATTTAAACATAAATAGCAAAAGGAAATTTAAATATCAAGCTTCTTGAAAGCACTGTTTAGTACTTCCTCATCGTATAACAACCAACAACCTTATTCTTTATAAAAGGGGATATATTCTGTTTTAACTTATTTATTTCTACCTTTGGACGCACTTGTCCAAAATAAAACAGTTGTCCGATTAAATCATATGATGGTTCTTTAATTAAATTTGCCTTTTTCTGTTGTAAAATTTATATACAAAAATGTATAATAAAAAACGTGGTCTAATCTTTTAAACTCAAATATTTAAATATGAGAATTTTGATAATTTCTACTAGGAATCAAAATTTCAATAATGAATTAAATATGACCGTAAAGTTTTTAAATATCCAAAATGCACAGATCTGTTTACCTTGGTTTACAAATATTTGTTATATATTCAATGCTAAATAAAATTAGTTCTCGTAATTACTTTATGTATTACTGAACTTGAAAGAAATACTTTTCCGCATTAAATAAGGAAATCGATAACTTAATTATTTGCAGTAATGTCTAATGTAAGCAATAATTTATACTATAATGAAATCCAAACGATGAAAGTTCTCTCGACTTCCTCATAAAACAAACAAAAAACGCTACCATTTAATTTCAAATATTCGCCTCGTTGTCAAGTTATTCAGAACAGCTGTTGTCAGGTCAAGTCCTTTGGCTAACGCTTACCTTAGCAATTGATTGTACTTTAAAACTTCATTGCAACAAATACATTGTTGAGACCACATGTGTTAGCCTGCGATTCTTGGACAAACAAGTGACGTCAGCGAACTGTCCACATCTGCATTTTACAAAAACGTAAGCTTGAGCTTCTTCTTATGAACTAATGACGAATTAAATGCATTGCAGCGTATTATAGGACCATTTTCATCAACTTATTGTGCAATCCATCGAAGTAAATCGAAACATAAAATAAATCCATAATTGAATGTGCATCATTTTCGACTCTTCTTTAACTTATTTTAAAGCGAGATTATCTAATGGTAAACTGAGAAATTAAAACGTGATATCTGAACTGTAAATTCGTAACTTTATAAACTGTGAATTAATGAGTTTAAATTTGGTAAATCTGTCAATTATCGAGATCAAAAATTAGTCGGTGAGCGCTACAATAAATAAAATCATTTAGTCCACTTTAATAATTATTTAACTTGCTTACCATTATCAGAAACAAACAAAAGTCAAGTGCATTCAGCACTTGATTATGCTGCCACGTCTATGGCGACGTGTAGATCGCTAGCACGGACCTTATTGAGACCCATGGTGCTTTTAACTGCAGCGAGTGGTTGAGCCAAACTGATCCTTCCGTCGACGCAATGCGCACAAGGCACAAAAATCGTCTGACTTTGGAAATGCAGTTCAAATGACCAACGTTTATGAATAGAGCCTATATTATTATTAATTAACATATGACTCGTGATTGGGCTATACGATACTAATCTGAACATTTATTAACTTCGTGAATTTAATTGTTTATTTGAATAAACAATGCAGTGTATTTTATAATTAAAATTATAAGCTTTAATAAGCGTCAAAAAAAATGTAACATTATTATAAAGTTAAATAAAACCGGAAAGAAACTAGTGGGTAATTTGTTTAAAAGTGATCTGACGTTATTTACTGGCTAAGTCATTGATTATGTAATTTATTAATTAATAACTATGTATTTGGTTTCTTATTGTTTTGATGTAGGAACACTAGACACTGAACACTTTCTGTACTAAGACAGGCTCGTTTCTGCTATATAATATTTCCCAGTATTGAATGTACATGTTCTGACGCAGCTGAATGCATAAGTATTTGCTGACAAATTTTGCCAATGAAGGGTAGTGGTGGCTGTTGTGCTTTCACCAAATCAGCGTCTTCATTGCAGCCTATTGGCAATTTCAATTTGTAACAGTTAAAATCAAGGTTTTCTCCAATTTTAGAATCTTCTTCCGCTTCTTCGCCCAGAAGAAAATTAAGAGCAGTTGGTGATAACAAGTGGATAATTTCTTTAATTCTTTCGGCTAGGTTACTAACAGTATGATGTTCGGGCATTGCTACTGTATCTAAGCAAAAGCGTTGCATTTTAAATTCACTCTCTAGATAATGAACGGTTAAAGTAATGCACATGTACATGATGTCCAACTATCGGTAATACATGAGACAATTTTACATTCACGTAACTTTAATTGTAGTTCATTTTATACTTCAAAAAATAACAGTTGAATTCTATTCATAACAGTTCCTTGTGATGGCATTGCATAGTTGGCAGACAGTAAACGTATCAATTCACAAACACCAACGTCTTGTACTATACATACCAGCTGCAAATCCACAAAAATCATTTTTGCTATAAGCCCTGTAATTTTTAACTTAAATTGCGGGTTTAATGGATTAATAAATTAATAAATAAGCTAACAAATGTAAATTGCTAAGTGAATCATTTAATAGACGAATAAACTAACAAACGAATAAATGTATAAACAAATAAAGGAATTGACAATTAAACTGATAAACGAGTGTGAGGGTAGCTTCGTTTACCACATGTCCAAAAGGAGACCAAATCGGTATAAGTCACAATCGGTAGAAGTTACAATCAGTAGAATTCTCAATCAGTAAGTCTACACTAGTATAATACACAGAGGTTATAGGGATGAACTAAAAAAATTGTTATACAACCTCAAAGGTGTTTCTATATTAACAAATATAAACAATTTTTGAAGTTGGGACAAAACTCTACTTATTTTTATCAATTGAACTGCTTGAATGCCAGTATTTATCATTGGCCTACTCTTATCAAAAAAAATTTTTTGTAAGGGTTGACTTTTTATGAACTAAAGAAATTTTAGTTACTGTTAAATATGAGTTTCAACCTTAGAATACTCGTTACACATTTAAACGACAGAACAACACATAAATGAAGCATTTCTCTGTAGCAATTCTTCACATCAATAAAAAACTTTTCAAACAACCAAAAAAGACTAGGAAATTTTCTTTCAAGAGAGAACCTTCTGCCAACTGAAAACTTTTCGACATTACCAAAATTTTAACTACATCTTACAGTTGAGTAATATTTTATATCAAAGAAAAATTACAAAAAACTACAAATAATTTTTAATCTCAACCAGAGTTTTATAACGACTACTTCCACCTGTTGCTGATGCGCAAACTTGATCATCGGCCAAAAACACAAATACACTAGAAAAGAAAATCTAAACAGCTTATGAATTCACAAGTTCTAGTCATGGCATTACCCTACCGAAATATCACAATTAGAACCACAATAGGGTTTCAAAACTTTAACGTTAGTTCCCAGCATCGGTACCATTTATATTTCTTGGTTTAAAAACTAAATGAAAGATCTCAACAGTACATAACACATACTTTTGGTTCCAGTTTGGCGAAGAATTGGTGGGTGACCTCAGACAAAACTTTATTCTTGTGCCAAACTTTCTTTCCAATGTGAAACGAAATTTCTCTCGGAAATTATATTAGGAGGCATTGCGAGTGTACGAACTATGAAGCTTCTTTTGATCTTCAGAAAACTGGGGCATAGGTTTGCAGAATACGACTGCCTATCTTCTGAGTTGATTTCTAGATACACGGCAGACAATTCTTTTCCATAATATTTTCAAGACAGTGGGGTGTGATGGGCAAAATTTAAAAAAGGAGGGAGTATAACCTGTAAATTCGTGCTTAGTTGTATGCAAAGCTTGCCTTATCCTAAACAGTTAAATATCCCAATTCTTATGTTTTTTGATGTAACATCTGATTGCAGTACCCACTGTCTTATTAGTTCTTTCCACAAAATTGCGTTGTAGGAAATAATGGAGGTGAACCAGATTTTTTGACCTTCAGCACAGAACTCTTTGAACAAGTGTCCTGCGAATTGGGACCCATTATCACAAAGAACAAATTGAGCCATACCGAACATTAAAAAAACATTATCCTCAATAAACTTGTAGATTAAGGGGCTGTAGCATCTCTCAAAGGACACATTAGCGTGTATTTTGTTAACTTGTCTCCTACCACTAACAAATGTGTGATCTCGTTTGATCGAAACGGACCCATAATATCTACAGAAATAATTTGTCACGGGAATTGTGCTTGTTTTTCTTCTCCCTACAACCAATCCCTTGTACTTTTTTATTAAAAGCACACACTAGGCAACGTCAAATGTAATACTTGACATTCGAGGACATTTTGGGCCAATAATATATTCCTGTAAGTTTGTTGTGGTTTGTTTTGTGTTTTTCTTGATCTTCTTTGGGAATTAAACCACTTATAGTTGTTAAAATCGTCTTTATTTAAGTTTCAATTCATGATCTAGGATCGTTGTCAAAATAAAAAATTCAAATTTGACATTTATGACATAAATTGAAGGTGACTTTGATTTATTAATGTTTGATTTGAATACATTAGATGAAAATTTTAAAGTTTAGAATGCTCCCCATGGCACAACACAAATTGAAGGCACTCATTCTTCTAAACTTTAAAATTTGTATCTAGTGTACTCACATCAAATATTTCGAACATCAATAAATCAAAATCACCTTCAATTTATGTCATAAATGTCAAACTTGAAGTTTTTATTATTTTGACAACGATTCTAGGTCATGGATCGAAACTTAAATAAACATGATTTTAAAAACTATGAGTGGTTTAATTCCCAAAGAAGATTAAGAAAAAAATCCTAGGTCATGGATCGAAACGCAAATAAAGACAATTGTAACAACTATGAGTGGTTTAATTCTCAAAGAAAATCAAGAAACACAATAATATATTTCTTGTATTCTGGCTAAGGTTTTAAAGGACTCAATCACCGATTATACTAGTGAACCCAGGACTACCATCTTCCACTCCTTTGCGTTAGATCTAAAACGAGATTTGGAAGACACGAATTTATAAATCAAGTCACCAGTTATCTTCCAATACGAATAATTATGATTCCTTTAAAATTTTGTCTTTTAATGACAAATAACAAGTATCATGTGGACTGGGCACTATAGTGATTTGACTTATAACATGGACGCGACTTATTGCATCCGGCACTACATTGCATTTTCCTGGTCCATGAATCAAGTCAAAGTAGTGCTGTCTTAATCGTACACACTAACGAACAAGTTGTCCTATCGAATCTTTTAAATTATTTAACCATAATTACGAATGGTGATCTGTAATTACCTGGAAACGAACTCCCTCTACATAGGGTTTGCACTTTTCGATGCAAAAATTACTGCCAAACACTCACTTTCTGTAACGGTATAGTTACATTCAGCTTTAGACAAAGTTATACTTGCATAAGTTATAACTTGTTCATCACCATACTGGATTTGAGTACCGACCCCTCTTATGCCTGTGTCAGAGGCATCACACTCCGCTTAAAAGGGGGCTGAAACAAAATAGGAGTTGACACCAGAATTTACAGCTATAACTATTGTAAAAAGATTTGTATTAAAATATGTATGTGATTATCAGATCTGATGCTTATCCAAGTCTTAAGAGACAAAAATGTTCTATAAATAATAATTTTGTTTTATATCACAAAAATTTGTGAATTGATTTAATTTTTTTTTGATAAAAGCTATTTGTTATACAATAGATGTTTTCTGATTCTAAAGGGTTAATTTTCTAAGTACTGTAAATTAAAAATTTTTTAAAATTCATTCCAATACGGTTTCTGTATTTAACCTAAAACACCCTTTTTAATACTTGCTAGAGTGGCGTCCAACTTCACTTTATTTAATTTTCGATTTAACGAGGAATATTTCAACCCTACCCTTTCTCATGATCTTCCAGAGGTAATAGCCAAGCTAGCGGCAAATTTTTATGGTTCCAACTTCTCATTATTTAATTCCCCTACATTGATGCTTAAAACGAGGGGCTCAAGTTGGGGAAGAATAAAAATAATCCATTACATTGATGCCCAACGTCGCAGGGTTAAAAATTAATCTATTGCAGCCTTTATACTTCTAAGTTGTTTTAACTAGCGATTTTTTTCTTTACAAACAAAAAAATTGTTACACTGTCACATCTGAACACAGAATAAGAATTAGGAAATAATTCAGAGGTACAAATATTACTCTTTAGCCAAGTCTCAGTTAGAACCTTCACATCATAATTAACAAAGAATAGAACAATAAAAGTCTACATATTTAGTAAGACCCCTAAGATTTTGCTAGAAATGTAAAAAGTATCATTATTCTGGGTTATTATAAAATTTCGGGAATTCAAATGCAGTGAAAATTCAGTAATGCTAGATGCATAATTATCTGCAATCACGTTATTCCATTTTCCTTGTGTGAATCTATAAAATCATTAACCTTGATGGTAACACTACTCATTAGCACATCAAAATATTTTCAAATTGCCACACCACTAGACTAGAACTCCAGACGCATTAACAAGCTTACATATGTCGAATCTAAAGTAATTTTGAAAGAGTTAATATTCAGGATATCTAAATTTCAATTTAACTATCTTAAACTTGCTCGGCAGACTCTTTGATTCTTTGTTTTAATTTAGATATAACATAGTTGCTAATTCTGCTCCTATGAATACCAATAAACCCATCAGAGATATTGGATACATCCTCTTTTTTAACCTCAGCAGCACCAATGACCATAGCATTTTTACTCTTAGCGATAGGAATAGAGGAGGATAATCTATTATCCTGCTTGGTAGATAAGTCATTTATAACTTCTTTGTTTGAAAACAAAACCTGAGAATACTTAGCAACTTTTACATATATTTATTTGCCTATTTCTAGCTAAGTTATTATCATTAGAAAAAATATCTCCAGTAGTAGATATCTACAGCAAATGTAGTACAATTAGTTTTAGTGGAATTAGCAAATTGGACACTTAATGCAGGTTGTGTGCAGGAGATAGAATGCTCATTTGATGAAGGAATGTTACGATTAATCAACTTATTATTATTATCAACTACCTTATGGTTCAAGGACTATTTTCAATACAAAATTTGGGGGAGTCATCAATAGCCAAACTAAATGAAGTCTTTATCTACGCTTCGATCCTGGGTTATGGATCGAAACGTAAATAAAGACGATTTTAACAACTATGAGTGGTTTAATTCCCAAAGATCAAGAAAAATACAAAACAAACCCCAGCAAACATACAAGTATAAAATGAAATGAGTTTATCACTGGTGGTTAGTAATCTCACTAAATAAATATTAATAGATTTTAAATTACATATATCTTGCTAAGTTCATTGATTTCTTGATGAAGAGATATAGTTTCATCAATGGACAATATTCCTTATTATTGTAACAGTTTCTTTGACCACTGCAAAGCACCAATAAATTATTAGTTAAATACATCTTCTTGTCTAGTCCATTAAACCAATAAACATCGTCAATTAAATAAATATCCGTATTGAGATCATGTGGTCTAACCACAATCCAGAGATGCTAGTTTGGTTGCTAACATCAGGCGCTAACTATTGTGCAAATGTTTCAATGCCAAACACCTTTCCTATTTCGTGTGCAACGTGTCAACGGTCATTTTAGCTAGAACACTTGTCACGAAGGTACCGTGGAGAACCTGAGAGTTTTAGTGAGTAATTTGCGAGTGGCTTTATGCCTTTGTGAAACTCAAGTGTAATAAAAACATGATATGGTGTTTTTTAATAATGCGCTCTTTTGAATGTTCTTTTAGATAGTCTTTGTATATTCCTTCGTTAGTATGATTCCGTTTTATCTAGTTTTATAAAAATTAGCCCGTTTAAATTTTGTGTTACAAGATTATATAGATCGTTTCTTTGCATTTACGATTATCGAGTTTACAGTTCAATTACTTAAATGTAGCGATAAGAAAATATTGGTCTAGCATGAACGTCCTACTTGGATTTAATGAAATGTTCTGCGATGAAACTGTATGTTTTAAATTTTAATGAAAAGTTCTGCAATGTAGATAGCAATTTTTTGGTTTCAATCTAACGTCCAATAATTAACAATAACGGTCTTTTTGAAATTGCTAGTATGAATTTACAAATAATTATGTGGATAACTACACGAAGATAATTATTTTGGTAACGATCTAAATATAGTAGTACATAGAAGTTTTCATATTTGTGATAACTGTTGTAATGGATATTGGTTTGTCCAGTTGTTGCATATAGGAAATACACTTTAAGCTCATATGGTCAGGTACAAGAATAACGCAGCTGGTTATTTGCAGTACAACACATGAAGGCGATGCCACTTGTTTGTCCAGGGACCGTATGTATAAACATCTGCTCTAACACGATGTAATGCTGTCACACAAACACCTGTTGAAAAGAGGTAAGAAATTTATATTATTCTTACATCAAGTCCGCACTTGGCAAACTTTGATACAAGGCTAC
The DNA here is from genome assembly GCA_036346225.1 of Platerodrilus igneus. NCBI lineage: Eukaryota > Metazoa > Arthropoda > Insecta > Coleoptera > Lycidae > Platerodrilus > Platerodrilus igneus. The sequence goes on along the minus strand of JARFIW010000229.1, from coordinate 6,692,523 downwards.
ACCAGAAAAATAACTTTGTGATGACCTATAACTATTATTTTGTTTAACAAACTAGAAAGGACTTTGATAAATTTTTATTGCCAATATAAATGCAGTGTAATAACAGTTATTATTATTAACGAAATTAAGCAACTCCATTAAGTTCTGATTAAAGTTTCATCTATGTATAAGTTACACTGGGTGGTTCACACTGGAGTTTCTAGACTAAGCTGTGTCAATGGATCTATTTTCGCTGCAAGAAATCAACCTATTTTAGTTACAGCTTTTGAACATTGAATTATTAGACATTTTAGATATTTTTATATACATTTGTAAACCGAATAGCAGATCTGGTATTTTTGGTATTGATTCGAGTTAATTTTTGTAGTAACAAGAAACGCTTAAAGTTCTTGATATTTTATTCAAATTCATAGTTCTACCTCAGCGTAGAAGAAATTATATCAACCTTTTTAAACGTAAATTTTGTACATACAATTTTTTATGATGAAACAACTTTTAATTAAAGAATCAACATTTAATTCTCTTAATTAATTGTTTTATTTTGAACAAGCGAGTTCAAAAATAGTGTAACCAGGTCAATGAACAAAAGGCATAAATACCTTCGAGGTAATGATAGTTGTAGCTCCGATTTAACAAGAAGCTCTAATTATACTTTCAGAATTTGATGCCTAATATTTGTGTTTATAAAATTGTGTGCATAATTAATCTTTTCAGCTATATTTTTATGAGGTAGCAAGAGTATACCTCTTGTGTCCTCACTTTGTTAATTTAATTCAATTTTCTTTACAGCACCTGCGTAAGCAGTTAATACGATATTCCTCTCTAACGACTCCCAAGTCCCCCTTAGGAAAATCCTGTGTTTAAAATTTAATGACTTGGTGGCGCCCTCCCTAAACCCCTGTTTTGGTATGAATCAAGCCCTAGTAAGCAAATAATGTTTTGTAAAAAGAACCACAACCAATCCTCATAAGTTCTACCCGAGGAATAGACCCCTAGCATAGTCGGAAGATATTTGCGTTCCATCATTTTAAGGAAATCCTTCCTTAAAGTTCACTGGTTCCATTTGGAAATATTAAAGAACCCACGGGTTACTTTAATTATTCAATTAACCCCAAGAGTAAGTCATATTTAGTAAGATTATAAGAGCAAATTTCTCTTTGTAAGAACTCCAAATTAGTAAAATTATTCTGTAACATTGAAAACATCTACATATGGAATATAATCATAATTTTTATCAGAATGAATATTTATTGTACTCAGGTCATCTGAATCCATATCACTGACCATGACAGCATAGTTAACACAATAATGTTTTTTTCACATTTATCATTAGTTAAAACTAACCCTTTTCTATCATTACATGAATACTACAATTAACACACTCCAGAAATTAATTTATAACTTCTCACGATACCACAAAGTTTACTGTGATCGGTCAAAACAAGCTCTTCATCACATGCAACCATTTTTGGTCGTATATACTACTTAGAGAACATGCTCCATTGCAATTGCTTGATTTCTGGTGCAGTTCCATGTCATTGGTCCTGGTGTGTTGTTTAGTTGTTCTGCCTGGCTGATTTAGCGAAATATTCCTTTCCGATTGTTTAACAATATGTACACTAGTAATTGCTGGTTTACATGTCTATGGTAGTCTTTGGAAATCATCTCTTGTGTTGAGACTGTGGGCTTTTTCTATTTCAATAGCTTCTCGGATTATTCTAGAGGTGTAGTGTTCAAATCTTAGGTAGCATTCTGGTATTCTTAAAGTAAAAACAGAGTAAATACAACATACTCTGTTGCGAAAACTTTAGTTTCATGATCGCAAAGACTAGCAGATGACGCAAATAAACAAGCAGAGACACAGAAGCTACGAGCACTTTTGAAGAATGGATACGAGCACTTCTGAAGAATGGATACCAACATCAAATCATTCGAGAGTCACTAAAAACCAAAGTCGTTACTAACTACAGCATACTAGTCATTCATTAAAGGAACAACAGATAGAATCAGCAGAGTTCTTTGGAAACACAAAATGGTTACCACATTCAACACTCATAAAAATCGATGCCCATAATCGTTTTTTTTTAATTTTTCAAAAATTTTATGTATTGTCTGAAAATCGAAGTTTATTAGCGAGACATTTGAAAATACGCAAATACCACAAACTACATTTCTATAATTGTCAAGTGCAATAACTCTGCACTAATGACTTCGGATAGCATGCACAAGGTCTCAGATTCGATCTTTTATTTTTGACTTTTCAAAGGATAACTGGTGCTATCTAAGCATCACTTTCTGTATTTGTACCATTTTTACTAAACCTACGATTTAGGACACTCCATACTTTCCTCCATGTTTTAATTTAATTTCTAGATCCTTCTCTACTGCACGCATATTCGTATACATAAGATGCGTGATAAACGCCAAAAAAACGCAGTAAAAATTTTTTTAATGATAATTTGATTTGACTTACGTTAGTATATTTGTTTTAGTTTGCTGAGAACAGTTTTAGTTCTAATTTTTGCATTTAAAAATCGATCATGACGAAGCATGAGAAAGTGCGAGTGATCCAATACTTAAGGAAACATGGTTCGAGTGTAAAGCACCAGAACGGGTGGGCAAATCAAAACTTAAAGAAAGTTGCTTGTTACGTTTAGTTGCCACTCTACTGTTAAATAGAATCGCTAAGACATAATTACTAATAAATACGCAGTCTATAAATTCCTTAACGCAAACCCCTTTTTTTTGTACAACAAAAATTAATTCCGTAAATTTAATAAAATAGCACTGTCCGTTGTTAATTCATTTATCTGTTGTATAAATTCGATTGGTATTGTTAAACGCTTCCGCTACTCAATAATAAATACTCTTTCTCAGAATTCATCAATGTAAAATTTATGCCATAATTAGAGAGGCGATAAATCTAGTTGGTTTTCGTCGTTTCGTTTTGCTTTGTGACAATTGTGTGCACGCCTTGCGGCGTGGTGAGTATTTAGGGTTTTTATAGCAACGTACTTTCCGACTACAATCAATTAATTTTCTGTGTAAATTATTCTAGCTTCCGTCCGGTGGTCTTAAAGTCAAGATGATTATATATATATATATATATATATATATATATATATATAAAATAATTCAAGAAGATTATACATATATATATATATATATATATATACATATATATAGTTATTAAGATGAAATGAAATATATATATAAATTATGGAACGGTTCTGGTATTTATTGCGATTGTGTTGATGCATTAATATTTGTTTGAAAATAACTAAAAATATACTACTTGATGGAAAAATGGTTTAGAGACCTGCGGGCATAGTTGAAAACGTTGTTGCCATTTTATTTGTAGCTATAGGTTGTTTATTTTTACGATGATTTAGAGCTGCTGTTTTTAGAGTTGACATTTTTTGCTTTTTTTTGTTAATTAATATGAGGGGTAAGTACTTAAAAAACAACAGCATGCCAGGTTTGCTAATTACTTAATTTTTTTGTGCTTTTGTCCATTATCGATTGTTGTACATATTTTGTTTAATTATAAGTTCCCTTTTTTGTTTTGTTCTGAGTGTGGATGAATGAGTGTATATAAATTTCTCTTTATTTTATTTCAGGTTTCCCTTTAACGTGTTTATAGGTATAAAAGCCCGCCCACTCGCCGATCGAGCCCGGTCATACTTCTTTTTTGGGTTTTTGTAGGCTACGTCAATGCTCATAGCATGCTATGAGTGCGAAAGAGCTCCCTGTTGAAAAGAATTTCCTGGACGAAAGAGCTTCCCAGGCAAAAGAGCTACAGGTAAAAACAGTCCTGTACGGACTGAAAACTACTTCTAGTAATACCATATGTACACTAGAAAATATCTTTTGTTGAAGCTTATATTGGTCTAGTTTACCTTGTGTGCTAATCATTCTTTAATATGCCTGTTGTAAAGCTGTATTTTGTAGATTATAATTATTATAAAACTCATATGCAGTTTACGATCAAAATGGCTACCAAATCTGGCTCGAAGAACCACTGAAATGTTAACTAAATACCGTGGACTGTTAACATAATAGATGGAAATTGGTACAGCTGAAATTTAGATAATCACAACCGTAAATGCAAAACTAATTTGAATTAGAAAACATTTAAAAATGATTTATTATAGACTTGTAACACAGTGCATTAACATTTTATATCATGTACCAAGAGAGTTTGTTAAACTTCGTTCAGAAAATGGTGCAGTATTCAAAATAACCCAAATGTACTGAACAGTAACCTAACAAAGAAAATTTAGTATAATTATGTTTCACATAACCAGTTATCTAACAAGCATTAATGTGTCTAAGTGTTAATTATAAAAAACACGTTTATTTTCTACTTGTCGAAACAATAGATCCTACTATTATTTGATACGGTGTTTTCCAGTTTGCTAATCGCGCTTGGATAATGCGAGGCTTGCAGTTCAAACTCGTGTTATTTGAACCAATTTTTAATTTGATTCTTCAGCTTGTGCGTTGAAATATTTTCTACAGCAATGCGCATTTTTTTTTGTTCGACAAGTAAGAGGTATCTTGCACGTATTGGCGAGTTTTCCTGCGCTTACCCATTCTAATCAGATTCTCTTTTTAGCTCTTAGCTGGAGGCCAAATGGGTTCTTTCTTTATGTAGACCCAACTGTTCGTTGACGTAGACCAATTGCTTTTGTCTGTAGACCGCTGCTGCAGTTACGGTGGCAGGGCGAATGGATACTGACTACCGTGGCATTGCTAGGCTGACTCACCCCCTGACGACTTGCAAGATAAGCATACCGCCACATACAGGTATGTGACTCATTTTCTTTTACGCACATTGAGGATTATTATTTATCAGCGGTTGATGTTGTGAAACCACTTCACCATACATGTTTAAAAGCTAGCTTCGCTAGTGCTTCTGGTTATATTTCTTTAATTGTGACTACAACTTGGTCTGCATTTAATACTTTAATTTAACAAAACAGAACATTTGCCTATGTTCAAGGATCGATCAATATTCTGGCATGTCATAGAATAAAAAGCGCTTCCTTAAGCACTGAAATCACGATTAACTAAACCTTAAAGCATAGTTTTTGTTTCTGCTGCAAGCTGAAGAAAATTTTCATTATTACTTTCAGGCACAAAGGTCCACTCAAATGTTCAAAAATTACGCATATATGATAGACCTATTTACTGTTTAATAGAGCAGCTTGGATATGAAAAATCATTGGCAGCATAATAAAATTATAAAAGAAATGCAGACGTTACTTCGACAGATTGATGAAATCTAGCAAATTCCCACTTAATTTACATAGAAGACTTTTAGGTAAATAACTGATACATGATAGTAGTTTGAGCATAGACCACCAATAAAGTATTACAAAGAAACTGTATGTTTTTGTAAATACTGTTGCTCCTTTTGGTTGAATCAAATTTTACTGTAATATTGGAATTAGGGATTTTTAAATCCAGCATGAGAAAGCTTTTTTCCCCATTCTTAAATTAAATATTTATCTGTGAAGTTCATGGATACAGTCTCTCATGAATCCGAGAAGAACCACCCCAATGATTTATGACATGTAAACCACATATAAATTCATTTCCCAGGTTAAAGGAATGTGTTGTGGTTAAACGATCCGTCATGGCGGGGATATACAGGTTCGTGGGAGCGAGGCCTTTCAAAGCAAGGGACTGGACTATGGCGATCAAAGATTTCGAACGTGTGTAAGCATTAGTCCAGCGAAGTGATCCCTTTCTACCTCTGTACCTTTTATATTACCTACAGAAATCTATCTCATGTTATGCCACAGTGCAGGCACAATTCACTTCGTGCAAGAATTTGTTCACACATAGAAGAAACTATCCACCGGCGGCCCTGATTTAAAGATTAGCAGAGGCTACTGTTGGTTCCAGCAAAAACCAAGTAAGCCTCTGGCTTAGTGTTATCTTGTTGGCTTTACCCATGACGGCAATACATGGAGTCGAATTTAGGGACGTACAAATTACATCCAGAGTTGTGCATTATTGGTGATGCGAGTAAAGCGTAACTGTATTTTACTTTATATTATTGTTATGATACTATTGCACCAGTGTAAAACAAAAAATACCTAAAAAATGTTGGTAAATTATCCAATACTAACAAGCTGCAATCCTTCAACTGGTTTGATACCTTGATATATGAATTAATGATTATGGATCCATGTAAAACGTATATTTAAAAACACTGACGTAAATACTTTCAAAAAAATTTTAATAAAGAGCCTATCCTTATAATTTCAAGTAACCATACAATTTGTGCTAATAGCAAAAGTAAAATAAAAATATATAGATCAACACATTACACACAAATTAAAAAAAATCACAACCAATATTTAACAACAATATTACTTGCTTTAGGTGGACGACTACATGTGGTTATAATTGCGGTAAAATTTGCAATAAGATTAAATGTGGTTATTTATGTATTTAGCAGAAATAGCATCTACATCTAATAAGTTTTTATTATACATTCTCAATTTTTCTATGTACTATAGCATAGAGCATAATTTATAACATACCTATAACTAATATCCACAAGTGAACTTGTGACAAAATATCATTACACGAGACTACTGTTAAATAGGTACATAAATTATCATAAATTAGTTAAAATGAACTTAAATCAACCATCATTTACATAAATTTGAAGTTAGCAATCTTGGTAGGTTGTGAAAGAAATGTAGTTGATTGAAACAAACACGGCACATCGATATCTGAATATTTTTATACATTGAAACTTTGAAACACTGGGCAGATCAAGTATAAAACATTTCTAAATAATATTTGCTATACACATTAATAGAGCATACAAGCGCTGTAAGTCTTTAGAACGCAAATATAAATATTTTTAGTTTTAAACATATTTTAACGGCATTCCCATATCTTGACAGTCTGATCTACACTTCCAGATATTACATAAGGATGTGATTTGTGGAAATCTATAAGTACAGGTTGGAGACTTTTATATACGAAAGATACCTACCTAAGGATGTGCAAAAGTGTTTATGAGCTTCGAGTACCTTCTGACAACGTTTATTACGTAATTCCCAAACTCTAAGTGTCTTGTCATCACTGGCCGACACTAGAAACTTCCCACCAGGATGAAAAACAACACCACGCACCCAGTTATCATGACCTGTTAGTAAAATTAGGCAGATTCCAGCACCAACATCCCATACCCTATTAAAATATCCACTACAAAATATTCCACCTTTCAGTACAAACCTAATAGTTTTATCCCTTGAACCAGATGCAAGGAATGGACCAGAATGTGCTCCTTTGTTGTTATCAACACCTGCAGCATCATTTATGGCTGCAGCAGATGAATCAGGAGCCCAAGCAATACATTCCACCACATGATCGTGCGCTCGTAATTCGGCTCGGCATTCTTTACTATTGACAACCCATATTCGAATCGTTTGATCATTAGAACAACTTGCCAGTAAGCTGCCATCTGGAGACGCTCTTACCATCCGAACCTTCAAAAACAAATCACAAGAGTATTAGGAATAGTTTCAAATTATGAATTTTCTATAACGATATGAGTAGTTTTAAACTGCTACATACTAATCAATTATTTATTGAAAATTTCTTTACTCAAATTCACTACAACTAATTTATAGATAAGACTTGTTAAAATATTGTAGCTAGTTTACTATCTAACAGAAGTCGTTTTTATTTGTACTACCTCTTAAATGAGGTTGCTGGAAAGACCTTCCTTTGCTTCACTAATCACAATGTAGTGCTTGGTGGATTTGGAAGACATAATGTTACTGGCTTTCCTGTTGGTATTCAAGTCGGAATATATGGTCGACATCCGGCCACAGTTCATCGTTAATAAATCAAGCATTCAATGGTTCACTTAGAGTCTAAGGACCTTGTAACACGTGGGCATTACATAAATAAAAACCGGATGCAAAAAAGGGAAAATTAATATTAAATGAACAAATTAATATTGAAGCATTCTGTATAATTCTGATTTCATGTATAGCAGTGTTCGATAGGCAAGTCATTTCAATAAAATTGTTATTATATAAAAGTCAAATATGAAAACCACAAAAGCATAGTTTTAGTTCTGTTAAATGCATATCGAAATGGAACTTAGGTAAACAAAATATTTATTTCAGTCAAGTTTCACAGCAAAAACATGTTATTTAAAGAAAGCTTTCGAATTATAAAGTAAATAATCGTGAACAAACTACTAAGAATGTTTCATACCATAATTATTCCTAATATAAAAGAGCTCATAAATTTTGGTTAAATAAAATAGAACCAATGAGTAAAAGGATTCAGTTGTAATTATAACACAAAGTAAGCCCAGACAACCTCCTAATAAAGTTCATACAATGTAGAGAAAACCACAGACGTTTATTAGCAGCAAAATCTATCAAGATCAAGTTTTGGATAATTAAACCATTAAACATATGGAGAGTGTGATGTTTTTATTATAGCTCAAAAACATTAACAACAGTCTAAGACTGTTTTCTTAAGTAAATTGTTAATACAATTTATGCTAAGCATAAAGTAAAAACACAAGTACATATTTTATTACGTATGACCACTAGTTGACATTTTTGTTGTAACATGTGATTATTTCCAAGGTCAGCTGGAGTGCGTTCCAAATCGTACGATTGACATACATGACAGCTCACTCCCGAAAAAGAAAAAACACTATAAATTTAGTCTAACAGAAAGAACAATCTTTCGAGCACTAGGTGATATATGCTTCACTTTGAACATCTAAACTGGGTGCACAATCGACATGATTTTCTGCTACACTGGTTTGGCCAACCTTGGAGATGCATTTATCATCGTTCATGACTACATTTTCATCAATGCTGGTATTTTCACTAGTCTAATCTGTCATGTATATTGTAATTTGGTTCCTGAGCGTATGATCGATCTTCGGCTCAAGTAACATACTGACTTCTATAAGTTCCATTGTTTGTTTTCACTACAAAATCATTTGGACCAGCTTTACTGAGAATGCTTGCAAGTGTCCAGTCTCTAATACCCTTTTGCATGAGAATAGGGCGTTGCTCTTCCAACTTGGTAAAATCTTTTTGTCTCTATCATAATAGATTTTTGTTTTGTTGGTTTCGCAACAATTGGTTTCTAAATTCTTTGATTGAATATTTAGGTTACAAGACAAATTTTGTCGTGAAAGTTTAGTTCTCCATTATTGTTTTTGGTTACCAAAATTTACTTACTATTTCTAGTGTTGTTGCCCTTTTTGGAAATTTAAAACAACTTGCGAAGAACTTTTTAGAAAATGTTTTACACATCACTATCTCCCACAATTTGGAATTAAGCATGTATTTCTTTAAAATTTGGGGGTTTAGGTATTCGATGAATCTCAGATGTTTCGATTTCGGCATTTAATAGCTCTATTCATGCTATTTCTGATCTCATAGAATCTATCTTTTCAAAGTCGTTTCTTGATTTCGAGATCACATACATGCTAAAAGCTGTAACTGCTTGGTCAGATAGTTATGCTGGAGTTATAATACATGTAAAGCCTTTTCTACAGTGTAATAGAATGTGCTAAATATTCTAAAAAATTTAAAAACCTGTTGGAGAGTCTTCAGATCTTCGTCACCAGGCTATTCTATAAGCAATACCTCAGGCAGAATCTAATGCTTGGATAGAAACTCTTCCATCGCCCCGCCCCAACTTAGTACTTTAGATAAAAATACATTACAGACTGCAATATCTCTTGTTACATGCCAACTGGCATGCATCACATTAGATTTAATTTGTAAATAAATTGCCATGTATTTTTAAACGAATACGTCAATTTCCGTCATGCCTGACAGTCGCGTCTGCGCAAAAGGATGCGGAGTGCATGCGTGATGTTATAAGACGCCATTAAGTTACGAGCCCTCGACGAAGCAACATCTATCTGTCTCGTATGTCTTTTCTTTTTAGGGATGTAGGTTCTTTCTACCTTTTGCCTGTAGTACCCGTTGCCTAATCCTATCGTTCCCCTACGAGTGCAGTAAAAGAAAGAACAGATCGTAATTTGATTCAACAAAGCGTGAACTGAACCATGCTGCTAAATCATCGTGGGGCCCTGAGACGAATTCACGAGATGCCGCCATGTAAGTAATTTGTTTTGATTTAAATTGTGCTTGCAAATTGACTTAAACAGCAGTTGCATCACTTTCAAAACGCGGTCGGATCAGTTAGTAATGTGGCGGGAATCATACTGCGAGTTTAACAATTGCGCAGTATAACAATTGCCCAAGTGAAACACTCTTTGATTATGAATACCTATATTGCCATCCACATACATGTACTTGTGGATCACAAGTCGACAAATTCGGACATCAGAACCTCTCCTGCGTGAAGAGTGGTGGTCGATTGGCTCGCTATCGTTCTTTGAATAACATCTTAAAGAGAGCATTTTGAACGGCAGAAATTCTTTGTATTCTTGAACCATCAGGTACTTTACGAGACGATGGCAAATGCCCAGACAGAGTTACAATAACACCTTGGACAAAAGGTAAATGGTTTAGCTTGGGAATAACGGGTGTTGATACAGTTGCCACTTCACATATCGAATAGTTTATTCTGTCCTGGATCAGTCGCTAACTTAACAGGAAGTTTGAAACAAAAAAATACATAACTGCAAAAAAAGAATTACATCTTTGCTGCCTTTGCGGTGGAGATTTTTGGTCCTTGGGGCAACGAAGCTAAGATTTTATTTAATCACCTTGCATTAAATGAAAGATCTGGAAAATCCAAAGCAAAAAGTTACTTACAACAAAGAATTTCTATTGCTATCCAGAGAGGTAACGCAGCAAGTGTTCTTGGCACCAGTCCGAGAACATCATAATTTAATGAAATATTTCATGTATATACATAATTCTTGTTGCAAATTATTGAACCACTGAACAAAATAAGTATTAATTCAACAATTATAAGCATACATCCAATAATAGAATTTCAAGCTATAGAGTATGCATACATCACGTTATTGAATTAATTAAAGACTATTGAAAGAGTCAACAATAATACAAAGGTACAGACCAGGTTAACATCAAGTTGTTTATTTATTCGGTGCATAAATTGCTTGCAGAAGCGCAAGGTTGTTGGGTTACATATACTCTGTTATCATTTGAACTTGTAAGATAATTACATTAATGTAACGCATGTCTTTTTTTATTGGAATACATTGTAATGTATGTAAATAAATATGTTTAACACTGTGGGTGATACTCGTTCAGATTTGTATTTAGATTAAGTCCATTTTGTAGTGTGTTAAATATTAACAGTAGAAGTAACACAATGTTTTAATTTATATAGTGAAGATCAGTTAAATTTTATTGCAACTACATCACAAGTGTGTTAACAATGGCCAACTTTGTTAACATGAAATTAATAGATATTATTTTGCCTTATGGTGAACCAATGCAAGATGTAGCAGCTGGTCGGCAGTTATCCACAGCTCGCTTTGCTGGTCGTTGGGTCACAAATGCCTAAGTATCTATAATGTTGTGCAAGTTGGGTGACAGCAGGTATGTCTACCCAAGTCAGAGTTTAGGTTTAGAGGATGACAGAGTTTAAGCACAATGTGTTAAAAAATACCGATGAAGACATTATAATATACGGTTGTGAAAATTTCCAATCCCTGTACACATCAAATTGCTTCAATTATCAACATTTTGCTATAATGGTATCGACAATATTGAAAAAAGAAACACTACATTAATTTCACTATCGATGTATGCAGTGGTTACGACCTCATGACTAATTAGAATATAACTAGTCAAAATATATGAGACCATCATAAATGCTTAGAAAATAAAAAATTTCAAATCAAAAAATTGTTGCTTAGCTTTACTCTATGAAATTTCGAGCTTATCCTCATTATTACGTTTCTAAACATTTTAGAAATCTAGCTAACACCTTTAACTTTAATATAAACATAAGAACAAAATGGCCGGTGGAACAATTGTCAAATTATTACTAACACAAAATATTCAGAAACTATACAACTTACCCAGTCCCGATGAGCAATAAATGTTCTAATACAATAACCAGTTGCAACTTCCCACATTTTAATAGTTTTATCTCGGCTGGAAGATACAACAAAATCTCCAGCAGGCATAAAAGATACACTTGACACATTATGATCATGACCCAACATAGTGCGAATACATTCATAACTCTGTTGAAAATCCCATAATTTAATGCTCATATCAGCACTACATGAAACCAGTAGTTTTCCTGTTGAATCAAAACCAATATCTTGGATTGAATCCGTATGGCCTTTAAGCGTCCGTTCATACTCCCCAGTTTCAAAATCCCAAACTTTTATTGTAGCATCTTCACTAGCAGATACCATTATGCTAAAGATAGGATGAAACACTACTCTTGTAACTGGCGCTCGATGACCTAAACAATTGATTAATAATAAGAATTCAAAAATAAGATATTACCAGTTAAAGTAAATTTTTCTGGTGGCCGAGGAATCCATTCTGTAGGACTACGTTTTCCTCTTGTGGGTGCGCCTTCTATGTATTCTTTTTCGGCTTCATTTAATTTAGATTCTAATTCCATGACTTTCTTTTGCAAACGTATTACTGAAGTCCATTTTTTTTCTAGTAGACCACCAAATTTTCGCTCTACTTCGCCTGGCATATCAGCCTCTTTCTTAAATGCTTCCAATGCATCCATATATCCATTAGTTCCCAAATAGTCAGCGATAGCTTTATTTCTGCAAAGAACGGCATTCTATAAAATTAACACCATGATAATACAGACAATATTATAAACAAAAAAATACTAAATGCTAAAGAATTAAACATAGAAGTAATAAAGTGCAAATAATGTACGTTTTGTAAATGTAATCGAAACTGTAACATGTAAAAAGAAACAGAATAGGACCCAACACACAGCCCATGCAGAACTCCTAGACTTAATTTAACATTATCTGAGAAATTACAATACAAAAATAGATGAGGGCTGTGACAACCAAGACCCACAATCGCTTTAATTTAGTCCGCGTGTATTTAAAATTTAGTACTGGTTTTGTACCAAAATACTTTACTGCGATTAGAAAATTTTGTGCTGTAATCTGTATTTGTTACTAGTGATGATGTGACGGCTTGCATACAGAAACGTTTGTATCTAGGATGATTTACTTTTTTAAGGGATCACAACCAATAGTAAGATGCATAATGTGGTTTACATCCAGTCACACTATGCAGTTGGGTTAAATCCGCTAGTTCATTGTGTGGAGGAGTCTATAGCAAACTGTCAGATACATGTTGAACAAAAAATACTACGTAAAAGCGTTGGAAACCGCAATTAATAGTGCTAGTGACTCATCAGTTACAACGATATTTGGTAATATCTTGACTGTGCGACAGCATTCACACAGCCAGTGATTAATTGAAACATTATCGTGTTACACTTGTATTTTCCTAGTGTACAAAATGTTAAAAGAACAATGTTTTCTCACTGTTTTAAGAAGATAATATATATCCTTGTTAGAGTTTTATTTTTAGTAATATCTACACCTGGGTATACAAACAAACACACGTGATACTTCTTACAATGCACAAACACTTGGCAAACCAAACCACGTAATTGATTTAAAACTACACTTAATCTACAGGGTGCCCTATTTCTTACACGTTGTATGGGTAACTCTGTTATTTGTGACATTAGAGAAAAGGTTAAATGGGAAAACTAGTGCAATTTTTAATGCCGAGTTCAGCCATGAAGAGATAATTAACATACAGGGTGTAGCAAAAGCGTTATACCAAAATAACGAAATTTTGATCTTTTTTGTTTTGCTTCGTGGCTCATTTATTGTGATAGATACAGTAAAACGTTGTAGATCTTTTTTACATTATTTTAAAAGGAGAATAAGATAAACTTATTTGTTTTTACATGGCTTTGGTCATATTCGAGTAAATAAGTGAGGTTATGTTTTTTTAAATGGAAACCATAATTGGCGGTAGTTCTGATAGACAGACATTTTTTTTCTCTTTTCAGTGATGTACCACAGTGTACATGTTCAACATAAAAATTTTTGAAAAAATTTTGTTTTTATGAAATACGAAACTTTGTATTAAATAATATGTGAATATTTGAACTGATTTTAAGAATCAAGTAGCCATATGACACATAACAATAGATTTCACTTGTTTAAATAACAGAAATTAGATAGTACTGTTATTTTGTGTTTATACGTACATTATTTTCTTCTAAGAGATAGAATGTCCTATACAAATTAAGAAAATAATGACATGCTCTTTTTCTACTATTCTTCGAATCGTAACACACGTGCAGCAGCGGATTTGTACTTTGAAAGATACATGGAAAGTAAGCTACCACACTGTCGGATATTTAGCAAACTTGAAAATAATCTTAAGGCATATGGTGCATTTACCAAACCTAAATTCTTACGAAAATGTTGAAACGAATGTGTTGGCGTTTGTTAACTATAAACCAGAATCTTCTACTGCCAAAATTGCAAACCACTGTGCAACTTCTAAGGAAACTGTGAGGTGTACTCTGAAAAGTCGGAAATATCATCCCTATCACTATTCTATTTCGAATACATTGTATCCAGTGGATAATCAAAGACGGATAGCATTTTGTCGTTGGTACCTTAATAAATGTGAAGAGGATTCATATTTTTGGAGAACCATTATTTTTATTCACGAGACTAAATTTACAAATAACGGAATATTTAATCGGTATAACAAAGTATTTTATTCTCAAGAAAATCCTAAACTTGTGCGTGAATCCAGAGATCAACATCAATTTGGTATTAATTGTTGGTGTGGAATATTTTGTGGAAAAATTATTGGACTTTTTATAACGACAATTTCACCGCTGCAAATTACTTAAATTTCTTAAAACACCAACTGGAAGAATATTTGGATGAATTACCTATTAACATCCATTACAGACCAAAGTATTTCCAACACGATGGTGCCCTGCACACAGTGGTACATCAGTGAAGCAATATTTAACTGATTGTTTTGAGCACGTGATTGGTAACAAAATGGAAATTGATTAGTCTGCTCATTCACCACAACTTACGCCATTAGATTTTTATTTGTGGAGTGATTTAAAAATAAAGTGTATTCTACTACTCCTCAAATGCCTGAGGATTTAATAGCTAGAATCCAAACAACAATTGCAAGCATTGATGCACGCACAATAGAAAAAGCACTTCGTAATGTTAAAAACTATGTGAGCTTGTGCCTTCAATAAAATGGTGGGCACTTTGAACACACTTTGAAGTGATATTATATTTAATATTTTAACATAATTTGTTTTTGATATTTTTGTTACGTCATGCATAAGTATTTTATTATTTAATACTAAGTTTCAGATTTCATAAAAACAAAATTTTTCAAAAATTTTATGTTGAACATGTACACTGTAGTACATCACTGAAAAGAGAAAAATGTCTGTCTATCAGAACTACCGCCAATTATGGTTTCCATTTAAAAACATAACCTCACTTATTTACTCGAACATAACCAAAGTCATGTAAAAACAAATAAGTTTATCTTATTCTCCTTTTAAAATAATGTAAAAAAGATCTACAACGTTTTACTGTATCTATCACAATAAATAAACCACGAAGCAAAACAAAAAAGATCAAAATTTCGTTATTTTGGTATAACGCTTTTGCCACACCCTGTATGTTAATTATCTCTTCATGGTTGAACTCAGCATTAAAAACTGCACTAGTTTCCCCATTTGACCTTTTCTCTAATATCACAAATAACAGAGTTACCCATACAACGTGTAAGAAATAGGGCACCCTGTATAGCACAAATGTTATTCGAAAAATCGCAAGATACGTTCAAGCGTCCTAAACACAAAACAATTCGTACATCACTGCCCAAAAACTAAATGTCTATCTCGACCAACTAACGTATCCCGTTTCTGCAGATTCTAGCTACCAACCTCCCCACTTCCTTAGCGGGAAATTTAAAATTCTTGCATTTAACAGATGTTAGACTGAACTTAACATAGATTTCTCTTTTCTCTGTGTTCTGTTTTGTCACACCACAGAGAATTTTAGAATAATTATTAGCTACTAATAAAAGGGATTTATCACCATATATTTATATAGATTAGAAAATTAAAAAGTTAGTATTTCAATCGTGTTTCTCACGGAGCACGTGTGCTACCGAGAATTAGGTACTGGTATAATTATCAAAATCCACCCTTCATATGGAAAAATGTGAGAGCTAACTCTTCCTGAAAACTGTTAATCATTCTAACAACACCTCCAGTTGCATGTGTACAAACAATAGGAGCTGCCTTTTATATACACATTGCCGATAGTTATCAATTCCCAACGTGTTAACAAATAGTGAATACTAATATCCAGTTTAATGTCCTAATTAGGCATTTGACCTTTCAAGAATCCCAACAAAATTGTCGGATATCATCCAAACGATTTTTCTTTAGCTCTTTTTGTGTTTTGCAATCCGAAGAGCGTTTGTTGATGGCACTTGATTCGGTTTTAGCTTATAACCTGCATTGCAATATTTCTATGAATATAGGAGGCAGATTCTTTTTCGTCAATCAATTCCTTTACAAACTCCTTTCTATGCAAACCAATCAATGGACGTTTTTTTATGTGCCGTGCAGTTTTTATAAGATCCAGTGTAAGAACATTCCATTATATTCATTTCTTTTTTATTTCACTTTCAAGTTTATGTACGATTATTCCGGAAAATACCGATGAGCAAGACGTACATCCTATCCTCTCCATTTTTTCAAATTTTTTTTATAATTAATCTAGAGATATTACACATTGTAATTTAGCTAGAAAATAGATCGTCAATTAGCCTTGGAATTTTTAGAAATAGTTTTACTATTAAGTATTTCTTGGGAAAAGAAAGTCAAATACAATTTCTCACAATTTGGAATGAGGTGCGTCGTTGTCCTTGACCTTACATGTGATTTTCCAATGCTCCACCCGAAGGTACTACATTGGCCAGGAAGCGAGTTTTTTTTACCTGGAAAATTTGGAATTTTGCCGAACCCTTGTTGTTCCAAGCAAGGTAGGGATCTTTAACGTGCATGACAACACACACACGGGACCTCCATTTTACCTCTCATCCGAACGAGAATGTATTTTTGTGAAAAATGCTCGCCTAACATTTTTCAAGCGAACCGTGTCGGGATTCGAACCTGGGACCTTGGGGGGTAGTAGTTACACACATACCAAATACGCTATGGAGCCACCTAGCGTTGTCCTTGACCAATGAGTATACAAAAAGTGGGACAAGTTAAAAACAACGGATAGTCACCATTCATTCTACATGTAGCTACCTTACCTTAAAGAATTGAGCAGTAGAGCTTAATAAAATCTGTGGAGTTTTCCAGTCGAGTCCCTCCCTACCCTGTATCATACCTGCTATTTGTTCCTCTGAATGTTGTAGGTGATAATCAATGAACTCCATGACTACAATTTGTATATAGAACAGGCATGGAATAATCCACGACCCGGATTATGTAGACGAACAACAATATCATTGGTATTTCTACCTAGCCAAATGCCTTAATACCAAGGATTCACTACTTGGCTTTACCTAACTTAATTATTTCGATGAACAAAAAACAAGGCTGGTTATAGTTAATTTGTATGTGTCCTTTCGTAAAACTAATTAATATTATTTACAAAATTTGTGCAATACTACTACGCCCTCTGGGTGAGCATGCGATACACTACTGTACTGTTGTCATTTGTTGTGCCTTTTTAAAATAAGACCTCGCCTTTTTATTTTACTATTTAAGTTCAGGAAATTTTTTAACTCCGCATGGGGAAATCCTCTAATTATTATGTTTAATTTAAGCTGCACATGTAAATCCCACGAAGATTTGGTTCTCACGTATTTTAGAACATTCGTCTACGATTTGTGGTGCAAAAAACTACAAATGTTACTTTTCCCATGCCTTAAAAGTGCAGCTGCATTTACAAGTTTTAGCATAAAAACATTAAAAATCTTGGGGAGGTTGTGGTGGAAGCCAAGCATCAAAACGAACAGCACTTTTTCTACCGGCCTTCATCAAGTACAGACGTGCTAGCGTAGAGTTCCGAGAGTCGGCGAAGTGATCCACCTTCCTTTGTTACCTATCCCGTTACTGAAATAAAAAATACTGGCGCTTCATCCACAAGGACCACCGGCAACCAAACAATAAACATCTGAACAACCCCTGAGAAGCAAAACGAACCAGGCCATTGGTGACTGGCCCAGTAAGTTTTGTATGATTAGTTTGTAAGCCTAATCTGCGTGTCATTCATATAATACAATTTGAGGCGTAGTCCTTTTTACGTCAGATTTGTATGGTTGACGACATGAGAGGTTTAATCTTAAAAAATTTGTACACTATTTTATTGCAATTCATGTACAAAGAAAGCTATTTCACTTTGTAACAAAGTGGAAGTTTTATATGACATCATGCATCAGATTGATGATGGGTATTGCATCAATCAAACCCCGAATGCATTGTTTGCGGGCTTGGAAAATTATGGGTTTGTTAGGCCTGAAACACTCCCATTTTTACCTATAACTTATAAAAACGATTTAATGGCTTAAGACTTTTTCTTATGAGGGTACCTAAAAACATAAATGTTTGAAGCCTATCAAGCCCTAACTTTCCAAGCTCTCAACGAAGCATTTGAGATGCAACTTAAGCAATGCCCTTCAACAATGCTGCGAGAGGGCAACAAAACCTGCAGGCCTGAATCTAAAAATGATTAAATATCAAAGTAGTGTTTAGGAAATACTTATTTTTGTATTGTTCGTCACATGACTATTCTTGTAGTTTATATTTATACAGGAAAAAGTATTAAAAAAATATTTTTTTAACAAAATAATTAAATTTTGAAATCGTTGGATTTCACACAGACCTTATGTTTGAGAGCGTCTCTAACCAGCACTTAAATTTTGAGATAAAAACAGTTTGATTTAGTGGTTTTGATTTCCCTTTTGTTTGATAATTTGAAACTAGAAAGGCTAGAAAAAAGGAAAAATAAATTTAATTTGAATATCAAACTATTTAACGTGATGCACAAGTTAGTTTTTCTGGGAAAACATAAATAAGCAAATAAAGAAGTTCAAAACCCAAGCTAAAACACATTGTAAGTTTTCTACAAGTATTTCTTACAAAATATTTAATATTTGTTTGTAGGAAATTTATAATGAACGATTGGTTCCTCTTCATTAAAAATAGTGTGTCTCCTGCCTTGTGGACATCTAATACAAACCCAACACCTTTGTATTTAGATATGTCTATTTTTTGTAATGTAGGTTTTCAAAAATACTTTGTCAAGTCGAGGTGTTGCAAAGGATTTGAAATCAGCCGAGAAAATGGGTTGTGCAAATGCATGTTGCTACTGCAGGCTGCAGTAGTAATTTCACCCTTAAATTTGTAGTTTGACTGTGGTTGATAAATCGTATCACAAACCAGTACAACATTGGAATAAAAACGATCATTTTCCTTTGAAACATACTGAAGGAGGTATTAAAACCCTTATACATTTGTATCTTCAAAAATTGCTCTATATTATCGGCTAATAGATGCCAGTTCTCCAACTTCAAATAAAAGTAGTTAAATGCATTTAAAAATCAACAAAAATGTAAATAATGGCTCACAAAAAGATAAAATTTGTAAAGCATTTCACAAGTCAATTCCTATACATAAAATAATTAATGGTAAATACTTACAGCTCTTCTCGCTGGCGTTGAGACAAAACCATTTTCATGATAAAATTTTGGAATCCACAATTCAATATAGTCTAGTTCATTACCTAAAAAATAATTACATGTTAACTTTCAAATTTAAAAGTCTGCTGAATAAAAAATTTCAAACATTTAAAAAATGTATGTTATAATAAATCAGTAATTTAACTTTTTAAAAATATTCAAATTTAATGATTATGCAGTTCAATGTGTTTGAATTTGTATCCACTCGGTAATATTCAATGTTATGTGTCAGTTGAACGTTTTTGCTATTATGCATGCATACAATATAAACATGCACTAGTATGTTATTTAAGTAATGATTTCAGTAAAAAAAAATACATAGTCGTTATCAAAATTTAGTCAAAATCAATAATTGATATTCACAAAAGACAATATTTATACAGGATTCTGATTTAAAATAATATATAATTTAGTTATGAATTTTGGCAAATAAAAACATTTATAGATTGCAATAAAGAAGCCGAAGAGTTTAGAATCGAAAAGGACAAAGACATTAAACCAACAATGGATTGATTGACAGCTAGCTTCTAGGACTTACTATTTACAATATAAGCACAGAAAGGCGAAGAATCTAGAAAAATCACAAAAACTTCGAGTAATTTATTGTATATATAAAACTGCATGGCTTGACAGAGCTTTCAGTGGAAGTATGAATCTGCGAGTATTGTGGTATAAATTATTGGATAAATCATTAAAATAAATATGTTTACTCTGCATATAAATTAAATGCACAGTCGCACTTAGTATAGGTCTTTTAAAATATCTCAACAACCTGTGCCAAAACCCCGAATATTACTGACAAAACTAAAGGCCAAAATTAAAATACGGTTGTGGAAGATAGTTGACGTTACTGCAGTATTATTTTAAAATCAATATTAGCATATGAATATTATTCATACATTTTTCATATTGAAAAAGACTTGCAGACGTCATAATTTTTATAATTCCTCTATTTTGAAACCGCTACCGTGTATAGAGCAAATATATAATGAAATGATAAATTTAAATAATCACCATAGCAACAGTAGTTCTTTACAAATACTTAAGTTACTGTTGAAACAATACTGCATATTCTAGACACTGACATTGGGGAATTCTGCCCTTTTCTTGCTGTTTTGTGCATTTTATTTAATTTCTCTTTGTTACTAATAATTATAAATCCGACCTTCTCAAGACTACACTTTATTTAATTCACTTAAGCTAGGTTCCCTGCTCTCCATTGATATGTTTCCGTTGATCTGTTAACGAATAAATGCGAAACAAGTGGATTTTGCTATACGTTGAACATATAACATCTGTTAAATAAATCAGAAGTAAATAAATACGAATTCGTTGTTTCTCCAAACCATTGTAGCAAAGCATGAAAATGTTTCTGAGTATGATGCTAACAGACTACTCTGGGCCATACAGAAAAGAATTCTAGTTACTTGTAATGCGTGTAACATAACCTATTTACTCATACACAATAAACTGGTAGTTTTACAAGGTCAACATAGCAAAAGAAAAATGTTTAGTTGAAAACTACAATTTAACTATTCAAACTATTCTGGAAATCTGAAAAGTCAACGCACAAAAGGATACATACAAACAGAGAGCACGGAACCTACCTTAATTCCCAAAAAGAAATACAAAAGTCTAAATTTAATACGCGTTACCTTCTATGTATTTATCATCAGTTAGGTATTTATTTACAAATTAATAACTTGATATTACAACAAAGGTTTCATTAGCGGATCATGATGTTTTGGAGTTGAACTGAAAACACAGTTAGATCCGTTGCTAAAGATTTACTCCCTCCATTGCACATCCCAAAGGCGATGAGATTTTGAATCAGCTATAATACATTAAACCATCATGTTGTTGCAAAAATTTAGTGTTAGTAAACATTGCAATGATTACAATCTCTAACGGCATCTCGGTGCATCATGGTTTCATTTTACTTGTGAGTAAACAGGCTTATATTAAACTGAATAAAGAACTATAAAAGGAAGTTTGATACAATATTTAAATTTAAAAAAAAAACCTTATTATGGTAGTTTACAAAGCCATCGTTATAATAAAGTGGATTTGCATAGATTATCTCTTCATTTTTGAAAACATTTTAATAAAAAGCTGTGTTCTAAATGTCATGATTTGCTCTTCACCATCTGCATTACTGTTATTCAATAAAATTCAGAAACAAATAAATTTTAAAAAGCGATGAAAACAGTGTTTACAATCTTACAACTAGCCGATTCCAAGAACATGAATAAAACTGTAAATAAACACAAAACTCCATCATCATTGGCTGAAATAAGGGAGTGCTTAAGGAAAAGTTGCCAACGATCAAATGCAAGTTGATCTAACGCTTCAAAAGTCAAAGATGTGCACCAGTTTATGTTCACAAAAAAACATAAATATTTTTGATTTTGAAATATTTAGTCAAAGGTTTTGTTTTTTGTTGGGCTATAATTTTAATTTGAAAAGGAATCTGACTTTTGGTGGTTATGGTGATATGTCGTAGTGAATTTAGGTAAAAAAAAATATGTAATAGAATAAAAATAATAAAGAAAATCCTTCAAGAACAAGATAAAATATAGCCTTTTAACTTCTACGTGTTTAACATTGGTTATGGGCACAGATTGCTTTTTTAAGAATAATAAGGAAAATTGAGGTTGATCTTTTTTTGCATCTTGTGGTTTAAAAAAGTGTAATTGTACAAATAAATAAAGAAGGAAAATGGAAGGAAAATCAGTTGTCATAGGTGAAAATGTATATTGAGTTATACCATTCGTTGATAATAATTTTGATAACTGGAAATTCCGTTTGAATTCAGTACTGAAAGCGAGTGAAGCTGGGGCTATCTTAAATGAAATCTACAGTTGTGGATTGGATGAAGAAAATGCTAAAAGCTGTAATAATTGTGATTCATAGTATAGCAAATTCTCATCTGAAATATGTAAAAGAGATCCGATATTCTAAAGGTAGATTGCAAAAATTGGAAACCACCTTTGCCATGTGCGAGCAATACCGGTGGTAAATACTTTGTTATTTTTGTGGATGATTTTTCACGATTTGTAATTGTGTACATTACTCATTCCAAAGACAAAGTTGAAAAATGTATAAGAAATTATGAGGATATAGTTTCAGCTATGTTTAGTGGTTTTAAAGATTGCAATGTGATAATGGGGGTGAATTTATAGGTAAAAGTCTACAACAATTTTGTGGCAATATGGAAATTCAGTTAGCATATATTCCACCTTATATCCCACACATAAATGGTGTTATAGAGAGAATGAATCACTCACTATTGAATTGTGCAAGGGCAATGATAATTGAAGGGAAAATGGAAAAGGTATTCTGGGAAGAAGCGGTGCTCACTGCTATGTATTGAATATAAGTCAGCCGAGTTGGATAAAAGAAAAATCATTACATGAACTGTAATTAAAAAAGAAACAAAATATGTAGGACATGAGAGTATTTGAATGCACATCATAGGATACCAGATGAATTGAGAAAAAATTAGACAAAGCCATTAAGTGCAAGTTTGTTGAACATTTGGAAAATGGATACAGATTGCGGTCCGAAATAAATGAAAAAATAATTCATTCACGAAATGTTATTTTGAATGAAAATGAGTTTGGCTAAATGAAGTTTGAGAAGAAACATGAACTTGATAACAATAGCAACTTGTTAAAAAAATGGAAATGAACTTATGAATAAGGAAGAAATAAATGAAAAAGAAAACAGCGAGGATGAACCAGATGAAGAAATAGAAACTGAAAGTGATGTTAACAATCAAGATAATATTGATGTTGGCCGAAGGCCAAGACAAAATGTAAACTATCTACAAAATTAGTTGATTACGATGTTGATTTTAGTTATTGGTATTAGTAACAAGTTGGAAATCTTCAAATTGATATGAAAAAGCCAGAGAAAGCTCAGATTGGTATAACCCGAATGACGCAATCAATGACGAATTAGAAGCATTAAAAGAAAATCAAACATGGACTCTAACAAATAAAGAGAAAGGTCAAGAAATAATAACAAACAGATGGGTGTTTACTATAAAGTATATAAAATAATTTTATGGAAAAATTACATACACCAGTAGCAAAACTGGCTACATATAGATTGTTGTTGTGTATATGCACCAAATACAATCTTTTGTTAGTACAATATGATGTTAGAAATGCATTCTTAAATGGGGAAATAACTTCTGTATGTTGATGTCACTTGTAGCAAGTAATGATATTTTATTTTTAAATGGAACTTTTTCTATTTGTTTAACCCCACACCTGTATACCTAGGTGACTTGCAAGTAATTGAATTATTTGTTTTGACAGCTATGTAGCATTGTCATTATCCCCACTTTCACTGTTTTAGTGGGGTATGCCATTAATATACCTAATACGTGATTGTTTTTGTTGTTAACAAAACGTAACTGTGATATAAATGAATACACTATACCAGATAATAATATCTGGTTGGCAATTTAATCTCTGTGGGTTTTTAACGAATGTTTTGTTTTCTTTTTTTAACAACATTGTGAAAGCTTGATTTTTATTGCATCCTGCATACATTGTAAAAGATATCTATAATTAGTTTGGCGTATTATTAAATGAAATATTTTTAATGAACGATATATTTATTTATTTGTATGTGCCCATAAACAAATATGGTAGTATTAAAAAAGTCATACATGATACACACAATGCCATAATATATCCAACACTTAATTAAGGTAATGAAACCTATATCACAGTGCAGTATAAATACATCACAGTCAGTGCTCAAAATGAATCATTCAAACATTCCTCTATCATGTAGTAGCATTGTCGCAAAGCAAGGTCAACAGGGCTTTTTTTAAATGTAATCATAGCTGTTAACGATTTTATGATGGATGGTAGTTTGTTATATAAAGTGGGAGCCACATAAACACATAATTTTTTTTATTAAAGAGGAGTTTGGAAGGGTTGTATGTATATTACTGGCTAAACGAGTGTCATGGTTATAGAAAGAGCTTGGAGTACTATACTTATGAAAATTTTTACGAAAAAGAATAAGGGTTTCCAAAATAAGTAAAAATAAGTATGTGAGAATTTTTAGTTTTTTGAAAAGTGGCATACGGTGAGTATTTTTTTCAGAATGTATATTTCGGATAGCACGCTTTTGTAGTTTAAAAATTAAAATTGTTTTCCCTGATCGGTTACCCCAAAATGCTATACCATAATGCAATCTTGATTCAAATAAGGCATAATATATATTCAGTATGTTCTCCAACAATTCTCTCCACAAAGTTTCCAATGCAAAACATGCCAAAGTTAGCTTGTTTGCTAACGCTTTTATATGATCGGACCAGTTTAGTCTGTCCTCAATTACTAATCCTAAAAATTTATTTGATTTTACTATATTTAGTGAACAATCTGTTGGAGTATCATCATCATAATTACTGAAGGACAAATAGCATTTTTTTTTTGAGAATTCATAACCAGCTTATTTATTTTTAGCCAATTTGTGAATTGTATTGAAATCAAAGGCAATATTATCTCTAAGTAAATTTTTCGAAGTAGCACCCCAATGCAAACTGATATCATCAGCAAATGATATGCATTCTGCATACTTCATGCGGGCGATAAAATCATTTACAAATATTAAAAATAAAAAAGACCCACATAGATCCCTGTGGAATGCCTAACTTAACTTGTATGGTGTTTGAATAAATAGTTTCTTTGCCAGAATTAATTTTTACTAATTGAGATCTATCCTCAAGAATGATTTAAACCTATTATTTACGTTATCACGAAAGGCATAAAATTGTAATTTATACAAAAGTATTTGGCGATGTACGCTATTAATTCATTTAAGCACACATTTTTCCCAAGCCAAAAGGAATGTGTGGTTAGCTTGCTTAGCCAATAAGAAACGTTTTATGGTGGGAACATCAACAAGAACAATGCATTTTAAACAAGGGCATGTCTTCCAACTAACGTGAATATCGTCGTATTAAACGTCAGTGCACATTAATTAAGTGCGCAGTGTACCTTTTGCCTACCCTCATACCTGTCCAATTATCTTAATAATGCCCGGTATTTTCTAAAAGTGAAGGTTCAATATTATAGTTCACTGCCAGTGTCTGAAAAAGTGAACCCCCCACGCAACCCGATCTACCTGAAGACATCCACTGAGGATGCCTTAGCTGCAGTTATTAATCAAGGTAAGCCTTTGTTAAGTTTTTAATGGCTTCCTTAGTATGTGTATCTTTAACCGTTTGATGGCAATAATTGCGACCAAATTTTGAAGCATAATAAACCATGCACCTAGTTAATATAATAATTGACAGCAAAGAAGAGAAGCAAGAATACATAACACAATTCTTGAAGTAGAAGATAAAATAGTCTTGCAATTTCTTAGTGTTTAACAGCTTAGGCGTTACAAAAACATGACATTCACCAGAGATAAACAGGAGGCTTTACAATTTCCAGTGATAAAAGCAAAATTGGCAACATCACTTATGCTCTTCTGGTTTTCAACTCCTAATATTAGAAATACCATTGTGAAGTATATAAATACAATAATTTATATAATAAATTACATATTTTAAATATAGAAACTATTAGTTGTATACACCTTAAACATATACTACTAATGAAATTTTATTATTACCTTTCCAGCTCATTGAAGTTTGATTTAATAACCCTACAATCACGATACATTTTGGACATGCCGCTTTCAAACAAATCTCCATGTTTTGAGATTCCCATAATTTGAAAAAGTGTTTTTGACCAGAACAAAACTCCTGCCAAACAAATCGAATAATAGACAAAATTTCATATTTGCACTTCTTACATTAAGAAGATACATCTCAATTTCCTTGAGAAAATTGAGCTGTCAAATAAATGACATTCGCTTGCAGGTCAAAGTACAAAATTCATTATTATCTCTGACAGTTTGCTGTAAAAGTTCTTATTTCAAAGATATGTTGTTATGTTTCTTTTCATAGTTTGAATATTTTCTGCATTTTGCACTCTCTATGCCCTGTTTTGGTAAATGTTTGCTTTCGAGTTTGATAAATTGCTCAATTATACGAGTTGCTTATAATACGTTGGTGTTCGATATTTATAGTAGTTAAAAAACCTAGTTCACCTGTAATTAAAGAGAATGTGTTATCGTTAAATGCTGTTAAATATGTTCAAAGTTTTTGCTATTCTATAATAAGTTTTCTGTGATTTTTCTTTAGAAAATAATTTTATATGTTCATTGAACGAGTTCACTATATTTTGAATGTTTGAGATTTATTTTGTAATAAATATTATAAACCTATCTGCAATTACAAAACCTTATCGTAAACACTTGCTTTAGTGTTATATGAATACCCAGATTTTAACCCACATTCTTAGTCCAAATTTTAATCCACATTCTTTTAGTTCTTTGAACCAATGCTTACTTAGTCTTAACATAGAAACCTCACTTTGTAGTTACAACACATTTCATCAGGCTGTACGCAGATTAAGTTATGATGAGATAAGTGAACATTTCAGTTACCAATAACCCTTGAAAGCCTACGTGAGGAAACGTCATCATGGTCAACAGGTAACGATAGCTTTACTCATTTATGGTACCTGGAGTTTTGCTTGCAGTATATAAATATTAAGATGAGCAAACCATTTTTGCTTATTTAATGCTATTATTATTAGAACAAAGATATTAGTGTAGGTTTTGTGTGATATTGTTTTATACCGATGAATAAGCAAGGGAATTGGTTTTGAAATTATATATAGACTTGATAATTATTCAGTGGTCATGGTGTTTGATTAGTTATTGGTGTTGATTGTGCCTAAAGGCACTAACGCAAATATGCACTTTGTTTCTTTTGTATAAGAGATTCTCTTGTGGTGAGCTCGTCATAGTCACCATAGTAAATAAATAGGTAAAATTCGTGTAAAATTTATATCTATGTGATTCTTTTTATTAGTATACATACCGGGGTATAAATATGAATAAACAAGTTGGAATAAACCCCATAATTATTATGATTATTTTTCTTTCTTCTTAATTGAGTGTTGTATTTTATTGTATTGGACAGACTAGTGTTCTGTCCACATGTATATGTTGTATATGTTACCGTTAGGGTATGTAATTAAGGTATTTTATGGAATACCTAGTAATTGCATGAAATATTAAGTTAGTCATTTAAAGTATAAAATAATTTCATAATTTTACACCTAATCTACAAAATAACTAGGTACTTCGTAAATTAACTAATAATTGTTAGATAGAGTGTATAAGCAAAAGAATGAAAAAATTAGTAACACAAAACACATTTATTATTAATATTGTGATATTCATTTATAAAAGAAAAAATTACAAAATCATTTGTTGCAACAAGGATTGCTATGGTGACATTTTGAATTGCATAACACATTGTTTTTTAAACAAGCACATCCTTTATTGTCAGTTTTTTTGCAGGAACACTTTTTGAATCCTTGGACTATGGCCAACACTTTGATCCATGGACACAGACCGGAGCGATTTCTCAATATTCCGCTCTTCTTCAATTGTAATTAACTTTTGTTCACAAACACTGAACTGGGACCGAGAATATAACTTTTATACGGCCATTTTTTTGTTCATAACCTGAAAAATCCTTGTTACTTCCATGACAACAGCTAAAATAGATTTAGAATAACCCTTTTCTCTATCAATGTCGAGTATTGGAATACAGACTGTTAATCCTACAGAGGTTTCTCAATGAGATTTATCCCATATTAATTTCATATTTTTCTTGACTTTCCAAACTTTCTTTAAATTTTTCTCTTTCCGGATAGATATTCACTCATTAAAGCACAACTTACATAACTTTTGTTGACTTTAATCTTGCAAAATACAGTCTTCTAAGCATGATTCGTGGACCGGCTCTTAAATTTCCAACAAACAATGTTTTCAATGCAATAGTTTGAACAAGCTACACATTTCAGCAACATTATGAAGCTTGGTTTGCTCAACCAAAGTCTCACTATCAGGTTTAAAAGAAGTATTTATTGCAATTAAAGCATTTTGCAATTGCTCTTCATTCTCCAAAGAATCGAATACTTCCTTCGAAATAGGAGTTGTTAACAATCCAACTCTAGGTGCGTAACCAGAGCTTCGCAAAGGAACCTCAATGCCCGAGTGAAAAGCTATGTTTTTCATTAACTACATAAATTTTAGCCCGTTTCTCCAAGGGGTGGACTGGTTGTTCTGCATCCATGTCGTCAACATGTTTTCTATGTCCTGGTTAGCCCTTTCAATATTACCTTGGGTTTGGCTGTCTTGGTTTGCCATGTACAATCTAAGTTCTGGCCAAGTTGTTTTCAAGTTCATTATGAAATTCTCTGCCATTGCCTGACTGTAGTATACATAGGACTTCGCCCTCTTTGCCTGAAGCAGTCTTAAAACAACAAATTTTGCAAGATGGTTTTGATAAACTAAAATGAAGTTATAGTTTCCATCAGACTGTGATTGAAAATCTATAAAGTCGACCTGGTAAATTCAAATGTGAGAAAACTTTTGGTTTAACAATAACGCCGTTCTTATCAATTTTTCCTTTTTGTTGACAAGATTCACAGACACTCGAAGAAATGTTGATATCATTTTATGTCATATTTTTAGAACGATGATTAAGTTTACAGACACTCGGGAAAATGTTGATATCATTTTATGTGATATTTTTGTAATGATGATCAAGTTCTTTTATCATTCGACCTCTGCCACCATGACCAATAGATGAATGAGTTTCATACAAAATATCAAACACACGATCACTTGAAATGTAAAATACTACACCTAGTTTAGAATCTGTAACTGGCAGTATTAATTTTCTACTCCCCAAACTTCAAAAACATTATGTTGAAGTAACCAGTAATCACGTGGCATTTTCTTGTCTGCCGATTTAACTTTCTTGATATCAGTGATAAAAGGTAATAACTTTTCGTGGATAAACAAAGCAATGTTCTCTTTCACATCACGCTTTTGTAGTAAGGACTAGAACTTTTGTTTCATTGTATCTTTTTTGTTGCTTTCATTCATTCAAACAATTCAGTGTTTAACACAATGCAATAACAATACTGATAGCCAAAGAACGCAAAGACTTAGTAGCACGTGCTCATAATGCAAGCACTAAACTGACGTGAACAATCACATCAGCAGGGGCTTGCCAACATAAAGCTGGGGTATGATTTATGCTTGTCGTCATCCCTCCAGTAAGCTCGCTGTCATTTATGCTTTAAACGGGGTGCATTCCGTTATCCGATGAAACAACTAGTTAAAACATAGAATATCAGTTCATTATACACTTTAACTGATACATGCACTATCTAGGTACTTCATAAAATAACGAATTTTATACTTTTAACGGTAACATATATAAAGAAATGCTATTTAGTTTAAAATATCATACTTGTAATAAGTTAACTAATCAAGCTATATTAGAATTAACAAGTACTATAGCTCAAAAGCTATTGCATACTACAAATAAATAGTTTCCTCATTTCAGTATTGGACATAATATGTCTCAGAGTTTTACTTTAAATTGCATTATCGATCAACAATTAGTGTTCAATATCTTTTATACCACTATTTGAAAACATCACAGAAAACTGAAGTTTGATTATATTAACACGAAATTAAGGAAATTTTGATTGCTTGTCGTTATTCAAGACAAAATTTATTAAAAAATGTATGGCAACACTCTAACGATAATTTTAAACAAACAAAAATACCTATCAAAAGTAAATATTAATACATTATAATTTATGCAAGAAAAATAGCTATTGTCATACATAGATGATTCATGGAAAATTACAGGCTACATCTATTTTGGGAGACATAATTTGTTTCACAGTAACATATGGTAATTATTAATCTTTAGAATTTGAGTAATTATGACATAAAGTTGCATCAATATAACTTGTTAGACTCATTAGTCTTTCAAATAAAATTATAAAGATATTTTGATATTTTAAGTGATTGTGGTTAATTTTAAATAATCATTCACCAATTATAAAGTATAACCATAAGAACAATTTATAGTGGTTAGATAACAAAATACCTAACAAAATCAAACTTTTTAATAAAACTAACCCTTTTTTTCAGCAAAGACCGACACATGGTGGCGAGTTGATTTGGAAAGTTTTCAATTAAATGCCTGTAAAAAACCTTAGCCAGTGATGGGATTATTAAACAATATATAATAATTAAATATAAAATCTCCACGTTTTAATTTATTTGTTTCTAATGCTTCTAATAGAGAGAATTTTTAACCTTTGTTTTTTAAATAAACCATTTTATTAGTTACCTTCTTTATTTATTATTAATTAATTACAAAAGTTAGAAATGTAATAAATAAAGTACATTTTTCCATGGAATTACGTATTCAAAAGCGAGAATTCAACTAATTATTTAAGAGATCATGAAACAATTAAGTTTAGCCTATGAATATTTTTACAACACCAGTAACTACTAATTGTAAACTCAAATACCAAATAAACATTCTTTGCAAATGACCACATCAAACAAAATTTTAAATGAAAAATGTAAAATATATTAAAAACAAAATTGTAATAGTTTAAACTTACTTTCCATTCTTTTGTTTTTGATAAATTAGTCGCCAAATTTAACAGATGCATTGAAACAACTGAGAACGAAAATATCAAAGTATTAAACATGCGATTTCAGTTCAGAAAATTGGGTAAATATTTCACAGAAGTCGGTGATCTGTAATTCGGAGAATTACCATTGATCTAAATCTTTAACAATATAGCATGGTTGTCAACTAACTCGAGGAAAAGCTTGAATATGGTTGAAGTACCGTTGTCAGGGAATACCTGTTCTAGATGATAATTTTGTTTAGTACTACCTAACTTTGGTTAGTTTCAGAAAGTTTTCGAGAACAGCCTCAGCTGAAAAATGTACAGGTTATCAAAGCACGAAAACAGGAATGTAGATCTGGCAGTATTCCACTTGGTTTGAAGGTATAGTTGTTAATAATCCATATAAATCAATAGGACTTGCTACATGGTTCACTCAGGAGAAAAGTATTTGTTATTAATTATTGTGAAGTTGTTCTTTTTTAATATTTGTGACATTTTATCATACCACTAATTAGAACTGTATTTAGAAAAATTTAGACTAAAAATCAGCAGAATAGATCATAATTTGAGTTTATGAAATTATATATACAGTTGTTGAAAATGGCTTACAGGATTATTGAGTTGCATAACATTACTTTACTCAAATTACGATTTTTGGTACAAAAATCTATCTGAATTAGATACCAGGGGTGCCTAGTAGAATGAATGAGATATGAGTTGCAAAGAGATTGATTTTGATTGTATGCTTTGTGACAAAAGCAATAATAATGAAGCGATTCAGTATGATGTTTATAAATTCTATACTGGTGCCATAATGTGTGCATTGGTATTGCTGAAGAGGATGTTAGACAAATTGAGTGGTTCTATAGTAAATATAGCACTAAAAAAGCAGTGCTACAGCAGTCCAGAGACTGTTCTCAACCAGAGCACATTGCTAATATGCTTTCATCAGTCGCAGTCCCATATGTGCCAAACAAAGGCACAGTTGACTTAAAAACAGACGAAAAAATGCCCTTCCTTATTTAAAAGGTAGAACAAAGTGAGAGGTGTTTAGTATCTACTAATGCAAATGCTACCACCTCCAGTAGAACAATAAAATCAAGTATGTTTATTGATGAAGGAACTGAAAACATCAGGGAAAAACATGAACTCTTGGAACAAAAACAGAATTAGAAAAACTATTTATAAAAACTCCAAATCAGATTCTTACCATATTATAGATAGGATACCTGAAGAATCTTGTAAGGCTTTTCACCCATAACAGTAGAAAAACTTTGATACGTAACAATTCATTCATAAAAACCCACATTGAATAAATTCTTACAAGAAACAAACAGGAAATTCTGAAATGCCAGGTTATCCGGTATAAACATGCTTAAAACATTATGGAAAAACAAATTTCGATCCTTTTAGCCATTTATTAAATCTGGGAAAAAAAAGACACTCCTCGACAAACTTAAGATATTTATGATAAGCAATTAATAATAATAAATGACTTTATTTACTATAAAATAACACAAAATAAAAATGAATATAGACACAACATGGTAAAAGGGCGAAGTTCAGCAAACGAGAATACCCGTGCTGCTCTTTCATTTAACCCCAAAATAAGATTATCATAAAGTATAAGATATATATCATAGACATATTGCTGATGTACTCCAAAATAGGGTGCCGATTCAATTAAATTAAATTTTATTGGGTAGGTACGTCAAAGAATTAATAAAGCAGGGCAAGAGTTTATATATTATAGTATCCAGCATGTTAAAACTATATAATATCGGTCACGTTTATCAACATGTATTAGTAAGAAAAGACGGATAATCTTTTGGACAGAGTCTTTTCATAAATAAATTAACAACATTTTATTTTAGGATAATTTTTGACATAAGAGAGTAGGGGGTTGTAACATTTGATAATATTATAGGAAAAAGCAGAAGTTTTGCTTATGATTAGGTTTTGATAAAAAACATACATAATGATCGTAACATCGTTTAGCCAAATTAACCCAACCAGTTTCCTGCAGCTTATGAGATATGCACTCATATTTTTTAATTCCATTGATTAATCTGAGATACGAGATTTGTAATTTTGAATTCTACTAATATCGATTGTACTAAGACTTAGCCCATACACTACATCGCAAAACTTTAGGTGAGATAGTACTAATCAGTTGTAGGGCAAGATTTTCACCTTAGCACTTAACTCTTGTAAGTTTTGGAAAATTAGTTTTAAATTGTAATACACTGTCTGAAGACATTTTGAAACGATTAGTGAATTGCAGATCACTACTAAGGTGCATGCCAAGATTTTTAGTCTTATCGGCATATTTGATATGAGAATTTCCCAAGCATACAACTAGATTACTAAGTGTCCAATTTCTATGGAGTTTAGGACTTAACAATATTACAAAGGATTTGGCTGGATTAAAATGACACCATGTTGTTAAGTACAAATAAGGAGACACGATAAATCAAAGTTAATGCCCACCACTGCTTTAATTACTTCGTCAAAAGCAAAGGACAAATAAAGTTGTGTATTGTCAACATACAAGTGGTGTTGGCAGCAAAAGAATTGACATGGTAATTGTGATGTATATATGATGAACAGAAGAAGTCCAAGAATAGATCCTAGTGGTACACCAGATACATTACATGTGATTTTCCAATGCTCCACCCGAAGGTATTACATTGCTCAGGAAGCAAGTTTTTTTAACCTGAAAAATTTTGAATTTTGTCAAACCCTTGCTGTTCCAAGCAAGGTAAGGATGTTTAACGTGCATGACAACACACACACGAGACCTCCATTTTACCTCTCATCTGAAGAGGGCATATTTTTGTGAAAAATGCTCGCCTAACATTTTTCAAGAGACCGTGTTGGGATTCGAACTCGGGACCTTGGGCGTATTACTCACACGCATACCAACTATGCCACGAAGCCACCTGGTACACCAGATACCTTACATATGATTTTCCAATGCTCTACCCGAAGGTACAGCATTGACCAGTAGGTGAGTTTTTTGTTGCCTGGAAATTTAGAATTTTGCCGGGCCCTTGCCGTTCCAGACAAGGTAAGGATCTTTAACGTGCGTGACAACACTCACACATGGGACCTCCATTTAACCTCTCATCTGAAGGAGGGCATAATTTTTGTGAAAAATGCTCACCTGGCATTTTTCAAGCAGTCAGGCATGTCGGGATTCAAACCCAGGACCTTGAGATCCGTAGTCTTACACTTACTACATTGATCCACGGTGACGCCGGTACACCAGATACCACAGGTAGGAATGACAATAAGTTGGTAACATATTTAACACACTGTAATCATTCCATTAGAAAACTAAGTATTAGTTTAGCTGTTATATCAGAGAAGCCAATGAAATGCAGCAATAAGAATATTGTGTATAAGTGTGTCCAAGGCTTTAGTAAAATCCAACAAAATTAAACACGTGGCCGTATCTTTACCCAATGCTAAAAGAAAATCGTCTGGAACATTTAAGCGCATCGTAGCTCAGCTATGTCTTTTACAGACCGCATAGTTGGAATAATGTTATTTGCCTCTAAGTGCAAGCAATTCCAAACCGATGTCCATATTAAAATCAGTAAACCAGCACTAGTGATCAGCAAGACAATCGGTTAGTCGAGAATTGCCATATTTCAGTACAGTTGAAGAATGGTCTGCTTTCATTTCTGTATATGAAAAGTCTACTGTGGCATGTGCGAGTTTAGCAATCAAGAGAATTTGGTGAGACTGCAAATATGCATTAGAGGTACAATAAGAGATTCAAGCCCCACTCGCCTACTTCGTATTTTATGGACATTAAAACATTTATTTGATGAACCTGCTCAAGTACTGTAAAACTATTTAGAATAAACGCCCAAAGAACCCTCTTGCAGAGAAGACAAACCAGAGACATTATGACATATGCATCATTGGTACAAAATTGATAATGCACGAGCTGCTCAATAAACTACTGCAATTAATTCGATTAAAGTGGGTAGAATATATAACTGATTGTGACTACATGTCCACATAGGATATGTTTTGTAAACCCAACAATTAGTTTAACTTCTAAAATTAATGTAAATTGTATCAACAAATCAGGTCATGGAAAACATCCGACAACGTCGAAAATAAATGCTTGCGTTAATTTACACACTACAGAAAAAACATCGAAAACAAAATGGTTAACATGCTTTGAATCTTGCACTACACTTGGAAGTAGATTGTGATTTATCAAAATGGAATTGAAAGAAAGATGGAATCTATTAAAGCTCAATGGTAATTGTAAAAATTTTTTAAAGAAATATATCAAATTTCCTAACCAGTGTGCATCAGGTGCAAGACGTACGATAAATAATTATAAGGGTGGACACTACCCGCTTATGCATTGAGACTTACATACAAAATCCACTAAAGACCAAATTATTGTAGAAACGACCTGTGCTCATCGAATTAAGACTGATCAGCTTAGATATCTATTGGTGAAATTGATCGGCAGTTCCCGAATCTTGGAAGTTGTGGTATTCATTAACAAAGGTTCTACTGGGACCTTTATGAAAGATAATCTTGCATGTCTTTTAAATATCAATGGACCATCCTCATCTCCAGGTATTCAGTAATTAACTCTCATTACGTGTCAGAATCAATGAAAATATCCTTGCAAATATCCCCAATACATAAAGATGCCAAAGTACAATTTGAGTGATTTTCAAACTGTAAAGAACTTAAATCTTGCCACACAATCACTTGAGTACTCCATGCTGGTGGAACGAACTATCTAAAAGGTCTACCTATATGTTCTTAACACGTTAGACCAAGTTTACTAATAGAATTATATAATTAGAATATTGCAGTGCCTAGCAAAGTCAGAATAGGAAGGCCAAAAGAACTGGTTGCAGTTCGTTGTTCATTAGGTTGGACAATAATGGCTGCTACACAACATTATTACTGTAATTACATTGACCATAGAATGTCAATAGGATATAAACAGTTATATGAAATGACGACATGCTTTTTCTCTATCAAAAATTTAGGTATGAAGCCACCAACAAATAGTTTAGCATCAATGGTAGAAAGACATGCACTTGACATAATGAACAGCACAACTGTACAAAAGGGAAACAAATTTGAAATTGGTCTGCTCTGGAAATATAAAAACATAAGATTGCCTAAAAGCTATTCGTTAGCCCTGAAACATATAAATTACTTAAAAGCATGCATGAGACATGATAAACAGCTGGGTTCTGCAATACATGAGCAAATATATAGTTTTATTGTAAAAGGATATGCTCTTAAATTGTCAACTGAAAAGAATAAACTTTCGATCCACAAATGGTACTTATCTACTTCTCCAGTTTTCAGTACGAACAAACCGTGTAAAATCAGTATGATATTTGATGCACTGGCACAAATGAATGATGTGTCAGCTAACTCAAGCTTGTTGGAGGATCCTGATCAGGTCTTTCTCTGATTAGTGTACTATAAGATTTTGAAAATCACAATTGGAATAACTGGAAATATAAAAGAGATGTTTCTACAGATGAGGGTGAGAAATTCATACCATTAGTCAATAGTTCTTTTATTGTAAAGATGAACGGTCTCCACATAAAACATACATGCTCCAAGTAATTACATTTGGTGCAACCTGTTCACCAACTTATGCACAATATATAAAAAAATTTTAATGCAACAGAATTTAAAGAAATATTTCCCCGAGCCGCAAACTCAATTATTTCCAACCACTGTGTAGATGATATGCTTGACAGAACAAACACAGATGTTGAAGCAGTAAAGCTGATAATACAAGTATCATTTATTCATGCTCAGGCAGGTTTTAATATTCGAGGACGGAAAACAAATTCACCAAGGGTAAAGTAAGCTATTGGAGAGAAAAGTGATAAAAAGCTAAACTTGCATTTTGACAACACCATACAAACAGAAAAGGTTTTAGGAATGTGATGGTGTCAAATGACTGATGACTTCAGGTACTTGTTAAAATTTAACAGGGGCAATGAAAAAGTGCTGAAAGGGAATGTAGACTATCAGAACGAGAAATATTGAGAATATTTATGTCACTGTATGATCCACTGGTGCTTCTCATGCATTTCACGAGTTATCTAAAAGTATTGCTACAAGATGCATGGTGAAGTTGGACCAATTGAAATAATCAGCTAAAAGAAGATCAGCATGACAGGTGGTTCAAATGGGTTCGAGTGTTAAATCACGTTGAACTAATAAGAATTCCTCCGTGGTATTTTAAAACAATTAAGAGTGCAGATGATGATGTGCAGCTACATATTTTCATGGATACAGGAACAGACTGCAGTGCTGCAGTTGCATATCCATATATACATGCTCCTACATCAAGGCAAAGTCATGTATCACCACTAAAGCTAATATCAATACCAAAATTAGAATTGATTGCTGCATTGCTTGGTGCTAGAATTAGCAAGACATTTATGGAGAGTCTGACAATCCAACCAAGAAGCACAACTTATTGGGTTGATTTAAGGACGGTGCTATTATGGATTTGATCAGTCTGCATCTTTCACTATCTGCGTGCAACAGTCTGATCTAGGTCTACATCTACCTATTCTCCAGAAATGCCTTAGAACGTGTCCTACCCTTCTATTTCCCCTATTTTTTTAATTTTCCACAGATATCTTATTCCCCTACTATTTTTATAACCTCTTTGTTATTAACTGTGTCTGTCGATACTATCATCATCATACATCTGAGGCATAATATTCCAAAAGGCTTCTTCCTTTTCCTGCCTGCTTCTCCGTCCCTATTTCATACAGGTACAGTGCTGTGCACCACATATATGCTTTTAATTATATTTTCCTTGTTTCTATACTTGTTGTCTTTAAACATAACAGCTGCTCTTTCTTGTTAGATACAGCTTGGCTTCTTTTCTATTATTTTGTAATTATATACCCTGTTTCTTGTTTATAATATATTTCATTTTAATAGTTTCTATATTAGTAAATCCCACCTACAGTGTTGGGTTATTTTCTGTATCATCATCACTAGGTCTTCAGTCCTGGAACTGGTTAGAGGCATACCATAATTGTTTCCTCTTCTAAACTAATCTACAGATTTCCCTGAAATTTGCACAGTCTGCATCCATCACTATCTGATCTAGGTCTACACCTACCTCTTTATTCCTATCTCTGCTTGTAATATATTCCATACTATTCCCCAAAAAGCCTTAGAACGTATTCTGCCCTTCTATTTCTCCTATTTTTTTCCCACATATATCCTTGTTCCCCTACTATTTCAATAACCTATTTGTTATTAACTTTGTCTGTCCGTCCTCATACATATGAAGCACAGCATTTCAAAAGGCTGCTACCGTTTTTCTGTCTGCTTTTCAGACTGTCCGTATTTCATAGGCATACTGTGCTGTGCTCCACACATATGCTTTCAACAATTTTCTTCTTGGTCTATGTTTGTTATCTTTCATCATAGGCTCTGTTCTTTGTTGTTAGATGCAGTTTGGTCCCCTTCTATTGTTTTACAATTATATACCCTATTTCTCCGACATTCAGTGGTTGTGAAGGGGGTAAGCAGCCTGTGGCTTCCAAGTTCCCCCAGCACTTAAACATTTACCGATTTAATATTTTTTCCAATATATCTTTTCGCACAGACAGCATTAGTTGCAGATATTTCACAACCAACATCTGCAGTTGTTTATAATAATCATCAGATTTATCTGCACTTATTTTTCGTCATTAGGTTTTCCGTTTCAAAACTGGTTGGACACGTATCTGCACTTATTTATATTCTGAGCTAGCCTACCCAGTTCCCTGAAATTCTCACACAGCATGTATACAGCTCGGTTCTCCTTCCATTGTTTTCTAATTTTATGCCCTATTTCACCGAGATTCAGTGAAGGCTGTTAAGCAGCCAGTGGCTGCCAAGATACCCCAACACTTAAGACATTTGCCGATATAATAGTTTTCCAGTAAATCCTTTCACACAATTAACATTATTCGAGAATATTACTGAACCAATACTTGTAGTTGCTTATAATAATCATCATGTTTAAGTACAGTTACTTTATTCATCATTAATTTATCCATCATGGGACTGGTTAGATGCGTACCTCCATTGATTTCTATTCTGAGCTATAGCCTATATATTTCCCTGAAACTCCTACAGCCTACATCTTTCACTAACTGTGTGCAATAGTCTAGCCTATGTATACCTCTTCTTCTCTTTTTTCCTATCTCTGTATCTAATATATTCCGCACTATTCCCTCATGCCGTAGTAAGTGGCCTATCATCCTATCTCTCCTATTTATTATCGTTTTCCACATATTTCTTTCTTCCCCTACCATTTTTAGTACCTCTTCGTTCTTCAAAGACTTCTACCTTTTTCTTGTCCGCTTCTCCTACTGTCCAGGCTTCACAGCCGTAGAGTGCTGTGCTCCACACATATGTTTCAAGCAATCTTTTCCTTGTTTCTATGTTTGTTGTCTTTGAACACAGTAGTTGCTTTTTCTTGTTAAATGTAGCACGACCTTGCGCTAATCTTTGTTTTATATCTTTTGTGCTTTTCCCATCTTGCGTTATTTGGCTTCCTAAGTAGCAGAAATCTTTAACTTCTTGAAAGTTCCTGTTACATATTTGTATTCTTGTTTTTGATTTATTCTCCCCTCCTTTGCATACTAGTACTTTAGTTTTGTTAATTTTCATACCGTATCTCTCTGTTAGAACCGTTTCCATTTCATTAAGAGCAGCTTCTAACTCTTCCTTGTTAGATGCTAATTCCGCTATATCATTTGCAGATCTAAGCATATCAATTTTTGTCCCTGCATAGTTATTCCAAATATCTTCCTGCATATGACAGTATTCTTTGCCTCTTCAATGTACAAGTTAAAAATTAATGGGGATAGGGCACATCCCTGTCTCACCCCTTTCTTAATGTTTACTTCACTACGTTCCTGCTCTAATTCTATTACTGCTGTTTGCTCTTTGTATAAGCTATGTATTATTCGCCTATCCCTATAACTCAGTCCATTTTTTTTTGAGTATTTCAAACATTGTTTTCCATTTTACATTGTTGAACGCTTTTTCCAGATCTACAAACCCTATATACACGCTTTCCCCTTTTTCTAATGTTTTCTCCATTATCACTATCAGTGCTAAAATAGCCTCCAGTGTTCCCCTGTTTCGCCTAAACCCAAAATGGTCTTCTCCTAGTATTTCTTCAGCCCGTTTTTCCATTCGTCTTTGTACAATTCTAGTTAATATTTTTGACACATGTGGTGTCAATCTTATTGTACGAAAATTTTCACATCTATCCGTGCCTTTCTTTTTTGGTATAGTTACTATGACGCTACGTTTGAAATCTTTAGGTATCTCACCTGTCTCATACATATAGCTTACAAGTTGGAAGACATGTTCTGTTACTGCTTGTCCAGTGGCTTTAGAGTTTCTGCTTGCACCTTATTTGTATCCGGGGCCTTACCATTTTTCAGACCCTTTAATGCTAATTCAAATTCATCTCTAAGTATAGGATATCCCTAATCATCAGTTTCAATGTCTGATTCCTGTTCTAATGCAGTTAGTTCCTCCCCTACATATAAATTCCCTATGTATTCTTGCCACCTACCTACTTTCTCTACATTTTCTATAATGATGTTTCCTTCCGCGTCCCTTATATTTTTTCAATACGGTTTTATATTCATAAAATTGATTCTAATTAGTCTGTATGCTCTTGCCTACTTCTATCTTAGTTTGTACCTCTTTGCACTTTTCATCAATCCATTGTTCTTTAGCTTTCCTGCATTTGCGAATAATTTCTCATTTTATGGCTATGTATTTCTGTTTTCCAGTTTCGTCTGATTTATTTTTGTATTTTTGTCTTTCTTCTATTGAATTCGGGATGGATATCCTTTGTTATCCATGGTTTCTTATTTTCTTTTTGTGTATACCCCAGAATATCTCTGGCCGCCATGTCAAGGTTAGATTTAATGTTATTTCATTTTGTTTCTACTGCCTTAGTATCACATATTTTCCCGATATCTTTCAGCAATTCATTTGACTTTTTTTTCGAATCTTTCTTGAACATCTTTGTCTTTTAGTTTCTCTAAGTCCAAGTGCATTTTTCAGTTTCTTTTTTTCAAATTTTAAATTTAAGTGCGGCCTTCATAACTACGATATTGTGGTCAGTGTCTAAATCTCCTTCTGTGTGGATTCTACAGAATTTTTCATGATTCCTAAACCGTTGTCTAACAAGAATGTAATCTATTTGATATCTTCCTATATCTCCGAGCATCTTTCACGTATATCGTCTTCTAGCATGATGTTGAAATAATGTGCTTGTGTTGATTAAATTGTTCTTGTTGCAAAATTCTACCAGCCTATTTCTCCTGTTGTTTCTCGTGCCTAAACCAAATAATTCTACTACTGCTCCTACCCTACCCTCATCTACCACTGCATTAAAATTCCCCGTAATTATTAAATTTTCATGTCCTTTTACGTATCTTAATATGCCTTCGATATCTTTGTAGATCGCTTTTACC
This sequence comes from Platerodrilus igneus, assembly GCA_036346225.1. Lineage (NCBI taxonomy): Eukaryota > Metazoa > Arthropoda > Insecta > Coleoptera > Lycidae > Platerodrilus > Platerodrilus igneus. Next base: position 6,650,580 of record JARFIW010000229.1, on the reverse strand, counting down.
TCTTCGTCATTGTAGCTAGAGGTGAGCATGTATACTTGTATTATTACTGTGTTTACCGGTTTAGATTCTAATCTAACCATGAGCACTCTTTCGTTCTTTTGTAAGTAATTTTCTACACAGTATCCCCACACCCAAATTTCCTTCTTCTGCTCCTATATGAATTACCCCGAAGTCTCCACTCCAAAAATCCCCCACCTCTGGCCACCGAACTTCGCTGATCCCTACTATGTCTAGTGCAGCTAACCTATTCATTTCGATTTTTAGGTTCTCTAGCTTACCTACGGAAATCCGAATTGGGGACTATTTTAACTTCGGAATCTTTTACCCCAGAGAAAGCCATCATTTTATTATAATTTAAGTACGCTGTGTACTTGGGAGGTAATGTGGTGGTTTCCCGTTGACTTCCACATCGCGGTAGCATGTCTTAGACTGCCATACCGACCCCTATAGTATCTGCCAATCTAAGTACCAAAAGAACTCCTGCCCTCTTTCGGGGACTTGTCTTAGTCTGGTTCCTCACTAACGACCCTACTACTTTGGTTGAACCTGTAGTTTGGCTCTTTAGCTCATTAAAACACGCAAGCCATTTCGCCTGCTCTAGTAATCTAGAACTTCAAGGTGCAGGTCCATTCGAAATAGATTTTTTGTAATAAATATAATTTTTAGGTTACATGCATTCTTGATCTAAGGAGGAATTATTTTTGTATCTTATACTGTTCATACTCAAAGGTTGTCAATTTCATTATGGCAGTTTTAAAAGGTTAGAAATGATATCAGCAACATACTTTGTATTCTAAAATTACAGTTTTATGATACATTTGTTTTGATGTATTATGCTGGCGTCTATTATCTCATCGTCTGGGTATTAAGTTCACATGCAAATTGTGCTCATACAGAAAATAAAAAAGCCCATTTCTTTGGCTTTAGTTAACCTTTCCGTAAGCTAATGGTGCATATATTAGATGGAGATAAACAACGCAAGTAATTCCAATTTGTAGTCTTAATTCATCTGTCCGAAGTTTGCTGAATATGTCTCGAATTATTTTATGAGAGAAAAAATCAATTTCTTATACAGCACTTCATAAGAAACATCATGTAAGTTGAGTAGGTTAGTTTACCTTGAAGAAAAGGAATCAAACAGACTGATACTAGTCAATAAAATTCTGATAATACTGTACCAGGTTGGTTAATTTTAATTTTAGGAACACCTTGGTTCCAGTAAATTAACAACTTCACATTGGACATAAACATGTTGACAACAGCTAGTTTCTTGTGCAGTTCTCTGGAGATAAATGCTTTTAGTGGTATCCGAGTTATCTAAAGACAAAAATCATTCATCAGGTATCTATGAAAACCACTGAAACTATAACCTGAATAAAATTGTAAATATACATTTTTAATTGCATCATAAATTTTTTAAACGTACCTTCCTGTATGTTTGTTTTTGTTATTAGGTTAAAAATTTATATAGTAATTTTATTTGATGAAACGTTTTCCAGTAAGCTAAAGACTTTTTGATATATTTGATTATTAATATTTGTTTAAGAATGTCTACCGTGTACTTGTAACAAAAACATAACTATGTAATATAGTTAAAAACATAATTATGTAATAGTGTAAAGACTTTTATTTATAGTTGTTTTTCACATGTACAGGTAATAGTTCCAGTTTTGTTATAACACATTATTTTGCAATTACCTATAGGCATGATTAAACTTCTGGTCATTCAACAGTTGATTTTAAAAACAGTAATAAATTAGTATATTAGTGTTCTTATGCTTACCATTAATCTTATGTTTATTTGAACAATAGTGTACTTAATGATTTTTAATGTAAACTGTAGGCCAAAATCACTCTCCTGATATCAGGTTTTAGCCCTCTCTTGTTATTCTTTCTGGGGCTTTTCCTTAGAAACCCTGCAAGATTGAGTGACGTCAAAAATACTTTCCAATTAACACATATTTCACACATGATAGCATTCTGGAACTCTCTTCAAGCACTTACACCCCTGTCCCACTGAGTTAGTTTGCAACTATTTTTGTTAATACAGCCGAAGTTTTCGGTACTTTACCGTAATAAAATTTTTAGCGGTGTACTTCACTAAGTTTTTCTGTGAATTACCAGCTAGACTTTCTGGGCCATAACTGTATGTAACAACTGGTACATATAGATCCATAGCTTCATATAAAGAATTGTAAAAAAACATGAACATCTGAGTTCAGTTAGGTTCAATTGTTACCTTGTTTAATAGCAAAAAGCTGTATCGTAAATTTTGTCAAACCCTTAAAATTAAATTAGACTGACTTTTACACACTACTTCTTCTACTCTAAAACCTATATTAAAATATGAGTCTTTAGAAAAGTAAATCGATTTAAATTTTACCGTTAGACATCTCACATCTTCTTTTAAGTTGCCAGTTTTAACATTTTCCAAACCTTAATTACCAATCCATGCTACAAAATCCTTTAAATTGTTTTAAAAAGTAAACATTTTCATAGAAATTGATCCATTCCACATATAACAAACTATTCCAAATCATATATGCGTAAGAGTTTCAATCAACACTTAACGTCAGCAATTTGAGTAACACTGCTCTTCCATTAGGAGTAAGTCTTCAGGTAAATCCGAAGATCCCAATATGCCATTTGCACGATTAGTAATACTGCATGATTTCTCAAAGTAAATGCCATTTTTCAGTTTACATTAATATGTTTATCCATTAAAAACTTTTTGGTTCTAATGAAGAAAATGATGTCTAAAATGTTACTCAATTTTCCTCAAGATAAAGCATGCTTCAATGGGTTTTTTACATCAAACGTATTTAATAAAAGTTGGTTCTTTAGTATTTGCTGAATCAGAGTCGGTACTCTACCCCTATGGACTAAAATGGAGTGCTTAACTCATATATATATATATATATATATATATATATATATATTGATGTGATAAAGGGTCAAGAGAGGTCATTGAAATCCAAATTCGACAAATAAATCCCAACAAGATATAAGCGAATCCGGGAAAAATAGAAATTTCCGTAAATTCATGGTTATGCCCTGAGCATACTTTTATTCATAAAAGTGCCAAGCAAAAATACAATTGCGCATATATAAATAACCACCGTGTACGATATAAGCGTATTGTAAATATAAATATATAGCAAATAATGTAACCAGTATAAGTAAGAATAATTAATTTTAAGATATCTTAAAACGCATTAAATGTGAATGGAAATAATCACTCTAAGATAAATACAAAGCTATTTATTTTTACTTATTAATTATCAATACATTTTTGATGCATATAAAAATGCTCTTCATTTGCTGTAAATAGCATAGGATCGTGCTAGCTTTATGCATTTCGCGTAAACTATATCAATCTTGTTAAAGACGAAACGCTTGAACCTTAATGTGTATTAAAACACATTTTACCGTGAAAGCAAATATTTTCTATAAAAAAGCAACTCATTTGTATTAGAAAGCTTTAAATTAATCACATCAATTGACTTTTGTATTACATAAATTCATTTTAAATAAATAATTTTCTGGAATAGACGAGATTAAGAAAGAAGTTTCAGGACAATACGTCCATTTAGTATGACCTAATTAATAAAGAAACGTTTATTCTAAGAAACGGCCAGAACATTAAAAAATCCATAAAATAAATATGAATTATTGATTATCCTTCGCATTAGAATGCGACGCCACATTAACCTTATATGTGTTAGACTAGGACGGACAGCGTACATCACCAATAAGTGGATCATACTAATGAGGAAACAAAAAGAGGAATTCCCTGAAACTTGCATCAGATGGGCATGTAGTTTAGTATTTGGAATGGAATTTCATACGAAACCCAAACGCTCTAGAATATAGATAAATTGTATATAAAGGAGAAATTTTATTAAAATTTATTCATGAATTAATCCGTGTCAACCAAGCAACATGTAAAGAAATTCGATTCAATTAAGTCGCGAAGACGTTATTTGAAGTATGCAGTACACATACAGTAATTTGACAATTACTATGTTACAATAAATAGAGAAGTTATAAAGTTAAACGTAACCTGCACATTTTGTAATATACAATAAAAATGGAAATTTCTTCCATACAATGCAACTAGAAATTAATTTAAATAATTAAATAGAAGATGTACCTTGAAAACTGACGTTTCTAAATGGAGATCGTATGCATGATTTTGTAAACTAGGATTTGACGTCAATTAAAGAAGATATTTAACACCCTTCATTACAAAAGTCCTTCTGAATTTTTGCAAGTATATATTTTTTTAAAATATCGTTTGTAACTAATATTTGAGTCTTTGTCATTTAAATCTAAAGTAGATACTTAATTATATAATAATTTTCTGTAAGGGTATATTTACCAGGAAGTTTGTGCGCAGAGTTCAAAACACTCTGACCTTTTTAATATATTATGTCAAGGATTTTTTGGGTCAAACAAACCTTATATACGCACAATCAAAGCCAGGTAAAATATCCAAAAGAGAAGAGATTTAATTCTGTAAATCTAAAATAAAGTAAGAGACATTCTGACAACTAAGTAGATAGGTAATTGTTAAGAATAAGTTTATGTTTGAAAGAAACTATGTTGTAAATGTTCTATATGCTTATGTATGAGAGAAAATATTTTATAATGTATAAATATTTTTTTGATATTGCAGTTTGATTTCGTTTTGTAAACTACGTTAATTCCATTGAGCTAGCCATGCAAAGTAAAGTTAGAAAGGAAGGTAAGTCAACAATTTCAAATTTTACAATTTGCTGTATCTGTATCACAGTACTTATTAGTGACGCCTCAACATGCGGCATTGTCACAACAATATATACACCTGCAGACCTGTTATCATCATTAGCATATACCATCCATAATCACATACAATGAAAAATATTTTTAATATAAATGTAGTTCAACCTTATTTTAGCATACATGTTCTGTAAAGACGTTTAATTTTATATATGTATTTGCCAGTCAGTGTTCGGTTCAGAAATTTTAAAATGTTTTATTATACACATGCCAATTAATTTTAATCTCAAATATTGTAAGTATACATTTGTTTTAAGATATGTGTTTGTACAACGTGTATTTTCTAGATATATATATATATATATATATATATATATATATATATATATATATATACTAGGTTATCATAAAGTAAGGGATATATTTTAAATCATTACAACTTTTAATAAATTAAGTTAGTAACATAAAATAAACGAAATCTAGTTGCTTAATGAATGGGATTTTACCGTATCTATGAGAAACAAAAGCGTTGTCATAACAATTGTTGACACTAGTGTCAAAACGAAATTATTCAATTTGAAGTTTTATTTTGAAATTAAAACTCAAGTAAACGTTGAGTTCAAACGACTCAACTGTAATAACATGGATTTACAAACAAGAATTGGTTTAGTTCAGTGCTATTATGAATCCGGCAGAAATTACACCGCTGGATTACGAAGATTTCGCACGAGAATGGGTTTGAGGGCGGACCCTGTCAAATGAAAGCGTCACGCAATTTGATACAAAAATTTGAAAGAACAGGGTCTGTAACTGACTTACCAAGATCAGGAAGACCAATAATTAGTGATGTCCAAGTTGCAGAGGTTCTTCATGAAAATCAAGACATAGCCAGAAGCAATTCACTGCAATCAGCAGTGCAAATGCGATATCCAAGCGATTGCAAATGCCGTATACCACGGTTTGGAAAATTTTACGCAAAATTCTAAACATGTATCCATATAAACTGAAAATGCTGTTTGAATTAAAGGACGCAGATTTGGCTGCTAGGTACGATTTTTCTTTGCGGTAATGGCTCAGATGGAAATTGAACCCGAATGGTTATCCCGTATTTTATGGACAGATGAGGCACATTTTACTCTGAATGGTGGAGTCAATACTCAAAACTGTAGAATCTGGTCTGCAGAAAATCCGCAACAAATCGTTCAAAAGGTCTTCATGACAAGAAAGTCACCGTATGGTGCGGTTTTACAGCTGATTTTATTATTGGTCCGTATTTCTACGAGGAAATGCAGAATGGACAAGCCGTATCTGTAACTGTAAATGGTGAACAATACTTGCAAATGTTACAAAATTATGTTATTCCACAGCTGCAAAACGAGCACTACGGAATTGAAAACATCATTTTATGCAGGATGGAGCACCCCGCACATTTTCGACCAGTCAAAGAATTGTTAACCAACGTTTTCAAGATTGCGTGTTAAGCAGACATTTCGTAAATTCATGGCCACCAAGATCACCTGATCTAAACCCAGCGGATTACTGGCTGTGGGGTTATTTAAAAGTTTAGTGTTTAGAAGGCGACCAACTACGCTACAAGAATTAAAAGACAGTATTACGGAGCAAATTGGTACAATTCAACCAGAAATGTTACGAAATGCTGTGTACAATTTGGAGGTAAGGATGGTGATCTTACAACAACAAAATGGAGGTCATATTGAGCAATTGCCGTAACCTGTTTTGGGCATACTAAATCCCATTTCATAAGCAATTAGATTTCATTTATTTCTTGTTATTAACTTAATTTGTTAAAAAGTTATCATAATTTAAAATATATCCCTTACTTTATGATAACCTTGTGTATATATATATATATATATATATATATATATATATATATATATATATATATGAAGGTCTATAACTGCTAAATCCCAACTCAAGAGTGATTAAATATAAACACACACACTTTTATTAAAAGCGTTTGGTGTTTGAAAATGCACTTTACACGAGAAACTAAGAAGAATTTTATGCACATCCTTACATTCATTTAGCATCGCAAGTTATTATTAAGCAAAACTTTTATTAAAAGTGCGTTTTATTTTGTAGAAATTGAATAACATTTTATGCATATTTTTCATTCATTTACCATTGAAGTTATTAATGGGAAAGATGCATTTATTTAAGCTGCACATTGCGTTAATGTAGAAAAGGTCACATTAAATGTTAAATTGGGAACCTCAAAACATTCAACAAATAGAATTCTGTTTTTAAAATACAGCCCGATCATTGGACGCGGTGTTGTGCCTTTTAGCAAATTTAGCACAAAGCGTAGAATGAAAATTCCTGGAACAAATGCACATAATCTGAATTAAACATAATAAATAGCAGTGGATTCACTTAGAAAGAGTTTGTTGATTTTTCAGTGAACCAGTAAAGAGTTAAAATAAATAAAGTGCTATGATTATGTAAGAATTAAAAATATTTTGTTGAAAAGTGTAGTTCGCCTTAGCCGATTAAAAATCATCAGTATAATATGCATGTTTGGAGAGTTTTGGTAATGGCATTGTTCTATGGTTTTTTTAGCACGACCCTAAGCAAGTCTTTTCAGCACAGGACTAAGTAGCATACTAAATTTCAATATCGTCTTAATAGAAAATTTCAAATAGTACTGCAAACACTTCTTCGAAAATTAATACTTTCACTGAGATTATTTGTTCTAATTGGTTTGGTGCCGCTGAAATAAAAGTTGTTGCAATTTGAGTTATGGATTTAAACTGGGTGTCAGTTTTGTGTAAATTTGTTTGGAGATTAATCCTTGGATAGATGTTCGTAAACTGTTTTGTTTTCTATAAAGGACAATTGGAAAACTGTAGTGTGTATTTAATAATTTTAGGGTAAAATTTTGTAGTTGTAAAATCTTATTAATTCAATATTTATTTAAAAAATAATTTATAATGAAGAGCAATTTATACACATTTTTGGTTCAACCGTACATTTTAAAGTAATAGTCTGACGTCCAGTACTCTCCCTGAAAGGTCTTGATCAGTATATATGTCAAGTGTAAATTGATACTTTGGTAAACTTTTTGAAAATTTTGTGTGATTTGCTTTGCTCTGCTTATTAACTGTAAATATTTATACTTCTGAATTTTTTGCGAGGTTTAATAAACCATTTGAGTTGGTGAGAGTTAGTGTACGACCCACTGAATAGCTGTAGAGGTGGCTTCTTCTATTTAGGTAGGAGATTTCACGATTGTTGAATAGAGAAAGTGACTACAAGTTCAGAAGTAAAAGAAAATTAGCGCTCAATGTATGGGGGCATTTTCCAATGCTCCACCTGAAGGTATTACATTGTTTCAAAATCACAACCAAAAAATGGCACCTAAAACGTGCAATCAACACATCATCGTAGATTCCAATATCTCAGCAAGAAAGCGACGTCCAAAGCATGGGGCTCGACACTTCATTGTAGTTTCCAATATCACAGCAATATATATATATATATATATATATATATATATAATTCTGTGATAAGGAATTGTTTAGGGGTGTATTGAGTCGTAAGGGTAGCGTAGTAACTGTAAATAGCAATAGGAATCAGAAAACTGCATTTATTTAGCAGGAAAATAAATAATTCGCACATTATGTAAATAGCAAACATTTAACACCCTGTATATGGACCGTAATTAACTTCAATCAATGCCAGTAAACATATCTTCCAATGATAGAACGCGTATTCAGCGGAGAAATAATTATACGTGCAATTAAACTACTTCAAGAAGCGTTCCTAAATTTATAAACAAACATAAGATAAAACCTAGAAAGTCTTCATGCAATTACGCTTGTAATAAAGAAGGAATAATAAAGCACTTTGATAAGAAACGCACTTTCAAAGATAAGTTTTAAATACTAGACAAACGAAAACATGTGGATTTACATCACTCAATTATTTTGTTCAATTCTCCAAAAGCTTTATCTACACAAAACAACAGACATAAGCTAAATAAAGTCCAACAATAATTACAAAACAGGCGGTCAAAGATCGTAAAACAACAGCAAATACCAGCATGATATGTAACTTCAGAATAGTTTAGTCAGAAATCAGCTTGAAAACTACTAGGAATGCCCAAAACAAACATGATTGGTTACAACACTTTGTAAGGCTGTTCGGACAAACCAATCCAAATGTAGATAGCAAAAGCCATATAAAGCCCAGAATTGATAAGAAAGGGCAGTCTCAATTTGAAGCACGTCGAACCTGCAACACTCTTACTCGAATATTTACGCGTCAAATAAATAAATTTTAAATTATACTATTGTGAAAAGTGGTGTTGTGTAATAATAGTTGATGACGAATTACGTTGAAGATATATGAAAAAGCTTTTGCCGTTTTGCGGAAAACGTGAGTAGAAATTTGTTAATTAATTTAAATTAAATGTTTATAATAAAGTAGGGCTTCAAAGGCCTATCAAAGAAAACTACGAATTCTAAGGTATCTCTAAGAAATCCAAGTCTAATTCGAAGGTGTATCTAAGAAACCTACGAATATTAAGAAGGATCTAAGTCCTGTATTCAGAACTGCTGAGTGGTATTCAAAAATCCAGTTTGTAATTAAGTGGAGAGGTCTAAGGCGTATCCAGAAAAATATAAAGTAAAGCACTAGGTGAATTTTGGAAATAAGGAGTAACAAAACTATTGGTTCAAAGCGCATGAAGGAGTACAAAGCAGAGCATTTGTTTTCGATTGAAGATAATAAGGGGGTGTCGATCCACAACACGCAACAGCAAATCAGGATATCACAGGTCAGGGCTAACTAGTATAAGGAATCTTTTCAAATTTAAATTTAAACACTGAATATATTTTTTCTCAAATTTGTAAGGAGTCAACAAAAATATTTAATACGTTGAAATTTACGTGATAAGGATAAAGGGTCTTGAACGTTCCAGATTTTTATAGTAAAAGGTGTCGTTTTTGGTGACTTGAAATTAAATTAAAGGGATATAATTTTAGGGATAACTGATCCAAATAATATTAACTGATTGAAGGGTTTATTTAAAGGATTACAAAATTGTGAAGTGTAGATATTATTTTCTTTCATTATACAAATATTGATTGACTTTGTTTTATCAATTCAAACAGGTAAGAATTAAAGGTGTAAATTAATTTGATCATCGTAACGGTGTGCACTCTGTGTAAATTAAACTGGACTAGCCGTGGCATAATTAAATTAGGAGATTAGAGAAAAACACAGAGCGGTGGTGTTCAGCTGGACGTTTATTACCTCGGCGTGCGGCATTATCATATTAATTTATATATATATATATATATATATATATATTGACATGATAAGGGGGTCACGAGAGGTCATTGAAAACTAAAGCCTACAAATAAAACTCACTAAAAATAAAAGAAACGAGAAAGAAAAGTAATTTTTGAGGATTCATTGTTCGACCTTGTATAATATAAGTGTATCGTAAATACAAAGCCATTAATGTGCAAAGCGAAAACACAATTCCATGCTTGTAAATAAACACTCAAAGATAAATATAATGTCATGTGTTTGTTATAAAAACGCACTTTCTGTGCATAAAATAAATAATTGTGAGTCCAAAAACACGTTTTAAGTTACAGTAAAAGCAAAACACACTTCCCATATATTTAAAAGCTCCAATTTTAAATCAATAATACAGCCGTGTGTACAAACTTAAGCTGTATATGTAAATTATATGTAAATTACTCTTGAGATACCTTAAAACGCATTACATGCGAATGCAAATTAATCATTTTTAAGATATAAATACAAAGTCATTCGTTTGTTATAAAAATAAATTTCCCGTGCATAAAACATTAGCTTTATTTAGCGTAAGAACCATATCAATCTTAATAACACTTTAATCCTTATATAGTGTGCATTACAAACACGTTTTAGATACTGTGAAAGCAAATATTTATCAATCGTTTAGAATGCAAATCTTTTGCATGTGGAAAACCCATGGGAAGGAAATTAAAGCTTTAACTAATCATATAAATTGACTTCTGTATAACATTTTAAATAAAACATGTTCTTGAATTTTCGGGAGAAAATAGAGAAAATTCATCACCTGTACTTATAATTACTTAAATACCTAATTAATAAATAAACAATCAAGAAGGGCGTGAACATTAAAATGTGATAAAAATGTCGTAACATCGATAACAATTAATTTTATAGCTTACACAGTGCTGTAGAAAGAAGTGCGACGGGACCATTAACCTCGTTGTGTTAGAGAAGAACACGCAGTAAACATTATTCGAAACAAATGAGTTAATACACGGAGTTATTGTATTATGTTCCATATGGAACCAGAAAACTCTGGAGGACTGACTTAATTAGATAAAACTATATAAACAGAATCGATTATTAGATTAATTCGATTCAATACATTAAGTTGCACACATGTTACTTTGAGAAAAGTTGTTTTAAAGTACGCAGTATGCATAATAAATCTATTTAAAATTCACTAATTCAGAAATAATAAAGAAGAAATAGTCTCAATAATTTAAGAAACATTCTTATTACTAAATGTGTTGGTATCTGATGTACATACTTCTCAATTAACAAGATTTAAATATTTTCAAATTTCACATTTAGACTACCTTACATGTGACTTTCCTATGCTCCACCCGAAGGTACTACATTGGCCAGGAAGCGAGTTTTTTACCTGGAAAATTTGGAATTTTGCCAAATCCTTGCTATTCCAAGCAAGGTAGAGATCTTTAACTTGCGTGACAACACTCACACACGGGACATCCATTTAACCTCTCATCCAAACGAGGGTGTATTTTTGTGAAAAATGCTCGCCTAACGTTTTTCAAGCGAACCATGTCGAGATTCGAACCCGGGACCTTGGGTGCAGTAGTCACACACATACCACTACGCCACGGAGCCGCCCACATTTAGACTAGCTCCACCTATTTGCAGATTGAATAAATAAAATAACAATATTAAAGAGATAAGTGGCATTTTACAATATGCTTAAAAAATGAATAGCGCAAAATTAGGGCTCACATCTAGTGGAACTATTGACATACATTTATGTGATATGTATGCTTGAAACTTTAATAACATTGCTTTAAAATCAAATACATATAGAAAAATTGAAGTAGTGCAAACAGATACTTTTTAAGAACCTTCACAATATCAGCCAAAAATCTATAAATAAAAATGGATGTACCAGTAAGTCACATACACTTTTACAAATTTAATAAAACAGCAAAGCATGAAATTAAAATTAACAAAAATTATAATTTGACAATTGTTATATTTAAGAAAAAAGGGCTAATGTCGATGAGACTTAGAATTGATTTAGATTAAAAGCAAAAAATGGAGGTAACCTGATAGTGAGGAAATAAGCAGAGCTCTGCAATTATGAAACTAGACTGTACTTGGCTTCCAAATAGGGTTTATAATGGCAAATTAGAAAGGATCATAAGTGGTCAGCAACTTCACTAATTGTTTTAATGACAATTTACTTTGGAAAGTGAGAAACTACATTTTAAAAGATCATGTTTTAACAATTTTGCTTCACAGATCATCATTAGATCTTCAGACCTGGAACTGGTTAGACGCGTACCATCATTGTCTCCTATTTTGAACTAACCTACAGATTTCCCTAAAATTTGCAGTCTGCATCTATCACTATCTGATCTAGGTCTACGTGTACCTCTTTTTTGCTATCTCTGCTTGTAATATATCCCATACTATCCCCCAAAAATGCCTCAGAACGTATTCTGCCCTTCTATTTCTCCTACTTGTTTCCACAGATATCCTTGTTCCCCTACTATTTCTAGAACCAATTTGTCATTAACTTTGTCTGTCCATCCTCATACATCTGAAGCACAGCATTTCAAAAGGCTGCTACCGTTTTTCTGTCTGCTTTTCCTACTGCCCGTATTTCATAGGCATACTGTTCTGTGCTCCACACCTATGCTTTAAACAATTTTCTTCTTGTTTCTATGTTTGTTGTCTTTCATCATAGCTGCTGTTCTTTCTTGTTAGATGCAGTTCGATCCCCTTCTATTGTTTTACAATTATTTACCCCCTATCTCCGACATTCAGTGGTTGTGCGGGGGGGGGGGCAGCATGTGGCTGCCAAGTTCCCCAGCACTTGAACATTTACCGATTTAATATTTTTTCCAAAATATCTTTTCTTAGTTGTAGATATTTCACAACCAGCACCTGTAGTTGTTTATAATAATCATCAGATTTATCTGTGCTTATTTTTTCGTCATTAGGTTTTGTCTCAAAACTGGTTGGACACGTACTTGCACTTATTTATATTCTGAACTAGCCTACACCGTTCCCTGAAATTCTCACACAGCCTATACACAATTCGGTTCCCCTTCTATTGTTTTATAATTTTATGCCCTATTTCACCGAGATTCAGTGAAGGAGATTAAGCAGCCTGTGGCTGCCAAGATCCCCCAGCACTTAGAGATTTGCCGAATTAATAGTTTTCAAGTAAATCCTTACACATATTATCTCACGTAGTATACTTTAGAAATGAACGTAAATAAGATTAACGTTGATAAACACTTAGTAATTTCCAGATTGTTAGTAAATTTTGATTGTGTTTCAAATTTTATGTCAATAGATATTGAGTTGAAAATGTACCGAAAAGCGCTAAAGTGACGTGTGTTAACCTTGAGATTGGTTGCAGCACGTCACTACACGTATAATTACACCTAATCGTTCCTTGGTCATAGTTTTTATTGATGTTTTTGTTGCCAAAACTATTAATTTATCCATGACTATTGCAGACTATTCTGATATGCGTGTTGAGTGGGGTTTTTAATTAATAATACCTGATTCTAACAGTAACCTAACCTGTGAACCCTATCGTGTATAGTTTGTTTTCGAGGTTGTGAAAATGCATTTTTATTTCATCACGGATGGTACCAATTAAAACGTCTTTAGCAATTAGTGTAAAAGTGCTCCGTAGCCTACATATCTATTCGACAACAAATCTGCAAATTTCTTAAAATTATTCAAATCCCTACGACAATTCACAATTAACATAATTTTAGTACAATACACTCCTCTGCTTTAATAATCAGGGTTGATTTTCATTAACACAGAAAATAAATCACACTTCTAATCAAAACTTAGACAAATCCAAAATTAAAAGTTAATATACACATTTAACACCGTCTATTGTTAAACACTGTTAACCTTGATATTTATAAACATTGACTTTGAACTGCATTATGCCACTGCCTAACGAATCAAGTTTGATATAAATTTTTTAAAATGACTGCAAACTTTTGCAAATACAGAAATATCTGTAGTGTAAAATAACAGTATAAAGATGATGTACATTAACTAATAACATATTTAAAACCGAAAAATCTTAACCATGCATATAATATGTGTTAGTATATTTGTAGGTAGATCAACAATGCTTTAAACATGAATGTTAAAGATAACCTCCGTAAAAAGATTCTCATCTCTGGAATAGTCACATAAAAACAACATAATTACTTAAAAGTCAGTAACGCAATAAAAATATACACTTACATAAGGCAATAAGGTACTAAAATCTCGGGATAAAACCATAAATTTTATATGAAACTGCAATGTTTCTAATTTAAATTGACATGCCAAAATCAATAACAACATTGGTTAGAAATTACAACCTACGCAAAATTTCAAGATATAGCACTACGGTCAACAAAAAATTACTACTCAAGTACCTTAAAATGATTATTAATTTAATAAAGAACTAAATTTGACCACAAGAATGCGTAAATAAGTCCAAAATCAATAACAGCCATTTTGCTTTTACCTAGTCTGTCACATGAAAACTTGGATCAATGTCTCATTTGCAAAAAAAAAATACAAAAATAGTTTTTCTACTTACAGTGTTTGTGTTACAGAAAAAATACTTCACTACTCTGGTATATTGAAACCAATCCAGAAGGGCACAACTATTTGTTATTATAATAAGGTGAATAAATGGGATGTCAGTTAATACTCACAACGAATTTCAACTGACATCTACTGCACTGACAGTGACAGATACGGACAGAGAAAGACAACATACAGCAGAGAGGTGTTCCGAAAACTTAGCCAAATCATAAGACGATTTTTCGAGACATAACCTAACCTACTTAATTATAGGCGATTTTTCGCAACATAAACTAACATACTTAATTATGTGTGTATGTGTTAAACTTGCGTTTTGGCGATAAAATTTACTGGAGGGGAAATTGTACAGCACCATTCTATCAGATATACGAATATACCCTGATCTGTACCAGGTTATGCTTGTGTATGTTAAACACTTGACTTTTACTGGGTAATTAGTCAGAGCAAGGTTAGGAAACTACGATACGTTTTCGCGGTGCCGCACAAGTAAATATTTTTTAAATAGTGGGGGGATACTTCAACATACCATACTCGAACAATTCAAGTATGTCGCAAAAAATCGCCTTCTGCGTGTATGTATTACACTTGCGTTTTGGCGATAAAATTTACTGGAGGGGAAATTGTACGACACCATTCTATCAGATATACGAACATACCCTGTTTCGTACCAGGATATGTTTGTGTATGTTAAACATTGACTTTTACCGGATAATTATTCAAAGCGAGGTTAGAAAACTACAATACGTTTTCGCGGTGCCACATAAGTAAATGTTTCCTAAATAGTGGGGGGATACTTCAACATACCATACTCGAACAATTCAAGTATGTCGCGAAAAATCGCCAATATTAACCTGCTGCTGAAATATTACAATGGTAGGGGGATTTCACTTTAAGAAGAAAAAACGCCATATATCAGATTGCGCAGAAAGGTAATATCAATGGCGTCTGACTTATTACGGCGAAAATGGGAGGGGGGGGGGGATTTTATAAATACTCACAAATACAAAAGTTTGTTTTTATTAGTTCCAATCAGAGCAGAGTAATCGACAAAATTAAGTGACCTGATACATGATATCATATATCATAAATGAACACTAGGGGCGTTATAGTAAAAAAAGGCACCACAAGGCAGGTGCAGACGGATGCAAGGTAATTTCGGATTGGTTGATCACAAATGTCGACGCCATTGATGCCTAAATGAGGAAATATCATAAGTATCATTTATCAATCATGCTACAACTTGTAAAATAGTGTTTAAAAAGTACCTACTTGCAAAATAGAACTATTATTCTTCGTTCTGAAATTAAATATAAAATCTTTATAAATGAGTAACAAATAAAATACTTAGCTTTTTAATCCCTGTCAATAGGGGATTTACTAAAACAAAACAATTCAAATAATTATTAATAAAACATTTTAAAATTATATTAAAATTTAGTGCTTATCACAAACAAAGGAAACTAAAACGGATGAAGTGTTGTGTAAGGAAATGCAGGTTACTTTGTGGATAATTTTTATACTAAACAATTGAATTTGTAAATATAAACTTTTGTGTAATTTAGTTCGTCCTTCCAAAATCTAATTATGCCTTTATTGCACAATTTACACGTATTTATTACAGTAGCTTAGTGTAAGATATATAGAACTTGCCTTGTAAAGTATACCTAATATTAAAACTATTCTTCGGCAGTTTATATATGCTAGGAAACAAACATATATGTCAATAAAGGCAACTGCCTCCAAACTTTCTCTGTAGTTAAAATTAAACCAATGACATGTAAAAACACATTGTATTTACCTATACAAATTGAACTGGTATTTGCATAGCCATTACAAAACAATTACTTAATCGTTTTGTTAAGTCCTTTAGTTTTTTCAAAATAATTTTACAATTCTGCCCACAATACTATTGCCGGCGATTGGTCAATCTTCATACAGAGCAGAAAAAGGGACAGCAGTCTTTCTGTAACTATCTCCACAATACAGCGACTTAACTATTTGAAACTTTTCAAACGCTGAAATAATTCATATATTAAATTAAATAAAAAGGTCTTGTTAATGTAAACTACAGTAAATGGTTTATTAAAATGTTGTTTAACAAACTACAGAAAAAGTGCTGATTCAGAACAATTCAACAGAAGATCGTATGTGAAATACAAATCTCATTTATATTAAAATAGCTGAAAAGTTTTTTTGTGTCTTTATTTCCAATACAATAAGAAATCTGTGTGAACGCAAAATCTCTAAGAGTAGATTAAAATGAGTAAATTAATAAAATAATCTAAAAAAATCTTACCGATTTTGATTGTTTTTATTGTTGCTATTAAATGTGTAACAACGAAACTGCAACTTACATCCTTTAGCAATCTTTTCGAAAAGCTTAGGAAAACTATTAAAAAATAAAATTGCCTTACGCGTTTATATCAACATTATTTTTATTATTAACAAGCACTGATTAAATATGTCAAAACATTTTTTGTTAAATAACCTAAAATTATGTTAGAATGCGTTTAGTATCTGCTTTTCAGTTACTAAATGTTTATCTATTTTCTTTTAATATATACTTCATTTTTTAAACATTAGTATAGTTCCATGTACGGTATTTTTATGGACATAGGGTATATATATATATACATATATATATATATATATATATATATATATATATATACATATATATAATATGTGTTGGGTGTGTGTGTATGCGCGCGCGTGTTTGCATTAGAAAAAGTGAGAGAGAAATAGAGATCGGTTGACTCAATGTTTCCTGAATCTGATTTCAGCTAGTTAATAAAACTTCAAACCATATTTAATAAGAAATTTCTTTTGTGTTTAGCACTTTCGGTGATACGGTTAAATCAACTGTAATTTTTTTATCATTTATCCAATCATCTTTATAAAATAAATTAAACGGTTATTTATTTTATGCAGTATAGAATATTGTTTGCGGTGATAGCACACTACCACTTCCATATGATTTTTTTATATTATTTTTATTAGAACTTTATGTTTTTAATATATATATATATATATATATATATATAATGCTGTGATAATGGGTTGTTTAAGGGTTTATTGAGTAGTAAGGGTCGCGTAGTAACTGTAAATAGCAATAGGAATCAGAAAACTGCACTTATTTAGCAGGGAAATAAATAATTCGCATATTATGTAAATAGCAAACATTTAACACCCTGTATATGGACCGTAATTAACTTTAATCAATGCCACTAAGCATACCTTCCAATAATAGAACGCGTATTGAGCAGAGAAATAATCATACATGTAATTAAAATACATCAAGAATACATCAAGATAAAACCTAGTAAATCTTTATGCAATTACGCTTGTAAGAAAGAAGAAACAATAAGCACTTTGATAAGAAACGCACTTTCAAAGATGAGTTTTAAATAGATACATAAACTAAAACATCACTCATGTTACATCAGCTATTCTGCAATTCTCCAAAAGCTTAATCTACACAAAACAACAGACATAAGCTAAAGTAAAGTCCAACAACGATAACAATAACAAGGCGATCAAAGATCAGAAAACACTACTAAATAACAGCAGGATACGGAACTTCAGAATAGATTCGTCAGAAATTAGCTTGAAAAATACTGGGAATGTCCAAAACAAATATGGTTGGTTGCAACACTTTGTAAGTCTGTTTGGAAAACCAATTCAAATGTAGACAGCAAAAGCTATATAACGCCCATGAGTTGATAAGAGTCTCAATTTGAAGCACGTCGAACCTGAAATACTTTTAATCAAATATTTACGCTTCAAATAAATAAATTTTATATTATATTATTGTAAAAATAGTGTTGTGTAAGAATAATAGTTGATGACGAATTTAGTTAAGAATATATAAAAAAACTTTTGTCGTTTTGTTGAAAACGGCTCCTAAGTCTGGTATTTTGAAATTCTAATTCACGACTATAAGTTGAATAATTCTAATTCACGACTATAAAAAATCTAAGTTTTAAATCAGTGGAGAGGTCCAAGGCGTATCCAGAATAATATAAAATAAAGCAAGAGGTGAATTTTGGAAATAAGGAGTTAGAAAACTATTGATTCAAAGCACGTGAAGGAGTACAAAGCAAAGCATTGGTTTTCGATTGAAGATAATAAGGGGTGTTAATCCACAACACACAACAGCAAATCAGGATATCACAAGTCAGGGCTAACTAGTTTAAGGAATCTTTTCAAATTTAAATTTTAACACTGAATATATTAATTTTCTCTCAAATTTGTAAGGAGTCAACAAGAATATTGAATACCTTGAAATTTACGTGATAAGCATAAAAGGGTCTTGAACGTTCCAGATTCTTTTAGTAAAGTGTGTCGTTTTTGGTGACTTTAAAATTAAATTAGAATGATATAAATTTTGAGATAAATGATTCAAATAATATTAATTGATTGAAGGGCGCATTTAAAGGATTACAAAAATTGTAAAGTGTAAATACTATTTCCTTTCATTATACGAATGTTGATTGATTTTGTTTTATCAATTCAAACAGGTTAGAGTTAAAGGTGTAAATTAAATTGATCATCGTAACGTTGTGCATTCTGTGTAAATTAAACTGGGCTAGCCGTGGCATAATTAAATTAGAAGATTAGAGAAAAACACAGAGCGGTGGCGTTCAGCTGGACGTTTATTACATCGGCGTGTGGTGCACGACGATGTAGTAACCGTTCAGTTTCCTGCTGAACTCCACCGCTCTGTGTTTTTCTCTATTCTTCTAATTTAATTATGCCACGGCTAGGCCAGTTTAATTTACACAGAATGCACAGCGTTACGATGATCAATTTAGTTTACCCCTTTAACTCTTACCTGGTTGAATTGATAAAACGAAGTCATTCAACATTCGTATAATGAAAGGAAATAATATTTACACTTCACAATTTTTGTAATCTTTTAAATACACCCTTCAATCAATTAATATTATATGGATCATTTATCCCAAAATTTATATCCTTTTAATTTAATTTTAAAGTCACCAAAAACGACACTTTTTACTAAAAAATCTGGAACGTTCAAGACTCTTTTATGCTTATCACGTAAATTTCAACGTATTCAATATTTTTGTTTACTCCTTACAAGCTTGAGAGAAAATTAATATATTCAGTGTTAAAATTTAAATTTGAAAAGATTCATTAAACTAGGTAGCCCTGACCTGTGATATTCTGATGAGTTGTTGCGTGTTGTGGATCAACACCCCATTCTTATCTTCAATCGAATACCAATATTTTGTTTTGTACTTCTTCACGTACGTTTGAACCAATAATTTTGTTACTCCTTATTTCCAAAATTCACCTCGTGCTTTATTCTATATTTTTCTAGATACGCCTTGGACCTCTTTTTGACTTGTTTTCCAAAATCTAATGTGTAGTCCAACTATTAGACATTCCGTATTACAAATCTGATTTTCAAAAGCATTGGTGTTAACTATTACAACAAACCTGATTTTCTAAATGCTAAAATGTAACAGTAATAGGCTGAACAGAAAGCAACGCCGTTTAGCAGCGTCAACGTAAGGAAATAAATGATGCACAGAATAAATGCCGTCGATTTTCATTTTAACAATGAAATAACCTCAGTTGTTATCATTTTATTAACCTTTGATTACTTTTATTTACATCAAAATGGATTTTGTAACTTCAAAGTAGTGTTCTTATAACCACTAGCCCGTTGATCGTATATAATTGGATTCGCGAACTACTTCAATCTATTTTTTTTTTCAAAAGTTGTCATGTTAATAAATATTATAAAACAATAAAGTAGGAATATTTCGTTTTTTAAAAGGATACTGACAACAGAAGCTCGTACAACATTCAAAAGTAATAAAGTAAGGTTATACGTTCAACGTACTTGACCGTCGCGAGCGTAAAAGTAGAAAGTTTGCCATCTACTAACTTTGAACGGCGTCAAACGCCGTGCATTGTGTGTACAGTCATTTAAAACGGTTCTTTTAACTCTTGATTGACATCCAACGTCGTACAACGGCGTTGTATTCTGTTCAGCCCTTAAGTCTTTAATTTTTGCATGACAGTTAATAATCTTTAATCACTTTTAATTTTTTAATATTTTAAATGTTAAAGAATATAAACTCTATGTATTAGCTTTTTTGACCTTTAATTTAGGTAAACTTAATTTTATAAGTCCATTTTAGTATAAATCATAATTTGAATAGTAGGAAATGCTTTGTTTCTACATAGAATTTGCCGCTTGTTTTGAAGTTTCATATATGTGTTCTATTCTAAACAAACGTTTGTTATGGATTTTTTTTAAGTGAAAAAATCGGAACGCATTGTATTTAGTTCTGACGTAACGATTAAATATGATGTGATTATGACAGTTCGTTTCCTAAGAATAATAGCAATCCAAATAATCTCCTCAGAACTTGTTTGTGTTAAGTGAAATTCATTGTGGATTTACAATAAACAATTAAAATGTCGTTGAATACGGCACACTTAAACGGTGGTGTTCTAATACATTCAGGCGAATGGTAAGAAGAATTAGTTTACTTTCTATAAATTATTCAATTAAATGGTTATCATGTTTGTAAATGTACACAGTATGGTTGCCCTATTAAATTTATTGTTGTGTAAATATTACACCTCGTCATACAGGTATACGCAGACTACTAGGTATATGATATAATCAAAAATAGAAAATACAGCTATGTTATGTGTGTATCTTTCGCGTATTAAAAATTTGTTTATAATGATCTTTGGATATGCGAATTCTACTAGGTACACTTCTGTCATTTTTATGTATATCTTAAGTTTTGATAGTTTTCGGCATTGTAGTCTTGCATAGTAAAAGAAATTGTCTGTCGTTGCATCATTTTTGATATTCAGAAATATAGTGACTGTTGTTAGATCTCTATTAAGTTTTCTCTTGGTTTCGGTAGACTTTTGAGGATAGAGAGATAGATTTTTATTTGTACCCATCCAATGACGAACAATATCATAGTATCAATTTTCAGTAAAAATTACAATTATACTAAAGTGTAAAATTAAGTATAGCAAATGGTAGTTTGTTATTTGCAAATTAGTCACCATAAAAGTATACATAAATTGAATGGGGCCATTAATGTGTACAGAGCTAAAGTATGAGCAGATAAAAATATATAAATACGTAAATAAAGCAACTTACTTATACCCATGAAGATTGTGATAGTACGTAACTTTTCAAAAAAATATGTTACCTCTAATTAACTTAACTATAATAGTACTAAAACAACATCAATTTAATATTATAAACTAATCTGTTATATCTTAAAATGAGATACTAATTGCTAACATTAACGTAATATTCTTATTCTACAATACTATATAAACATATAAACCACTCACAAATTCAATTTAATGGGCGGTCTAACAATTTGCCCCTTTCTTGTACACTTAACTCCTTCTCTCTGATTTCCACAGTCATTTGCTGGAACTGTAGGCTCTGCTTCCTCCTTATCCATATTATTATATCGCTGATACAATTTCCGTATTAACAAGCTGTTACGTCTAATGGTTTTGCCATTAATTTTTACGATACAACTTCTCGGTGGAAAATTTAATTGGTGCCGGTTTACATTACGTGACCTGTCAAAAATAATTAAAAATTATTAGAAACCATACAAAAACACGTACATTTTCAAATACTAATGAAAAATTTGCGGGTTTTTCAGTAAATTTGGTTTAATTAAATTCCAAAAACTTAACTACTTCTTACTGAAATGTCACTCGACCGCAGATCGCGAATGAATATACAAAGCACGCTTGATACTATTATAAGAATAACCTCGTCTTGTATAAGTTTTGAGGGTTGGAAGAGCTTTTGACAGTATTTGAGACAGAACAATAACATATTCCTTGCAGTATGAAATTGTAATTTAAATATCAATGCGCGTCACAACAACGAAGGCTCTCAAAAATTGATTCATAAACATATAATAACTATAACCCTTAAACACAGATTGTCAGTTTTCGAACAGATCATTGGCGTAGCATAATTTGTAAAAAAATAATGGCTGCATTCAGTTAAATCTTTCGTTCTGAAATTGTCGATTTTATTTCTTCGCTATTGATAATACGATTGAAGTTTTGCGGGTTATTGAATGGAATCACAGACCACGCCTAAAGTTGAAAACTAATACAGCAGACCATAAAATGAAATGCTAATTAAAAACAGAGTTTTGCAGATTTTATACATGTATGGTTTCTTCTTTAAAATAAATACCTACTTTTTATCCAACAATAGTGTTACTAATGTAACGTCAACAACCAGACGAATATAACAAACAGTAATTAAATGTCAAACGTATGAATTGGCACTGCTTCCTAATTGTGTTGCAATTGTTCTGGTATAATGATGTATCTTTTGCAATTGCTTGTTTTTATGTTTTCATTCGATATTCACTTATTGTATTAACTATTCCGAACTCTTTTACAAAACAAATCAATTGCTGAACGTTACCTTCGTCGCTGCATGTGCAAGTTCTCATTGGCATAGTTATATATGAGTATTCTCGACACGACAAAGCCGTCATCGTCGAGGACTTGCAACGAGAGGGCTTTATACAGCATAATCGTAGATGTAATGCTGGGTTATGCTGCGGTGCCATGCAGTTAGTGTTGAACCCATCTTGGATTTTGCCTTGTAGTAAAATGTTCTGCCTAGTGACCTATATTTAAATCACAACAGTATTTTCACACATGTACCAAATTCATCATTTCAACTTAGTAGTAAAACGCTATGACTACTAAAGTAAGTAGACACCTCAACACTATTTTCACCTTGGCTCTATATATGCCTCAACACTATACTCGTTTATACACACATTCGGTTATCTTGCCTTCGTAGTAAAACATATCAACTACTAACCTAAGTTGAAACCTCAACGCTATTTTCGTACCAGCACTATATATACCTGAACACTATTTCCGCCCTACACTAGTTCGATTATTTTGCCTTAGTAGTAAAATATTTCAACTACTAACCTAAGTTGAAACCTCAACACTATTTTCGCTTCAACACTATTTATACCTCAACACTATTTCTGCGCATGCACTCGTCCTATTATTTTGTTTTAGTAGTAAAACATTTCAACTACTAACCTAAGTTGAAACCTCAACACTATTTTCGCTTCAGCACTATTTATACCCAACACTATTTCTGCTGCATGCACCGTCCTATTATTTTGTTTTAATAGTAAAACATTTCAACTACTAACCTAAGTTGAAACCTCAACACTATTTTCGCTTCAACACTATTTATACCTCAACACTATTTCTGCACATGCACCCGTCCTATTATTTTGTTTTAGTAGTAAAACATTTCAACTACTAACCTAAGTTGAAACCTCAACACTATTTTCGCTTCAACACTATTTATATCTCAACACTATTTCTGCGCATGCACCCGTCCTATTATTTTGTTTTAGTAGTAAAACATTTCAACTACTAACCTAAGTTGAAACCTCAACACTATTTTCGCTTCAACACTATTTATATCTCAACACTATTTCTGCGCATGCACCCGTCCTATTATTTTGTTTTAGTAGTAAAACATTTCAACTACTAACCTGAGTTGAAACCTCAACACTATTTTCGCTTCAACACTATTTATACCTCAACACTATTTCTGCGCATGCACCCGTCCTATTATTTTGTTTTAGTAGTAAAACATTTCAACTACTAACCTAAGTTGAAACCTCAACACTATTTTCGCCCCAGCACTGTATACACCTCAACACTATTTCTGCGCATGCACCCGTCCTATTATTTTGTTTTAGTAGTAAAACATTTCAACCACTAACCTAAGTTGAAACCTCAACGCTATTTTCGTACCAGCACTATATATACCTGAACACTATTTCCGCCCTACACTAGTTCGATTATTTTGCCTTAGTAGTAAAATATTTCAACTACTAACCTAAGTTGAAACCTCAACACTATTTTCGCTTCAACACTATTTATACCTCAACACTATTTCTGCGCATGCACCCGTCCTATTATTTTGTTTTAGTAGTAAAACATTTCAACTACTAACCTAAGTTGAAACCTCAACACTATTTTCGCTTCAGCACTATTTATACCGCAACACTATTTCTGCGCATGCACCCGTCCTATTATTTTGTTTTAATAGTAAAACATTTCAACTACTAACCTAAGTTGAAACCTCAACACTATTTTCGCTTCAACACTATTTATACCTCAACACTATTTCTGCACATGCACCGTCCTAATATTTTGTTTTAGTAGTAAAACATTTCAACTACTAACCTAAGTTGAAACCTCAACACTATTTTCGCTTCAACACTATTTATATCTCAACACTATTTCTGCGCATGCACCCGTCCTATTATTTTGTTTTAGTAGTAAAACATTTCAACTACTAACCTAAGTTGAAACCTCAACACTATTTTCGTTTCAACACTATTTATATCTCAACACTATTTCTGCGCATGCACCCGTCCTATTATTTTGTTTTAGTAGTAAAACATTTCAACTACTAACCTGAGTTGAAACCTCAACACTATTTTCGCTTCAACACTATTTATACCTCAACACTATTTCTGCGCATGCACCCGTCCTATTATTTTGTTTTAGTAGTAAAACATTTCAACTACTAACCTAAGTTGAAACCTCAACACTATTTTCGCCCCAGCACTGTATACACCTCAACACTATTTCTGCGCATGCACCCGTCCTATTATTTTGTTTTAGTAGTAAAACATTTCAACCACTAACCTAAGTTGAAACCTCAACACTATATTCGCTTCAACACTATTTATATCTCAACACTATTTCTGCGCATGCACCCGTCCTATTATTTTGTTTTAGTAGTAAAACATTTCAACTACTAACCTAAGTTGAAACCTCAACACTATTTTCGCCCCAGCACTGTATACACCTCAACACTATTTCTGCGCATGCACCCGTCCTATTATTTTGTTTTAGTAGTAAAACATTTCAACTACTAACCTAAGTTGAAACCTCAACACTATTTTCGCTTAAGCACTATTTATACCGCAACACTATTTCTGCGCATGCACCCGTCCTATTATTTTGTTTTAATAGTAAAACATTTCAACTACTAACCTAAGTTGAAACCTCAACACTATTTTCGCTTCAACACTATTTATACCTCAACACTATTTCTGCGCATGCACCCGTCCTATTATTTTGTTTTAGTAGTAAAACATTTCAACTACTAACCTAAGTTGAAACCTCAACACTATTTTCGCCTTCAACACTGTTATATCTCAACACTATTTCTGCGCATGCACCGTCCTATTATTTTGTTTTAGTAGTAAAACATTTCAACCACTAACCTAAGTTGAAACCTCAACACTATTTTCGCCCAGCACTGTATACACTCAACACTATTTCTGCGCATGCACCCGTCCTATTATTTTGTTTTAGTAGTAAAACATTTCAACACTAACCTAAGTTGAAACCTCAACACTATTTTCGCTTCCGCACTATTTATACCTCAACACTATTTCTGCGCATGCACCTTTCCTATTATTTTGTTTTAGTAGTAAAACATTTCAACTACTAACCTAAGTTGAAACCTCAACACTATTTTCGCTTCAACACTATTTATACCTCAACACTATTTCTGCGCATGCACCCGTCCTATTATTTTGTTTTAGTAGTAAAACATTTCAACTACTAACCTAAGTTGAAACCTCAACACTATTTTCGCTTCAACACTATTTATATCTCAACACTATTTCTCGCATGCACCCGTCATTTTATTTTGTTTTAGTAGTAAAACATTTCAACTACTAACCTAAGTTGAAACCTCAACACTATTTTCGCTTCAACACTATTTATACCTCAACACTATTTCTGCGCATGCACCCGTCCTATTATTTTGTTTTAGTAGTAAAACATTTCAACTACTAACCTAAGTTGAAACCTCAACACTATTTTGCCCAGCACTGTATACACCTCAACACTATTTCTGCGCATGCACCCGTCCTATTATTTTGTTTTAGTAGTAAAACATTTCAACTACTAACCTAAGTTGAAACCTCAACACTATTTTCGCCAACACTTTTATACTCAACACTATTTCTGCCATGCACCCGTCCTATTATTTTGTTTTAGTAGTAAAACATTTCAACTACTAACCTAAGTTGAAACCTCAACACTATTTTACCTCAACACTATTTCCATTTATTTTTTGTTTTATAGTAAAACATTTCAACTACTAACCTAAGTTGAAACCTCAACACTATTTTCGAACACTATTTTCTCAACACTATTTCGCCATGCACCTCCTATTATTTTGTTTTAGTAGTAAAACATTTCAACTACTAACCTAAGTTGAAACCTCAACACTATTTTCGCCCCACACTGTTAACCTCAACACTTTTTCGCCATGCACCCGTCCATTATTTTGTTTTAGTAGTAAAACATTTCAACCCACTAACCTAAGTTGAAACCTCAACACTATTTTCGCCCCAGCACTGTTAACCTCAACACTTTTCGCCATGCACCCGTCCATTATTTTGTTTTAGTAGTAAAACATTTCAACACTAACCTAAGTTGAAACCTCAACACTATTTTCGCTTCAGCACTTTTAACCTCAACACTATTTCCATGCACCGTCCTATTATTTTGTTTTAGTAGTAAAAATTTCAACACTAACCTAAGTTGAAACCTCAACACTATTTTCGCTTCAACACTATTTATACCTCAACACTATTTCTGCGATGCACCGTCCATTATTTTGTTTTAGTAGTAAAACATTTCAACTACTAACCTAAGTTGAAACCTCAACACTATTTTCGCTTCAGCACTATTTATACTCAACACTATTTCTGCGCATGCACCCGTCCTATTATTTTGTTTTAGTAGTAAAACATTTCAACTACTAACCTAAGTTGAAACCTCAACACTATTTTCGCTTCAACACTATTTATACCTCAACACTATTTCTGCGCATGCACCCGTCCTATTATTTTGTTTTAGTAGTAAAACATTTCAACTACTAACCTAAGTTGAAACCTCAACACTATTTTCGCTTCAGCACTGTTTATATCTCAACACTATTTCTGCGCATGCACCGTCCTATTATTTTGTTTTAGTAGTAAAACATTTCAACTACTAACCTAAGTTGAAACCTCAACACTATTTTCGCCCCAGCACTATTTATACCTCAACACTATTTCTGCGCATGCACCGTCCTATTATTTTGTTTTAGTAGTAAAACATTTCAACTACTAACCTAAGTTGAAACCTCAACACTATTTTCCTTCAGCACTATTTATACCTCAACACTATTTTCTGCGTACACCTGTCCTATTATTTTGTTTTAGTAGTAAAACATTTCAACTACTAACCTAAGTTGAAACCTCAACACTATTTTCGCTTCAACACTATTTATACCTCAACACTATTTCTGCGCATGCACCCTGTGATTATTTTGTTTAGTAGTAAAACATTTCAACTACTAACCTAAGTTGAAACCTCAACACTATTTTCGCTTCAGCACTATTTATACCTCAACACTATTTTTTTGCGCATGCACCCGTCCTATTATTTTGTTTAATGTAGTAAAACATTTCAACTACTAACCTAAGTTGAAACCTCAACACTATTTTCGCTTCAACACTATTTATACCTCAACACTATTTCTGCACATGCACCGTCCTATTATTTTGTTTTAGTAGTAAAACATTTCAACTACTAACCTAAGTTGAAACCTCAACACTATTTTCGCTTCAACACTATTTATATCTCAACACTATTTCTCATGCATGCACCGTCCTATTATTTTGTTTTAGTAGTAAAACATTTCAACTACTAACCTAAGTTGAAACCTCAACACTATTTTCGCGCACTATTTATACCTCAACACTATTTCTGCGCATGCACCCGTCCTATTATTTTGTTTAATAGTAAAACATTTCAACTACTAACCTAAGTTGAAACCTCAACACTATTTTCGCTTCAACACTATTTATCTCAACACTATTTTCCTCATGCATTTCCTATTATTTTGTTTTAGTAGTAAAACATTTCAACTACTAACCTAAGTTGAAACCTCAACACTATTTTCGCTTCAACACTGTTTATATCTCAACACTATTTCTGCGCATGCCCGTCCTATTATTTTGTTTTAGTAGTAAAACATTTCAACTACTAACCTAAGTTGAAACCTCAACACTATTTTCGCTTCAGCACTATTTATACCTCAACACTATTTTGCATGCACCTGTCCTATTATTTTGTTTTAGTAGTAAAACATTTCAACTACTAACCTAAGTTGAAACCTCAACACTATTTTTGCTTCAACACTATTTATATCTCAACACTTTTTGCGCATGCACCCGTCCTATTATTTTGTTTTAGTAGTAAAACATTTCAACTACTAACCTAAGTTGAAACCTCAACACTATTTTCGCTTCAACACTATTTATATCTCAACACTATTTCTGTGCATGCACCCGTCCTATTATTTTGTTTTAGTAGTAAAACATTTCAACTACTAACCTAAGTTGAAACCTCAACACTATTTGCGCTTCAGCACTATTTATACCGCAACACTATTTCTGCGCATGCACCCGTCCTATTATTTTGTTTTAATAGTAAAACATTTCAACTACTAACCTAAGTTGAAACCTCAACACTATTTTTGCTTCAACACTATTTATACCTCAACACTATTTCTGCACATGCACCCGTCCTATTATTTTGTTTTAGTAGTAAAACATTTCAACTACTAACCTAAGTTGAAACCTCAACACTATTTTCGCTTCAACACTATTTATATCTCAACACTATTTCTGCGCATGCACCCGTCCTATTATTTTGTTTTAGTAGTAAAACATTTCAACTACTAACCTAAGTTGAAACCTCAACACTATTTTCGCTTCAGCACTGTATATATCTCAACACTATTTCTGCGCACCCGTCCTATTATTTTGTTTTAGTAGTAAAACATTTCAACTACTAACCTGAGTTGAAACCTCAACACTATTTTCGCTTCAACACTATTTATACTCAACACTATTTCTGCGCATGCACCCTATTATTATTTTGTTTAGTAGTAAAACATTTCAACTACTAACCTAAGTTGAAACCTCAACACTATTTTCGCCCCAGCACTGTATACACCTCAACACTATTTCTGCATGCACCCGTCCTATTATTTTGTTTTAGTAGTAAAACATTTCAACTACTAACCTAAGTTGAAACCTCAACACTATTTTCGCTTCAACACTATTTATATCTCAACACTATTTCTGCGCATGCACCCGTCCTATTATTTTGTTTTAGTAGTAAAACATTTCAACTACTAACCTAAGTTGAAACCTCAACACTATTTTCGCAGCACTGTATACCCTCAACACTATTTCTGCGCATGCACCCGTCCTATTATTTTGTTTTAGTAGTAAAACATTTCAACTACTAACCTAAGTTGAAACCTCAACACTATTTTCGCTTCACTATTTATACCTCAACACTATTTCTGCGCATGCACCCGTCCTATTATTTTGTTTTAGTAGTAAAACATTTCAACTACTAACCTAAGTTGAAACCTCAACACTATTTTCGCTTCAACACTATTTATACCTCAACACTATTTCTGCATGCACCCGTCCTATTATTTTGTTTTAGTAGTAAAACATTTCAACTACTAACCTAAGTTGAAACCTCAACACTATTTTCGCTTCAACACTATTTATACCTCAACACTATTTCTGCACATGCACCCGTCCTATTATTTTGTTTTAGTAGTAAAACATTTCAACTACTAACCTAAGTTGAAACCTCAACACTATTTTCGCTTCAACACTGTATATACCTCAACACTATTTCTGCGCATGCACCCGTCCTATTATTTTGTTTTAGTAGTAAAATATTTCAACCACTAACCTAAGTTGAAACCTCAACACTATTTTCGCTTCAACACTATTTATAAATCAACACTATTTCTGCGCATGCACTTGTCTTACTATTTTGTTTTTAGTAGTAAAACATTTCAACTACTAACCTAAGTTGAAACCTCAACACTATTTTTGCTTCAACACTATTTATACCTCAACACTATTTCTGCGCATGCACCCGTCCTATTATTTTGTTTTAGTAGTAAAACATTTCAACTACTAACCTAAGTTGAAACCTCAACACTATTTTCGCTTCAGCACTATTTACACCTCAACACTATTTCTGCGCATGCACCCGTCCTATTATTTTGTTTTAGTAGTAAAACATTTCAACTACTAACCTAAGTTGAAACCTCAACACTATTTTCGCTTCAACACTATTTATACCTAACAACACTATTTCTGCCATGCACCGTCCTATTATTTTGTTTTAGTAGTAAAACATTTCAACTACTAACCTAAGTTGAAACCTCAACACTATTTTCGCTTCAACACTATTTATACCTCAACACTATTTCTGCGCATGCACCCGTCCTATTATTTTGTTTTAGTAGTAAAACATTTCAACTACTAACCTAAGTTGAAACCTCAACACTATTTTCGCTTCAACACTATTTATACCTCAACACTATTTCTGCATGCACCCGTCCTATTATTTTGTTTTAGTAGTAAAACATTTCAACTACTAACCTAAGTTGAAACCTCAACACTATTTTCGCTTCAACACTATTTATACCTCAACACTATTTCTGCCATGCACCCGTCCTATTATTTTGTTTTAGTAGTAAAACATTTCAACTACTAACCTAAGTTGAAACCTCAACACTATTTTCGCCCAACACTATTTATACCTCAACACTATTTCTGCCATGCACCCGTCCTATTATTTTGTTTTAGTAGTAAAAATTTCAACTACTAACCTAAGTTGAAACCTCAACACTATTTTCGCTTCACACTGTATACACCTCAACACTATTTCTGCGCATGCACCCGTCCTATTATTTTGTTTTAGTAGTAAAACATTTCAACTACTAACCTAAGTTGAAACCTCAACACTATTTTCGCTTCAGCACTATTTATACCTCAACACTATTTCTGCGCATGCACCCGTCCTATTATTTTGTTTTAGTAGTAAAACATTTCAACTACTAACCTAAGTTGAAACCTCAACACTATTTTCGCTTCAACACTATTTATACCTCAACACTATTTCTGCGCATGCACCCGTCCTATTATTTTGTTTTAGTAGTAAAACATTTCAACTACTAACCTAAGTTGAAACCTCAACACTATTTTCGCTTCAACACTATTTATATCTCAACACTATTTCTGCGCATGCACCCGTCCTATTATTTTGTTTTAGTAGTAAAACATTTCAACTACTAACCTAAGTTGAAACCTCAACACTATTTTCGCCCACACTATTTAACCTCAACACTATTTCTGCGCATGCACCCGTCCTATTATTTTGTTTTAGTAGTAAAATATTTCAACCACTAACCTAAGTTGAAACCTCAACACTATTTTCGCTTCAGCACTATTTATACCTCAACACTATTTCTGCCATGCACCTGTCCTATTATTTTGTTTTAGTAGTAAAACATTTCAACTACTAACCTAAGTTGAAACCTCAACACTATTTTCGCTTCAACACTATTTATACCTCAACACTATTTCTGCGCATGCACCCGTCCTATTATTTTGTTTTAGTAGTAAAACATTTCAACTACTAACCTAAGTTGAAACCTCAACACTATTTTCGCTTCAGCACTATTTATACCGCAACACTATTTCTGCGCATGCACCCATCCTATTATTTTGTTTTAGTAGTAAAACATTTCAACCACTAACCTAAGTTGAAACCTCAACACTATTTTCGCTTCAACACTATTTATATCTCAACACTATTTCTGCGCATACACCCGTCCTATTTTTTTTGTTTTAGTAGTAAAACATTTCAACTACTAACCTAAGTTGAAACCTCAACACTATTTTCGCCCCAGCACTTTAACCTCAACACTATTTCTGCGCATGCACCCGTCCTATTATTTTGTTTTAGTAGTAAAACATTTCAACTACTAACCTAAGTTGAAACCTCAACACTATTTTCCTGCGCATGCACCCGTCCTATTATTTTGTTTTAGTAGTAAAACATTTCAACTACTAACCTAAGTTGAAACCTCAACACTATTTTCGCTTCAACACTATTTATATCTCAACACTATTTCTGTGCATGCACCCGTCCTATTATTTTGTTTTAGTAGTAAAACATTTCAACTACTAACCTAAGTTGAAACCTCAACACTATTTGCGCTTCAGCACTATTTATACCGCAACACTATTTCTGCGCATGCACCCGTCCTATTATTTTGTTTTAATAGTAAAACATTTCAACTACTAACCTAAGTTGAAACCTCAACACTATTTTGCTTCAACACTATTTATACCTCAACACTATTTCTGCACATGCACCGTCCTATTATTTTGTTTTAGTAGTAAAACATTTCAACTACTAACCTAAGTTGAAACCTCAACACTATTTTCGCTTCAACACTATTTATATCTCAACACTATTTCTGCATGCACCCGTCCTATTATTTTGTTTTAGTAGTAAAACATTTCAACTACTAACCTAAGTTGAAACCTCAACACTATTTTCGCTTCAACACTATTTATATCTCAACACTATTTCTGCGCATGCACCGTCCTATTATTTTGTTTTAGTAGTAAAACATTTCAACTACTAACCTGAGTTGAAACCTCAACACTATTTTCGCTTCAAGCACTATTTATACTTCAACACTATTTCTGCGCATGCACCCGTCCTATTATTTTGTTTTAGTAGTAAAACATTTCAACTACTAACCTAAGTTGAAACCTCAACACTATTTTCGCCCCAAGCACTGTATACTACCTCAACACTATTTCTGCGCATGCACCCGTCCTATTATTTTGTTTTAGTAGTAAAACATTTCAACCTACTAACCTAAGTTGAAACCTCAACACTATTTTCGCTTCAACACTATTTATATCTCAACACTATTTCTGCGCATGCACCCGTCCTATTATTTTGTTTTAGTAGTAAAACATTTCAACTACTAACCTAAGTTGAAACCTCAACACTATTTTCGCCTTCAGCACTGTTTATACCTCAACACTATTTCTGCGCATGCACCCGTCCTATTATTTTGTTTTAGTAGTAAAACATTTCAACTACTAACCTAAGTTGAAACCTCAACACTATTTTCGCTTAATCACTATTTATAACTCAACACTATTTCTGCGCATGCACCCGTCCTATTATTTTGTTTTAATAGTAAAACATTTCAACTACTAACCTAAGTTGAAACCTCAACACTATTTTCGCTTCAACACTATTTATACCTCAACACTATTTCTGCGCATGCACCCGTCCTATTATTTTGTTTTAGTAGTAAAACATTTCAACTACTAACCTAAGTTGAAACCTCAACACTATTTTCGCTTCAACACTGTTTATATCTCAACACTATTTCTGCGCATGCACCCGTCCTATTATTTTGTTTTAGTAGTAAAACATTTCAACCACTAACCTAAGTTGAAACCTCAACACTATTTTCGCCCCAGCACTGTATACACCTCAACACTATTTCTGCGCATGCACCCGTCCTATTATTTTGTTTTAGTAGTAAAATATTTCAACCACTAACCTAAGTTGAAACCTCAACACTATTTTCGCTTCAGCACTATTTATACCTCAACACTATTTCTGCGTATGCACCTGTCCTATTATTTTGTTTTAGTAGTAAAACATTTCAACTACTAACCTAAGTTGAAACCTCAACACTATTTTCGCTTCAACACTATTTATACCTCAACACTATTTCTGCGCATGCACCCGTCGTATTAATTTGTTTTAGTAGTAAAACATTTCAACTACTAACCTAAGTTGAAACCTCAACACTATTTTCGCTTCAGCACTATTTATACCGCAACACTATTTCTGCGCATGCACCCGTCCTATTATTTTGTTTTAATAGTAAAACATTTCAACTACTAACCTAAGTTGAAACCTCAACACTATTTTCGCTTCAACACTATTTATACCTCAACACTATTTCTGCACATGCACCCGTCCTATTATTTTGTTTTAGTAGTAAAACATTTCAACTACTAACCTAAGTTGAAACCTCAACACTATTTTCGCTTCAACACTATTTATATCTCAACACTATTTCTGCCATGCACCGTCCTATTATTTTGTTTTAGTAGTAAAACATTTCAACTACTAACCTAAGTTGAAACCTCAACACTATTTTCGCTTCAGCACTATTTATACTCAACACTATTTCTGCGCATGCACCCGTCCTATTATTTTGTTTTAATAGTAAAACATTTCAACTACTAACCTAAGTTGAAACCTCAACACTATTTTCGCTTCAACACTATTTATACCTCAACACTATTTCCGCATGCACCGTCCTATTATTTTGTTTTAGTAGTAAAACATTTCAACTACTAACCTAAGTTGAAACCTCAACACTATTTTCGCTTCAACACTGTTTATATCTCAACACTATTTCTGCGCATGCACCCGTCCTATTATTTTGTTTTAGTAGTAAAAAATTTCAACTACTAACCTAAGTTGAAACCTCAACACTATTTTCGCTTCACACTTTATACTCAACACTATTTCTGCGCATGCACCCGTCCTATTATTTTGTTTTAGTAGTAAAACATTTCAACTACTAACCTAAGTTGAAACCTCAACACTATTTTCGCTTCAACACTGTTTATATCTCAACACTATTTCTGCGCATGCACCGTCCTATTATTTTGTTTTAGTAGTAAAACATTTCAACCCTAACCTAAGTTGAAACCTCAACACTATTTTCGCCCCAGCACTGTATACACCTCAACACTATTTCTGCGCATGCACCCGTCCTATTATTTTGTTTTAGTAGTAAAATATTTCAACCACTAACCTAAGTTGAAACCTCAACACTATTTTCGCTTCAGCACTATTTATACCTCAACACTATTTCTGCGTATGCACCTGTCCTATTATTTTGTTTTAGTAGTAAAACATTTCAACTACTAACCTAAGTTGAAACCTCAACACTATTTTCGCTTCAACACTATTTATACCTCAACACTATTTCCTGCGCATGCACCCGTCCGATTATTTTGTTTTAGTAGTAAAACATTTCAACTACTAACCTAAGTTGAAACCTCAACACTATTTTCGCTTCAGCACTATTTATACCTCAACACTATTTCTGCACATGCACCCGTCCTATTATTTTGTTTTAATAGTAAAACATTTCAACTACTAACCTAAGTTGAAACCTCAACACTATTTTCGCTTCAACACTATTTATACCTCAACACTATTTCTGCACATGCACCCGTCCTATTATTTTGTTTTAGTAGTAAAACATTTCAACTACTAACCTAAGTTGAAACCTCAACACTATTTTCGCTTCAACACTATTTATATCTCAACACTATTTCTGCGCATGCACCCGTCCTATTATTTTGTTTTAGTAGTAAAACATTTCAACTACTAACCTAAGTTGAAACCTCAACACTATTTTCGCTTAAGCACTATTTATACCGCAACACTATTTCTGCGCATGCACCCGTCCTATTATTTTGTTTTAATAGTAAAACATTTCAACTACTAACCTAAGTTGAAACCTCAACACTATTTTCGCTTCAACACTATTTATACCTCAACACTATTTCTGCGCATGCACCCGTCCTATTATTTTGTTTTAGTAGTAAAACATTTCAACTACTAACCTAAGTTGAAACCTCAACACTATTTTCGCTTCAACACTGTTTATATCTCAACACTATTTCTGCATGCACCGTCCTATTATTTTGTTTTAGTAGTAAAACATTTCAACTACTAACCTAAGTTGAAACCTCAACACTATTTTGCTTCAACACTATTTATATCTCAACACTATTTCGCATGCACCGTCTATTATTTTGTTTTAGTAGTAAAACATTTCAACCACTAACCTAAGTTGAAACCTCAACACTATTTTCGCTTCAACACTATTTATATCTCAACACTATTTCTGCGCATGCACCCGTCCTATTATTTTGTTTTAGTAGTAAAACATTTCAACCTCTAACCTAAGTTGAAACCTCAACACTATTTTCGCCCCAGCACTGTATACACCTCAACACTATTTCTGCGCATGCACCCGTCCTATTATTTTGTTTTAGTAGTAAAACATTTCAACTACTAACCTAAGTTGAAACCTCAACACTATTTCTGCATGCACCCGTCCTATTATTTTGTTTAGTAGTAAAACATTTCAACTACTAACCTAAGTTGAAACCTCAACACTATTTTCGCCCCAGCACTGTATACACCTCAACACTATTTCCGCTCATATACCCGTCCTATTATTTTGTTTTAGTAGTAAAACATTTCAACTACTAACCTAAGTTGAAACCTCAACACTATTTTCGCTTCAACACTATTTATACCTCAACACTATTTCTGCGCATGCACCCGTCCTATTATTTTGTTTCAGTAGTAAAACATTTCAACTACTAACCTAAGTTGAAACCTCAACACTATTTTCGCTTCAACACTATTTATACCTCAACACTATTTCTGCGCATGCACTCGTCCTATTATTTTGTTTTAGTAGTAAAACATTTCAACTACTAACCTAAGTTGAAACCTCAACACTATTTTCGCCCCAACACTTTTATACCTCAACACTATTTCTGCGCGTGCACCCGTCCTATTATTTTGTTTCAGTAGTAAAACATTTCAACTACTAACCTAAGTTGAAACCTCAACACTATTTTCGCTTCAACACTATTTATACCTCAACACTATTTCTGCGCATGCACCCGTCCTATTATTTTGTTTTAGTAGTAAAACATTTCCACTACTAACCTAAGTTGAAACCTCAACACTATTTTCGCCCCAACACTTTTAACCTCAACACTATTTCTGCGCATGCACCCGTCCTATTATTTTGTTTTAGTAGTAAAACATTTCAACTACTAACCTAAGTTGAAACCTCAACACTATTTTCGCCAGCACTTTATACCTCAACACTATTTCTGCATGCACCCGTCCTATTATTTTGTTTTAATAGTAAAACATTTCAACTACTAACCTAAGTTGAAACCTCAACACTATTTTCGCTTCAACACTATTTATACCTCAACACTATTTCTGCGCATGCACCCGTCCTATTATTTTGTTTTAGTAGTAAAACATTTCAACTACTAACCTAAGTTGAAACCTCAACACTATTTTCGCCCCAGCACTGTATACACCTCAACACTATTTCTGCGCATGCACCCGTCCTATTATTTTGTTTTAGTAGTAAAACATTTCAACTACTAACCTAAGTTGAAACCTCAACACTATTTTCGCTTAAGCACTATTTATACCGCAACACTATTTCTGCGCATGCACCCGTCCTATTATTTTGTTTTAATAGTAAAACATTTCAACTACTAACCTAAGTTGAAACCTCAACACTATTTTCGCTTCAACACTATTTATACCTCAACACTATTTCTGCGCATGCACCCGTCCTATTATTTTGTTTTAGTAGTAAAACATTTCAACTACTAACCTAAGTTGAAACCTCAACACTATTTTTGCTTCAACACTATTTATATCTCAACACTATTTCTCGCATGCACCCGTCCTATTATTTTGTTTTAGTAGTAAAACATTTCAACCACTAACCTAAGTTGAAACCTCAACACTATTTTCGCTTCAACACTATTTATATCTCAACACTATTTCTGCGCATGCACCCGTCCTATTATTTTGTTTTAGTAGTAAAACATTTCAACTACTAACCTAAGTTGAAACCTCAACACTATTTTCGCCCCAGCACTGTATACACCTCAACACTATTTCTGCGCATGCACCCGTCCTATTATTTTGTTTTAGTAGTAAAACATTTCAACTACTAACCTAAGTTGAAACCTCAACACTATTTCTGCGCATGCACCCGTCCTATTATTTTGTATTAGTAGTAAAACATTTCAACTACTAACCTAAGTTGAAACCTCAACACTATTTTCGCCCCAGCACTGTATACACCTCAACACTATTTCCGCTCATATACCCGTCCGATTATTTTGTCTTAGTAGTAAAACATTTCAACTACTAACCTAAGTTGAAACCTCAACACTATTTTCGCCCCAGCACTGTATACACCTCAACACTATTTCTGCGCATGCACCCGTCCTATTATTTTGTTTTAGTAGTAAAATATTTCAACCACTAACCTAAGTTGAAACCTCAACACTATTTTCGCTTCAGCACTATTTATACCTCAACACTATTTCTGCGTATGCACCTGTCCTATTATTTTGTTTTAGTAGTAAAACATTTCAACTACTAACCTAAGTTGAAACCTCAACACTATTTTCGCTTCAACACTATTTATACCTCAACACTATTTCTGCGCATGCACCTGTCCTATTATTTTGTTTTAGTAGTAAAACATTTCAACTACTAACCTAAGTTGAAACCTCAACACTATTTTCGCCCCAGCACTGTATACACCTCAACACTATTTCCGCTCATATACCTGTCCGATTATTTTGTCTTAGTAGTAAAACATATCAACTACTAACCTAAGTTAAAACCTCAACACTGTTTTCGCCACAGCATTATTTATACCTTAACACTATTTTCGGCCATGCACCCGTTTGATCATTTTGTCTCAGTAGTAAAACATTTCAACTACTACCCTAAGTTAAAACCTCAACACTGTTTATGCCTCAGCACTATTTCTGCTCATGCACCCGTTCGATCATTTTGGCTTAGTAGTAAAACATTTCAACTACTAACCTAAGTTAAAACCTCAACACTGTTTTCGCCTCAGCATTATTTATACCCTAACACTATTTCCGCTCATGCACCCGTTCGATCATTTTGTCTCAGTAGTAAAACATTTCGACTACTAACCTAAGTTGAAACCACAGCAATGTTTTCGCCTCAGCACTATTTATGCTTCAACACTATATGTTCGCTCATGCACTAATGTATGACTAATAAAACGTTTCAACTACTAATCTAAGTTGAAACATCAGCACTATTTTTGTCTCAGCACTATTTATACCTCAACACTATTTCCGTTCTTACACCCGTTCGATTATTTCGTCTTAGTAGTAAAACATTTCGACTTCTAATCTAAGCTGAAACCTAATTTTTCGCCTCGGCATTATTTATACCTAACACTATTTCCACTCATTCACCCGTTCGATTATCTCGAATAGTAGAATTTATTTAAGAAGAGCCTAGACGTCATCATGCGCACATGGCTAAAACGGTGTCAGATTAGTTCATTATTTATAAATAATCGTGTTCGTGCAACATATCAGTAACATAGATAATTTGCTACTAAATGTCAATGATATTTGTGACTTTGATATTCTATATTTATTTCTTACGCTTTCATAGTTTTCTTTCTGTTTCTTTGTGTTTTATGCTTTGCTTATTTGCGTATTCGCCATGCAAATTTAAACTACCAACAAAATAAAACTTGATTTTAAAATATTTACTCTAAGGAGTTTGATAAAAATTATTAAATCCGCTTACGCCACTGACTTTCAAGGGTTGCGCATATGTCAAATGACGACAGACTCTTTTAAATAAATTCTGCTCTACCTGAAGCTCGAATAATATTAATGCAACTATTAAAACAATAACATAATTTCTTCTAATTATTACAGAAACCTAACCCCGCCGCACTTTAACTATGTTTATATTGTTTCGTTGACAGTCAGCATCGAATAATGTTAGTATAACTACTATATCAATAACCTTAATGATACCACAGTTAATCTGTGATGATACCCTCAGCAAAAAATAATATTAGTGAAGTAATATTCAACAACGTTTTGCCTAATCATTGCACATCCTTGTTATTCTTATGCACTAACATCTCAGAATGGGACAATAATTATGCAATATGCTTTAAACCTTCACAAAATAAAAATAAAATTTAATTCTTATAATAAAAATGGTAATGAGTAATAATAGTAACCGAAAACGTAAGTATTTAATAGTTTAGTGGTGTGTATTTGTGATAAAAATAAAACAGTCAAAATAACTAAGTTAAACCCCTAACATATTCTTAGAAAAGGTTAAGCAAAATTTTTTTGGCAAATATTCCAACCTTGTGTGAGTTGTATTCAAAGCAGATTATCAGAAATAACTACCCAAATGTGTTTCGCCCTTTTATTATATCACAATTAATACCCTAAACATAATTAAAGCAAAATTAACATAACACGTAATCGGATTACATAACCTCAAAATTAGGTACAAAAATCTCGTTTTTTACGCATAAATCGCAAAAACCCGCATTTTTTCTGTTGATTTGTTATTTTAGACGTATTTGAAAGTATTTACCGCAAAGTAGAAGTCTCTAGCTGAAGTCACGTAATGTAAACCGTGTCCATTTAATTTTCTAACAATTATTCCTTGTTCCCATATCTTGTTGTTTATATTTTTGATTAAAACCTTTCCATCCATTCTAAATTCCACATTATTTTTTAGACTGGACTGATTACAATAACGTGCTTGCTTAAGCTGATTTTGACTTATTATACCTGAAATATTTGGTACAACAAATGGCTTTATAGATTCCTCAATTAATGGAAATTTTGTGCATAATTGCTTACTCTGTAACAATTGAGGTGGAGTCCACTGTAATCCTGCTACAGGAATATTACGGTAATCTAATAAACGTAGCTGAAGGTCACATTTGGATTCCTTGCTCTTTTTTTAGCAAGTTTTTTGTAATTCCTACATATTTTGTACTAACCTGTTTAATTTTGCATGGTACGGACTTGTTGTAATTTTGAAATTTCATTGGTCTGCAAATTCGTTCATTGCCAAGCTATTAAATGGTGTATTATTCGCAATAACCTCTTTAGGAATGCCAAATCTGGAGAAAATCTGCTTTAACATTTTAATTACTGTTATTGAATCTTTATTCCTTGATTTTACTACTTCAATCAATCCACTTTGAATAGTAGTCGACTACAACTAAATAATTTTCACCTTTAAATTTTGCAAAATCCATTCCTAGTTTCAGGAAAGGAATTTCGTGACTCATCTATGTGTCTTTTATTTTTGCTCTTTGAAATTTTTGACAAATTTCACAGCTCTGAATATAATTAAAATATTTTGCCTAATACTCGGCCAATAAGGTATATTACACAACTTGTTTTTCATTTTGTGAAAACCCAAATGTGTTTCATGTGACGTATTTAAAATAAATGTTCTAAAATTTTTTGGAACAATTAATCGTTTCTTAAAACATATTAGATCATTTTCTACGGTTATATCATTTCGAATATTAGAAAAGTGCTTTATTTCGGGATCATTGCTGTTTATTGTTTTAGACCGACCCTCTTTATAGTAGGTTTTTACTTGACTTAATACCTTATCAGTAGTAGTCTTCTTTTTAAATTCTTTTAAACTCTTTTCTGAGAAACTAATATCTTGTTCGCTAACAATATGGATAGTTTCAAACATTGTCTCATCTTCTGTAATCATACGTTCTACAAAGTTGCATGATAAATAATCAGCAACGTACATAAATGTACCTGGTAGGTATTTTAATTTGAAACTATATGGCAGTAATTTTAATGGAAACCGTCTTAAATGATTGTTCTTAATGTCACTCTTTTTTTTTTTAATTATTGACGTTAGTAGCTGGTGATCTGTATAAACAACAATGTTTTGATGTCCATACACATAAAAATGAAATTTATTTAATGCCCACACGCACGACAACATTTCTTTTTCCATTTGAGCATATTCTTTTTCTGTTGTTGTTAAACATTGGATATAAAAGCTATTGGCTTTTGATCTTGCATTAAACATGCACCTAAGGCATCTTTAGATGGATCACATTGGATTGCAATCTCTTTTTTAAAATCAAAAGGACCTAATGCAACACTATTGTTAATTTTTTGCTTTATTTCATTGAATACGTCATCGTGAATTTTTTCCCATGACTGTTAAACATTATTCTTCAATAGTTCTATTAATGGTGAAATTATTGAACTTAAATTTGGTTTCTCATGAAATTAATCATGCCCAAAAATTTTTGAAGATCTTTTTTATTTTTTGGAGGTTTTAATTCTTCTATACGTTTAACCCTAGCAGGATCCGTAAGTATACCTTGATCACTGAATATAAACCCTAAATATTTTACCTCTATTTTAAAATATTGCAGTTAGTCTGCATTAAATTTAATATTATTCGTTCGGGCAACATTAACGATTTTGTGAACAATTTCTTTTAATTGTTCTCTAGAGTCTGTGGCACACAGAATATTGTCGAAATATGACATTACACCATCGATATGGCTAAAATATTTGTTTACTAGTTTACTAAATATTTCAGGGATTACTGATAGCCCAAACGGTGCTCTCAAATACTGGTAATTGCCAAACGGTGTGCTAAATATGCACAGTTTACTGGTTTCCTCATTTAATTTTAATTGATGAAACCCATTTTTTAAATCAAATATGCAAAAACATTTTTTATTAGCCAATTTAGCAGTGATTTCATCAATTGAGGGAATTTCATAAAAATCCCTAATTAAATACTTATTGAGTTCACTCGGATCAATACATAGCCTTAAAGTACCATCACGTTTTTCAACGCAAACCAGATTACTGACCCATTCTCGAGGTTCTGCCGTAGGACTTATTACACCTCTTTGCACATACTCAACTAAAGTTAGCTTGAGCTTGTTTTTAATTTTGAGTGGAACTCTTCTACTCATATTTGCCTTTGGAATGGCTTCTTTACTTATTTTTAAAGAAATTGTATCAGGAAGCGACCCTAATCCTGTAAATACATCTCTGTTAACTGCAATAAACTTTTGTTTTTCTATATCTTGCCCTTGTATCCCTTCTACCCTACTTAACAATTTCAAATCTATGCATGTATCTAACCCTAATATAGGAACACATGTGTAACGGACAGTTGACATTTCAACAGTGCGTGCACCCCAAAAGCAATTTAAATTCTTCCGCCATATGCATTCGGGTACCATCGGAGTGCCGTTTAAGTGGTGAAGGCGCGAAGTGGACAGTATGTGCTTCGGCGTGCAACGAAAGGGAAAGTCCAACTTGGCATCCCCTCGATTGGTGTTGTGACCACGCTTTTATATTTATTTAATTAAAATTTTTGTAATAATCGGTGATACGAGATGTACTCGTGTGTTGTGTCAGTTCTATAAAGATTGTGTATATTATTGTCTTTACAATCACTCTTCGCAGTGTTAATAAATTAATATTGTAACCACATGCCGTTGTCTACCTAGGCGAGTAACCCCTGTTAAATACGGTAGTTAGGAGTCCTGAATAAAATACCTCCTGATACAACCTTCTACGTAAAAAGCTCTAAGCTTAAACATGTGTTATCAACTACTATAAACTTGGCATTAACTGAATTTTTATGATGACTAATCAAACCTTCAAATTCACCACATGGTTTAATTATAAATCGTCCAAATGCTTCTAACCTAACATTTGTATGTTTCAATTGAACATTGCTTAATTTCTTTAATATTTTTGTTGGTACTACATTAATCGATGCACCACTATCTAACTTAAATCTTACATTAGTATTAAAAAACTTAAGTTCCTTGTACCATTCCTTTTCCCCATCATTCATTTTTTTAACCATATTAATATGAAAGGTAGGTACTATCTTCCGTTAATTGTACTTCAAAAGCTTTACTACTTTGAGCATCCACACCTTTTGCATTCACAGCAGTACCACTACAGATTTTAAAATGGTTGTATTTTAAACACTTATGACATTGTTGTCCCATTGCAGGACATTGCAGGACCTTTTGTATGGTTGCGATTGCATATTTTACATATAAACCGCTTTATTCTATTAGGCTGTACAAATTTCTTACTACTTTTACTCACACTGTTTTGTTGGCTGCTAGCTGCTGCGTTAACTTTTCCATGAGACTCCAAATGGCTCATGTTATAAATTTTATTTTGATCATCATCAAGTGTCTTCTTGTTACTTTCTGCTAGCTCTGCTGCTTGACAGTAACTAATAACTTTTTCCAATTGAATATCTTCTCAAAGCAAGCTTGTTTGCACATCTGCATTTTGTATACCTAAAACAATTTGTGTTCGAAGTATTTTGTCTTTGGCATTACCAAAACCACAAGTCTGTATTAAGCTCCGTAGATCAGT
Source organism: Platerodrilus igneus (assembly GCA_036346225.1). Classification (NCBI taxonomy): domain Eukaryota; kingdom Metazoa; phylum Arthropoda; class Insecta; order Coleoptera; family Lycidae; genus Platerodrilus; species Platerodrilus igneus. The sequence goes on along the minus strand of JARFIW010000229.1, from coordinate 6,605,773 downwards.
AAGAAACACATCAAATGGTTAGTTTTCTTTTTGCTTTCAAGAAAAGAATTTATAATGCTCTATTATCTCATTACGATTTGGCAAGCTATAAGTTTCAAATTCTTGTAGGATCAACTGAATGCCGGTTAGCTTCTTAGTATCAAATGTATATATATTTTAAGGGCATCTCTCCCCATCAAATTACGAAGTCTTGCTATTTGAACCGCGACTGGTTTTGTATTTGTTTCGGTAGCTGCAAAATAAATTTCAACTTGTTGTTTAAAAGCTTTAAAGTTCTGTCAGATTTCCTTCTAAACACGTCTCTCTGGGTTTGTTATACTCTGACATTGTGCTTTTTAATTAAATTCTTCAATTTCAATACACGTGCTTAACCTCACTTTTGAAAATAATCTTATTTTCCAAACTTATTTTTCAAAATATTACTTTTAACTAAACGGCTGCGCCATGTTATATCTTAAAATGAGATACTAAACGGGTCGATGGCTCTCTGGTGTATTAATAATTATGAATGAATCAAAATACATACATTATATTTCAACATGATCACTTCAAATTAAAATTATATTTGTATCCCCTTTCCGCCAACTAACTAGAACTTAGCTAACTAATAAGGCCATGTCTCCGCTAACGCTACCACTAAATCTAAACATAATCCATTAGCATTATTGGCTCAGTGTAGTGAAATCAACTTGTAGGAACTTTCTTCTGGATAATAACTGCAATCAATAAGCACTTTTTAATGCCGATTTAAATAAAGATAATTTAGTTAGCGATTTAATGGTGGTAGGAAGTCAATTGAAAAGTGTCAGAACCAAATAAGTAAATGATTTAATTATTCGAGTAGAATTCCGTTGCAATATATAGATGTCTAATACCATTTGAATATTATGTTTGTGTGTAGAGCTATGGCTAATAAAATTGTTTCTGTTTGTATGAAAAAGAATAAGTATTTCATATATAAGTAGTGAGGAGTATGTGAGTATATTCAAATCTTTGAACAACTAGCTGCAGTGAGCATGTAACATGCTTTTTTGCCTATATTTTAGCATATAAATGCTTATATCTACATTTAAATATAAAATTACTCTCTTTATTACATAATATATCTTCTATAAGAATTTATCTCGCACAATCGTGGATTATTAGTTTTAATCTTCAAGTTTCTAATTTGTTACATAGTACAAATAATTATGTCTATATGAAATTTTTCTATTGGTTATTTCTGAAGTGTTTATTCCAAAAGCACAACTGGTGTGGTTCTAAATTCTGTATTATTGAGAATAATTGCTAGAGATAGTCCATCCCGAAGATGGCCGAAAATAATTTATTTGAAGTGCCAAATTTTCATTTCTTTTTTGATATCTGATTGCTTATCTGGCACTGTTAGCCATTTTTGATTTGAACTTCTACCTTGCCTCATGTGCTTACCTGGTATGTAAATTTTCTAATCATAAATCCTAAATTAACATTTAAATATAATTTTAGATGTTTAGTATGAAAGATAAAGAAGTTCTTTATTCGTTTAACCCATCAAATAATTATACAGATGGTAAGTTATTAATGGATTAATTTTCCTTTGCACCTCGTGTTAAATTTTCACTTTTGTAACACAACTGAATTTTCTAGGGTGCTCCGGTTACCTATGCTCCAGTTATCTATGCTTAGGTTATCTATGTTCTGACTACCTGTGTTTTGGTTACCGATGTTACGGCGACTTGTTCTCTCATTCAGATTTCTACATGGAAAAGTTGCTCGTGCATTCGCACGACCAGATGATGTAAAATAAATACTCTCATCAACAGAATTGTATATTTTGTTTCCGTCTACTTTACATATTGCCACTCAGTTATTATCTTATTGAAAAATATCTACAGGTTTAATTTATGGAACAGAAGTCTGTTAAAGACAACATTTGAGGTCGACCACATGCTGTTTTGTACCTACACTAGAAGATCCACCAATGCAGGATGTCTCAGTTTCCTGGATATGAAGGATTCCTATAAATGAAGTAACTATTAGTATTTGTTCAGTTACTGATACTACAGGTATGAGATTAAAACTTTTACCTTATTGTTTTTCTGTTAAAATAAAGAGGCCTAACCTCTATTTAAATTTGTCTTTGTCACTACAAATATTTTGTTTTGATTATTAATTACACTTTACTTATCTTAAATGATTTCAAATATAATTCTCTAATACATAACCTAAAAATATGTAAACATTCGGAACTTCATGAAGCTTCTTATGGTAAAAAAGGTATATTACTTGAACTTTCATTTCATGTGCATTTGTTACATGACATTATTACAATTACGATCACTTTTTGATTTACTCTCGCATTAAGTTAAATTTTGAGTTTTTAAACAGAGATTATTTATTTTGATTTCTCTATAGAAATTTTCTCGTGTACATTTATTAAATATATGAATTATATAATGTTAAAATATATAGCGATGTCTACAATGTTAATGACACAAACATATATCTTATACTACAGAACAGAGGTGTAAGAATCATACTGGAATGTAGCAAAAGGACTAACATTCAAAAAATGTTAAGCACCCTAGAATGGTTATCGGTTACTGAAAAAATTGAATATTTAACAATGATATTTATTTTTAAAATTATCAATGGACTAATGCCAAGTTATTTTGATGAGCTTATTATTTATGCCCACCAAATACACAACCACGAAACTAGGTCACAAGGCAATTTATATGTTGCAAGGACCAAATTGGAAAAGACTATGAACTCAATATTCTTCAAAGGTCTGATTAAATATAATACTTTACCAAAAGATATTCGAGACTGTAATACACTGACATCTTTTAAACGGGAATTAATGAAAAACTAAAACCTAACTAAAATGTAAGTACTTTATAAAATAAACCAAATGACCTAAACTTGGTATGAGTAATTATAATTTTCACACTTTTTATTGTTTATTATTTTCAACGAACTTCGTTCGTTTATGAAATCGATTTGTCGTCCGTCTGTCTGTCCGTCTGTCCGTCCGTCTGTCCGTTCGAGGCCTTTCTAATGGTCGGACATCAATGTGTGATACATCAATCGATTCAGCTCGGTGTCCTGAGCTTAAGTTTTGATGTCAGTTGAAATCGGGTCACGGGGACGCCGTGCCCCCGCGATATTCCGTCGGGAAAATTAAAATTTCAAATAGGTCCAAAATTAAAGTGCGATACATATTTGGACTCCCCTAACATAGCTGAGTCGAAATATGGTACCCCCCACAAAATCTGACCACGGATACCCGACCCCCCGGGGAATTAATTTTTATTTTATCTGAATACTTATAATTATTACAACATAATAATTTTAATTTCTTGAAATTGTTTTAAAGTAAGTCTACATTTGGAAGTTCGTAGCGACAATGCCTTGCATTTTCAACTTGTTTTTATTGTATTTTTATTTATATTTACTTAAATTAAGAAAGCATGTTCTTTTTATTTTATATTCTAATGTATTGTAATATTAGGATTACCTACTTTAAATAAATATTATTATTATTATTATTATTATTATTATTATTATTATTATTATACATGCCTTTGGAATTGTAATAACTGAGTATTAATATACATATTTAGTCAAATTTCTCTTACTGTGTTTTAACTTTTGTTTCTCTAAGTTATTTTACAGTTGTGTAAACAAGTGTCTTGATATTTAAATTTTAACATTCAGATATTCTCTAAACATTCCTCTTACCCTGTGATTTCAAGTCTCATGCAGCCTCCGCAACCTTATAGGTTGATGCAAGCTGTGCCGAAGTATTTCTTATACTTCGTCGTGTAATTACTCTTTTTATATCATCGACAAAAGAGTAAGCAGCAAGCATCTTTAGATGCATTCGACATAAATCTAATGTCCCGATTCTGAAGTTTGAAAATCGATAAAATATTTTGTTGAGAGGAGTACTCCAAAAGTCAATACCGAACCTCAATCTTGACTCAAATAATGCATGATACGCATCTAGTGCACATCTTTTTGGCATTTATCTAGCGATAGTTATAATGAGGCGGCTCCATGGTGTAGTGGTATGTGTGTGACTACTACGCCCAAGGTCCCGGGTTTGAATCCCTACACGGTCCGCTTGAAAAATGTTATGCGAGCATTTTTCACAAAAATACATCCTCGTTCAGATGAGAGGTAAAGTAGAGGTCCCGTGTGTGAGTGTTGTCATGCACTTTAAAGATCCCTACTGTGCCTGGAACAGCAAGGGTTCGGCAAAATTCCAAATTTTGCAGGTAAAAAAAAACTCGCTTATTGACAATGTGGTACCTTCAGGTGGAGCATTGGAAAATCACATGTAAAGATAATTTTAATGACAACGCAGACAGATGATGACTTGGTGACAAATATCACTACATGTTCATTCAAAGTTTATCCATGATCAACAATTATGCCCAAAAATTTTGAGTAGGAAATTACATTAATGCCTAACTCCTTAACCAATCTATCTTCAATATGTTGATTGCTGAAATTAACGCAAAAAGTTTTTTGTTTATTTATGCACAGTTTATTAATGTTAAAACAACAGTAGATCGAATTTATGTCCAATACCATTTTGTCCTTGTTAAGAAAAATGGTATTTTCATTGTTGATAGAATGCAATATATATCATCCTTGCTGTTGATTTTTTTTTATTTTATACAATAACATTGATAGATAGAAAAATGCCATTCATTTTTTGTAAAATGTCGTATATATATTTTTCCTTCAAATAAAAGTTGTGTTACTCAATATATTGAATATTGTGCTCCATTATTGCTTCCACTGGCAGTTCTTATATGCCCATACTTTGTTAAAAACCAATAGGTTATGAGTTCAAGCAATTAAAAAATAGTGACATTTAAAAGTTTTAAACTACAGCATAATTTTTCAAGGTAAAAGTTAATTAATAGAAAGAGAGTATATTAGTATCCTGATAGTGAGAACACAATGGATGGAAAATATGTACAAATTCAACTGCTGGAAAATATAGAAAACTATGCACAGTGGGTGTTCAGAGTTAAATTGGCATTGGAGTTAAGTGATGGGGCATTGGAAATTGTTACAGGAGAAATAGTAAAGCCCGAACTGTAGCAGAAAGTGCTAGCCTATCCGAAATTAAAGAATACAAAGGTGCTTCTGAGAAGTACAAAAAGGCCAATTCTACAGCTACGCCGATAATGTCCAATGCAATGTCGAAAGAAACTCTAGATAAAGTCATTCGTTTTAATACTGCGCATGAGATGTGGTTTGAACTAGAACGTATCTATGGCGGGGCTGTTAACAATAGAATGTATAATGCAATTATGAAATTCTTCGGCGCAAAATGGATTCCAGGAGATGATACTACAAGTCATTTACCAGAGATTAAGAATTTGTGGAACGAAGTTGTTAAAATATGTTGCTACAATTATATCACGAAAGGCTTGGACATCAACATAAGAAACATGAGCATGAGGTTTTGAAGAACGAATTTAACATTAACGTAGAGTTAGATAGTGATTTGTGTGAGGGATGTATTCATGGTAAAATGCATCAGGATAAAGTTTGCTACAAGACCCAAAGCAACAAAGCCAGGAGAATTAATTCATACAGATATATGTGGTCCATTTCCAAAATCACTGTCGAAAAATCGTTATTTCGTTACATTTAACGACGATTTTTCGAGATTTAGAGTAGTATACATGTTGCAATATAAATATCAACTAATAGAAGCTTTAAAAAGGTTTATTGCTAGAACAAAGGTTCATGGACATTCAAGAATAATTGGCAGTAGGTGTTTTGTGCGTGTGCCCAAACGAAAGCAAGTAAATTAAATAGTAAAGCTCAACAAGGTTTGGGTATGATGAAAATGATGGGTATCGCATTATATCTGATAATGGCATGCTGTTGAAAATTTTGACGAGTACAGATCTTCATAAAAATGCCATGAATCCATATGAAAACAATAACGAACTAAAATTTGCTAAACCATCAGCTGTTTACAAAATCAACCAAGGATTCCTATTAAACAAAGCAAACATCGCCATCGGCTGCCATTTGTTTCCAAATTGGTTATAACAATTTACTTCAATCTTCAAATTATTGCCTCTTAATTCAGATTACTTCCTATGCTAAAATAAAAAATATTACAGCATGAAAAAGAACTTGTGACTTTTACCACAAAAAATGTTTCACAAATGGTTAATTGTAGCATGAGGCGATCTCAACCATACCACGAATACATCAACCTGAGACAAAAACGTTTATTCTGTGAGAGATTTTACACGATGGAGTTATTGATGGAGAAAAATAGTAATTACATCTGAACGTTTATTTATATTTAATTATTAACAGCAAGAATTATATTCTTGTAACATTACACGGCCATTACATACAACATTGATAATGACATCGTAACCAATCAGATTATATCAAATCGGGGAGCGGAAAGGAAAAAAGTTTGAAAATTAAACTGTTTGAATACATATTTCACACATTCCACCTTTCTGTTTTGTAAATTATTGCTATCGCTAGATTTTCACGGTACCTGGTGTACCGTGGCATTTTCTAGTCTGAACCTGACTCAAGCGTCATCTCAATCCTTCTATTAATAGCATTTCTAAATGAAAGTTTATTTATACACGGCGATGTAAAAATAAATAATTGGAATTTGAGAACTTTGCACTCTTTTAACAATTGTGAAGCTGGATATATAAACATGCTCTAAATAGCAAAAATACAATTAAAAGTTAGTTACATTGTTACGTGCCGTTTTTGCACTATACATAACATATTTAAATCTCATATTTCTTATTGTGTTCACGATCATATGAATTTTCGTTAACAAGTATTGACTAACTTTCTAATTTAAATGATTATTTATTCAAGCATCCTGTAAAATCTTATTGTGTTCAGTTACAAAGTTATATTTTGAATCTATTCTATGTTGATAACGTGCTAAAAACCTAGGGTTATATTATTACAAAGTAGGGAAATTTGCTTTAGTATTAAAGGATAAAAATTCTTGCATTATGGGTTTGCTGAAATAAGTCTAAACACCTGCATCTCTTAAATAAATTATGAACACATGGATTGAACATACGTTTAATGTGTTTGGGACCAACAAAGGTTAAAAATGCTTGCCAGATGTGTTTGCTTTAAAGTGCAGAAATTTTGATTTTTAATACCGTTACTTCGAAAATACTATAATCACGTTAAAATGTGGTATTCTGTTATCAAACAGGTGTTTATGGACATTGCTTATCTTTTCAAGGTATTATTAATCGGAATAATAAATTTGTATGGTTTTATACAGAGTGTAGGCCATCCCATATACACTTAGCTATATAATTCTGCAATGTGAGTTGCAAACGTACCTAACAGATTGAACAGACATTGTTTTGATACTGCCAGGCAGAATTTTCATGCAGACATGCTTTGTGAAATTCTTCATGCTGTATTGAGGCCATTTGCTTTCTTATTTGTGCTTATCTTCAGGTGGTGTATTGAGAATACTTTGCAGGTGGTTGTCTGGTTGATGGGAAATATTTTTTAAGTGAAAACACATTGTCACTTGGTGGCTTATCTTCACTTGTATATACAAGTTGGACTGTGGAGGAGATGATTCTATGCAGCGTTCTTTCAAGTGAAGAGACATGAAAAGTTGCAATGTTACTTATGATGCTCTCCGTTAAGATGCATGCTTTGCTTCGGTTCTATAAATTCCAAAATTAGTCAGTGTTCTGTAACCTGTGAAATTGTTTCATAGAAGTGTCCAGTTTGTTGACAGTTGTAAGTACACACTTTCCGATCTGCCACGATGGTATCACAGGCAGGCTGGCGATGTACAATAGGTTGCATACTCTATTTGAGTGAATAGTCCCCTTGAAAGGCAGCTACTCGGCTTTGGCACACAAACTGACTTAAGGTAGAAATACTGTTCTTTTGTTGATACTGTGTATGAAACCTAATTAATTCTTTTTTTTGTGGATGGTAACCATGCCAGTGCTCTAGTTTTTTTTTCATACGCGTGGTTATGGTACAATAAATTACAGACTTCGGTTTTAAAATTTATTATCAAATGTTAATGCACAAAGTGATTACGTGATTGTTTTTCAAGTCACAATTAAGATAAACTCAAGCTCGCGTTAAAACAATTTGGAAAATTTACTTACTTTAACTTAAGATCTAGGAAATGCTATCGTCAATCAGTTGTTTACTATTATAAGCTAGAGTAAGTTTAGTACTTGGTTATCCATAAAACTTGCCTTCAGGTTACGGTTATGCTATTACTTTTAGGTTTCGTTCCGAAATGCATTTCGATAATTAGCAGGTAAACAACTTTATGTATATTTTGGAGGAATGTTGTGTTATATGTGAGTTGACATTTTCACGTATATTATGTTTTAACAGGAAGCTACGTAAATGTTTGTTTTGGTTTTTGTAAATATTCCTTTTGATACCATGTTTGTTAACTAAAGTTTTGTAATAAATCTATCTCCTGAGATTTCCTATGATTCTTTCTGTGTGACTCACTCCACTCTACGACATTTGCAGCTCGTATGACATTAATTCTTTGAATTCCTCCTGTTTCGTTGCAGTATTCGGTGCGGGTGATTTTCTCTGGTTACTTTACTTTTCTTTCTTGTCTGAATGGAATACCGTAACATTTTCAAATAATTTTAGTTTTCATGAAAAATTAAGGAAGCTTTAGTGTAAATTTTTGTTTGTTGACATGTTTATATTTTAAACTTTAATAAAAACTTACACTACAACTATAATTTTCCGTTCACAATTGCTAACTTTTTTATTGTTGTAGATACGAAGTCTTTTAAATTAAGAAACTCATAGTGTTCTTAGTACCGATTAAAATAATAAAAATAGAAAAGCAATTAACAATTCAGTTTACTATCATCATCATCATTAGGTCTTCAGTCCTGAAACTGGTTAGACGCGTACCCCCATTGTTTCCTATTCTGAACTAACTTACACATTTCCCTGAAATTTGCATAGTCTACATCTATCATTATTTTCATGCAAAAGTCTGATCTCGGTCTACCTCTACTTCTTTTTCTCTATCTCTGCTTGTAATATATCCCGTACTATTCCCCAAAAATGCTGTAGAACGTATCCTGCCCTTCTATTTCTCCAATTTTTTTTTGTTTTCCACATATCCTTATTCCTCTACTATTTCTATAACCTATTTGTTATTAACTTTGTCTGTCCATGCTATCATCCTTATACATCTGAACCACAAACTCCAGAAGGCTTCTATCTCTTTCTGTCTGCTTTTCCTACTGCCCCTATTTCATAGACGTACTGTGCTGTGCTCCACACATATGTTTTGAACAATTTTCTTTTTGTCTCTATGTTTGTTGTCTTTGAACATATCCACTGTACTTTCTTGTTTACGAAATATTTACAAAATATTTTAGGTATATCATTACTTTACTGCCAAACAGAATTTACAAAAATATATACTGAAATGATTCTTAGAGTGTCTAGAGCAAGAATAAAAAAGAATTAGCCGTTGCTGACCTCTTCTGTCAAAATGGTGACCTATTAAAGGTCACTATATTTATATTGTTAAATACACACATACATGCATTGGAAATGACTTTTTACGACATCTAGTGAGTAAAATGAAAGATTTTGAGTTCTGAAGTTTGAAATTATGATTTTGAAGTAAATTGTCGAATACATATTTAAAATTAAATTGATCGATTAATAAAATTTGTAGACAAAATATTCTGAAGTGAACAACATGTGCGTGTAATGTTTGTTAATAATATTTTGACAACTGAATTTATGTAAAAATTGTTATAGTTTATGTGGTTTTGAGTTATTTTATTCTTTTTAAATAATTGACGTTAACTTTTGTGTAGTATGTCTTCATCAGCAAACCGGTCTGTGGTTCACAAGCCACTATTCTTTGAGATATATTTGAGAACTTATGAAGTTGTCGCAAAACTGGAAGTCATTGAAGTGGAAGGAGAATATCGTTGTAAGGTAATCGAATTCTAAAGAATTTTCAACCTAGTACTTGTCAACAGTTCAGATTATGCTGATGGATATGTGTAGCAATGCAATCACATCTATAAGAATCCACACAGAAAATACGTGACTTGTGACAAACGCATATATCAATTTGTTGAGGAGGTTTTTTCCTTCAAAATTTCACATATTCATTGTTCAAAAAATTGCTTTTGCCAGGTTATGTATGAAAAACTTAGAAATTGGGACAATTGCTGAGGAATATTTTCTACATTGTGTTTTTTCCTTGTATAAAACTACCATACTCTCTTAAATTCATACAGGTTACGAAATGTTGGAAGAGATGGTTGACGATAGTGAAAGTAGGGTTTAAAATATAAACCTGCTGCTCTAGTAGAATTTTTATGGCACTCAATATAACACATTAACACAATGAACGTTTCCTCATTACTATAATTCGTATTAGCATAAAAGAACTTTTTTATTTTTGAAATAAAAAGCGCATTTAGAAAAAATACGACCTCGCCTTGTTTTTTCAACAAAAAGGCTTTTTTTCATTTGCATCATTAATAATAATGTAATTTATATATGCAAATAGTTAATTACCAATATTGCAATTTAAATGTTGATGTAATTAATAAATGTTCATTAATTACATAATTGCGAGTAACACTTTCTGTTTGTATATTATTTGTTCATTTCATGCTTTCTGTAGGCTAGATTAGGTTTCTCATTGGTTTATACAAACGGGAATTGGGTTCATTGTAATTAGGTTTGTGGAGAACAATGCGAGTGACTGTAGGTTGCAAGTATTGTGCCTCAAATCTAACTAAAGTGGACCAAATTTTAATGGGTAATAAGCACTGACAGCATGAAATTATATTTGCTGATTATAAGTTATTAATAAGCTATTGTTACCACAAACAAATTTTATCACTATTATAATTCATTGGATGTAGAAACATAGTTTCCAATGTTTGTATATGTGTATAACCATTAATAATCTATAGGAACACTGTGGCACGATTTAAATAAAATTAAATAAAAACCCTTAACCACAAAAAATATTTAAATTACTAGATACATATTTCGACCACTATGTGGTCATCATCAGTAGGAATTTTAACTAATAATTAGTTATTGTACCGGCACACTTCAAAGGATATTCTCCTCACCACTTAGGCTGAACCAACATACAATTTACAATATACAATTTACTAGAATGTTGCTTTAAACACTATCAAGGATATTCTCCTCACCTGCAGGCTGGTGTTCTCCACAAAAAACAAGCGAACTGTGATGTTATAAATAAAATCTACTTAATTTATACTAATTCTAAATCTGCTGAAGCGGAACCAAATTATTCTTGCTTTCTCATTGGTTGTTGACCAATAAGGAAAGCAAGGCAGATGGTTCTATGGGCCCTTTATCAGTGTTTAAGAAGTGTCCTTTGTGTTTAACAATTTTAATCGATTCATAAGCATTTAAGAAGGAAACCGTTGGTACCACTTTTAACAATTTAACATTTTCAAGTTTAACGGGGTGGCTGGTTTCAAAAATATGTTTGGCGACCTGAGACCTTTCGTATTTTCATATTTGAAGTGAGCAATGTGCTCTTTAAATCTTGTTGTTATATTCCTCTTGGTCTGACCAATATATTTTTGAAAACACCCTGGCCCTGAACAACTAATTTCATAAATCCCAGACTTTTGCAATTTTTCCCCCTTGTCTTTTGGGTTACGTAACAAATCTTTAATTTTATTAGTATTACTGAAAGCAATTTTGAAATTAATCTGTTGAAATATTTTATCAAGACCCTTTGTGGTTTTGTGAAACGGAAGTTGAACATATTTAACATTATCGTTAGAGGTGGTCGATTGCAAAGTCGTTGATTTACGGATGTTAATTCTATTTTTACACTTTCTAAAAATATTATCTATAATATCAGAAGAGAAACTATTGTAATTCGCTATTTGCTTAATAAGAGCAAATTCCTTATTAAATCTGTTTTTATTTAAAGGGAAATTCAATAATCTATTAGTTAAAAAGTTAATTGAAGCCAATTTATGTTGTATGCTATGATTGGAAGAAGACAAAATAAAGCGATTTACGTTGGTTTCTTTTCTATAAATGTCAAATTCCAGTTTATTACTATTTCTAATTACTAATGTATCTAAAAAAAGTAATTGTCCATTATTCTCTAGTTCATAGTAAATTTTATGCTTTGAAATTTTGAATTCAATTCTTTAAGAAAATCAACAACATTTGATTAAGTAGTGTCAAAAACTGCAAAAATATCATCCACGTACTTTAACCATATTCTTGAGAAGTATTTGGAGTTTTCTTTTAATTCGATCTCAAAGCGAGACATAAATATATTTGCTATGAAAAGTGATAGGCTATTTCCCATTGCAGTGCCTCCATGTTGTTTGTACAACTTGTTGTTGAATTGAAAACAGTTCTGGGACATGCAGCAAACAACTGATATGATCCTCGACTTTATCATCAATATCACTATCTATAAGAACATCCTTTAAATATGTTAAAGTACATGGTATTGGAACACTAGGAAATGAACTGACATCAAATGAAATTAAAATTTCGTTCTCTTCTAATGTGATATTTTTACTTTATTAATAAACTCCAAAGAGTTTTGTACAGACAAACTATTAAACTTTAAATTATTAAATTCATTTGACAGCCATCGTGATAAATGTAAGTCGGTGAGTTGATACCTGAAACTATTGGTCTCATCAATTTATTATTTTGTGAATTTTGGTAAACAGTAAAGTTTTGGCATTTCAGGATTTGAAATTGTCAATTTTAATTTAGTTGGGCGAAATTAGGTTTGGACATTCTTTCAAAACAGACTCTGTTGATTTAATCATTTTATTTAAAGGAACTTCATTTTTACGTTTTTGACTATTGGTCTGAAGGTCCTCAGACAGCAAAGTTTCTATTCTATCAATATAGTCTTGTTTATCCAGAATAACCAACCTATTCCTTATCAGCCTTTAAATAATAACAATTCTTTTGTCGTAAATCTTTAATAATCAGATGATCTTTCCTTGTTTGTTCTGAGGCATTCCTAGTGCACTTGCGCAAGGAATGCCTCAGAACAAACAAGGAAAGATCATCTGATTATTAAAGATTTATGACAAAAGAATTATTACTATTTAAAGGCTGACAAGTGGTATAGGTTGGTTATTCTGCATAAACAAGACTATGTTGATAGAGTAGAAACTTTGCTGTCTGAGGGCCTTACAGACCAATAGTCAAAAAACGTAAAAATGAAGTTCCTTTAAATAAAATTATTAAATCAACAGAGTCTGTTTTGAAAGAATGTCCAAACCTAATTTCGCCCACACTAATATTAAAATTGACAATTTCAAATCCTGAAATGCCAAAACTTTACTGTTTACCAAAAATTCACAAAAATAATAAATCGATGAGACCAATAGTTTCAGGTATCAACTCACTGACCTACTATTTATCACAATGGCTGTCAAATGAATTTAAGAATTTAAAGTTTAACAGTTTGTCTGTACAAAACTCTGTGTAGTTTCTTAATAAAGTAAAAAATATCACATTAGAAGAGAACGAAATCTTAATTTCATTTGATGTCAGTTCATTATTTCCTAGTGTTCCAATACCACGTACTTTAACATATTTAAAGGATGTTCTTATAGATAGTGATATTGATGATGATAAAGTCGAGGATTATATCAGGCTTGTTTCGCATTGCATATCCCAGAACTGTTTTCAATTCAACAACAAGTTGTACGAACAATATGAAGGCACCGCAATGGGAAATAGTCTATCACCTTTCATAGCAAATATATTTATGTCTCGCTTTGAGACCAAATTAAAAGAAAACTCCAAATACTTCCCAAGAATATGGTTAAGGTACGTGGATGATATTTTTCCAGTTTTTGACACTACTAAATCAAATGTTGTTGATTTTCTTAAAGAATTGAATTCAAAATTTCAAAGCATAAAATTTACTATGAACTAGAGAATAATGGACAATTACTTTTTTTAGATACATTAGTAATTAGAAATGGTAATAAACTGGAATTTGACATTTATAGAAAAGAAACCAACGTAAATCGCTTTATTTTGTCTTCTTCCAATCATAGCATACAACATAAATTGGCTTCATTTAACTTTTTAACTAATAGATTATTGAATTTCCCTTTAAATAAAAACAGATTTAATAAGGAATTTGCTCTTATTAAGCAAATAGCGAATTACAATGGTTTCTCTTCTGATATTATAGACAATATTTTTAGAAAGTGTAAAAATAAAATTAACATCCGTAAATCAACGACTTTGCAATCGACCACCTCTAACAATAATGTTAAAGATGTTCAACTTCCGTTTCACAAAACCAGAAAGGGTCTTGATAAAATATTTCAACAGATTAATTTCGAAATTGCTTTCAGTAATTGCTTTCACTAATAAAATTAAAGATTTGTTAGGTAACCCAAAAGACAAGGTGGATAAATTGCAAAAGTCTGGGATTTACGAAATTAGTTGTTCAGGGCCAGGGTGTTTTCAAAAATATATTGGTCAGACCAAGAGGAATATAACAACAAGATTTACAGAGAACATTGCTCACTTCAAATATGGTAAATACGAAAGGTCTCAGGTCGCCAAACATATTTTTGAAACCAGCCACCCCGTTAAACTTGAAAATGTTAAATTGTTAAAAGCGGTACCAACGGTTTCTTTCTTAAATGCTTATGAATCGATTAAAATTGTTAAACATGAAAGACCCCTCTTAAACACTGATAAAGGGCCCATAGAGTCATCTGTCTTGCTTTCCCTATTGGTCAACAACCAATGAGAAAGCAAGAATAATTTGGTTCTGCTTGAGCAGATTTAGAATTAGTATAAATTAAGTACATTTTAGTTATAACATCACAATTCACTTGTTTGTTGTGGAGAATGGGTGAGGAGAATATCCTTGATAGTGTTTAAAGCAACATTCTAGTAAATTGTATGTTGGGAAGGTTCACTTCAGCCTAAGTGGTGAGGAGAATATCCTTTGAAGTGTGCTGGAACAACAACTAATTATTAGTTAAAATTCCTACTGATGATGACCACATAGTGGTCGAAATATGTATCTAGTAATTTAAATATTTTTTGTGGTTAAGGGTTTTTATTTAATTTTATGTATAACCATGTTAATATATAATGACTTTTAAAGTCATCATTTCGGCAAATGGGGTCAGCAACCATTAATTCTTTTTTATTCTTATTCTAGACAGCCTAAGCATTATTTTAGTATATTTTTTTCACAATTTTGTTTGGCGGTAAAGTACATTTTTTCCATATATTATTTTTAATGAAGTTATCTAATGTATTTTTTACATATTTTGAAAGAATATTAGTAAAATTGTTAATGCATATCCCACTTCAAATTATAAAAAAAAATTGATAAAAAATCATTTTATTTGCTATATTTGTTTCAAAAAGTTTGAGTAGTTCGTGAAAATGATTATACGTAACAAGAATAAATTACAAAACACTTTTTAAATAACAAAATTAAATGTTCAAAAACCTGGATCGGCATAGTTTAAAACACAAGAATTAAATGTGAAATGCCTCTGTTTGAATTTTGTTTAAAAGTTTTAAACAAAATGTTATTAGCATGATTTGAAAAATTAGCTCATTTTAATTAGAATAAAATACATTAACATATATCAAAAACATCTCGTATACCTTAAAACGGGACTACTTGATCAAACTTTTTAGAATCTTCATTCAGTCAGGGCCAAATCTGTAAGTTTTCAAATATCAAAATAACTTTGTGCAAATTTCAAGTTTAAGCAATAGAAAAAAACTCCCATCACTTTCCTAAAAAAAATTCAAATACTAATGTTCAAGCAGCCCTGCGATGGGGCTACATGAAAATTTGGCAGTAAATGTGAATATTTTCGAGAAAACATTGTATTGGGGTAAAACGAAAGTAATATAGGAAAGAGATTACAGTTTTGCTCATCGGTTGGTTAAAATTGAATTAAAAACATACTTTTTTTTAGTAAAAATGGAATCTTTATTAAATCCACATTAATCGTATAAAGACAACGTAATAGGCATCTATCATAAAGTAACAAAGTCATTAGAAAACTCAACCAAACCAGTGTAGGAAAGCAGTCCTTTCTTATAACTCTCTTATTTTTTGTTTCCAATCTCCAAGAACTTGCCATTTTATTTTAATGGATCTGAACACCCTGACATCTAAAGGTTGCATCATGTGAGTGCTGTTAAGTGGTAACAAAATGAAGCTGATATTGTTCTCTTCATAAATTCTAATAACATCTAGGGAAATGTGTTTCTTATTAAAAATTTTCAGCCATGCTGTATAGACTTAACGCATAGCAGTGCAATTTTTCTTGAACCAATCTTCAAAAATATTGGCAATGAACCACCCAGACTGATTTCTATTATATCTAGCATTATGAAGCCCACCCTCCGTCCCCGTACCCCACAGAGGCTCTCACTTGTAGATGATGTATGGGGGGTAGCATACAACCTGATGCAGAGCAGGAAAAAATTACTGAAGTTGATGACTTTGAAGTGTCCATAATTTGTTCTACATGTTTAGATTGCTTTCGATCAATAACTTCAAAGCAATCAGGGCCGTTTATAAAGTTGATCTTGTGATAGTTGACGACAGCTTCGGATCGATCACACATTTTCAAAGACTTGTGACAAATTGTCGAAGTAATTTTTAATCATTTGGTGGTCAACTTTTGCTCTGCTTTATTTAATTCCCTGAGTCATTCTTTTTGACAAGTCGTCTTTATGGCGATTCAAAAACTTTTGCATCCAAACTTCTCCATGTTTGTTATTTATAAATTGTTTTATTTCCATGCCTTTTCTATTTAAATAGTTTTGAACTGAAACTTTACATCTTCGGGATCAAAAGGATAGCCTCACTCTGAAGCGGTACTTATTGCTTTAACAATAGCTCTCTCGTTGACAATGCAGTACTACAACTAGGCTTTTGAGTCTTTAGGTTCTTTATTTTTCTGTATAAGATGATGTTACGTTATGTTGTATTCTTCACTCAATTGCACGAAATTATCCTGTTCATTTGTACAGTTGCAGCCATAGCTTCAGAACTGCAGTTCTGATATGATTTGCTCTCTGCTCTCTGAGTCATTTGTTTTTATAATAATTCTGTCATATATTAAACTTTCTTCTTGATCACCGAACTCATACTGCCTTGCTTGTAGTTTTAATCTGTTAAAAAGTGTTCGAAAGTTTCACAAATCTCTGCACTCTTGAAAAAAAATTGAATCTTTACTTATTATTTTTTTCCTTGACATACAGCAATCGCTGAATGTTTTTTTAACTGTATTATACGGTTTTTTGTAGTATCAGATAAATTTAATGTTGTAAGTGTATCATGCTACATTTGAAAATATAGCTGTTTTCGTTTAATCTGCTTTAGATTGCAGATCTGTTGCGTTTATATAATTTTCAAATTGTTGTTCAAACTTCTTCCAACATGTTGTCTCATCATCTAAAATTAAATTTTTGATGGGCTTTTAAACACCTTCCATCTTGGAATTCTTATCTTTCCTTAGGCCATTTTCTTTTAATTGTGCTTGAGTACATTGCACCGTTCTTCGTATTTTAACCTGACACCATGTTATATTAGATAGACCCTTAGTAATCGAATGCCTATATTATTGAAAATAAATATACTTGAAAAGATTCTCTATTTAATTTATTAACTGTCACCACAAGTACTATGCAATTTCTTATATATCCACCATTATGCTCGAATGTCTAAAATTAAAACTTACACCTGTGGTGCCAAAACTAATACACCTGAGGTCCTCACCATAGCCTTTAGAACAAATAGTGTATTAAAGTTTTTCTAATGCATAAGCTATTGAATGAAATTAAATGGGAACAAGTAGACATTTAAAATATTTTGTTCTAATATGATTTTGTCACAGGATAAATAACAAGAAATTAATGTTTGAAATTCTTCCCATATAAAATTTATTATTGAAATTAAACTTTGATTCTAACATTTATTATCATTAAATGACAGTTATAAACAATAGAAGGGGGAACTGAACTGCATTTAACAAGAAAGAGCAGCGGCTGTGTTTGAAGACAACAAATATAGAAACAATGAGAAAATTGTTGAAAGCATATGTGTGGACCATAGCACAGTATGTCTATGAAATAGGGGCAGTAGGAGAAGCAGGTAGAAAACGGTAGAAGCCTTTTTGGAATGTAATGCATTAAATGTATGAGGATGATAGCATGGACAGACAAAATTAATAACAAAGAGATTATAGAAATAGTAGGAGAATAAAGAGATCTATGGAAAAAAATATGAGAAATAGAAAAACAGAATACATTTTAAGGCATTTTTGGAGAATAGTGTAGGATATATTACAAGCAGAGATAGAAAAAAGGATGTAGAGGTAGACCTAAATCAGACTATTGCACACAGATAGTGAAGGATTCAGACTGTGGAAATTTCAAGGAAATGTATAGGTTAGCACAGAATAGGAAACAATGAGGGTACGCATCTAACCAGTTCCAGGACTGAAGACCTAATGATGATGAAATGACAGTTACACGTATACGTACTTTAGTTCATCGCGTTACTGTACTGGAGGTGTAATAATATTACACAAATTCTCAATACAAAATAAACAAACAACTCAGTGAGTAAATCAAGTGTGTCTTAAGTAATCTAGGTAGATACAGCTAATTATGACATTCTTGTAATTTATTCCATATTCACGGTGAAGTTTGCTGTTGATACGTACAACATCTGTAAGGTATTCAGAAAAGGGAAGTACAGGAGTTCATAAGTAGCTTCACTGCATTTCGTGCACTAACTGCCACTCATCTGTTCACACCAACTTGAAAAACCTTCTCTACTGTATCACCGTTCTCTTTGATTGAAGCAATGACACACATTCTTCAAAACGTGAGAAACATATTATGTAGCTAAATACATATAATAATTATAAGGTATTGCCTTACAGTGCATGAGAATTTAAAACCATATCTATATGTATCATAGCTTACTTATTATGATGGGAAATATACTTCCAATTTTAGGATTGGAAATCCCCTGTGTTAAATTATTAAAATAAGGTTTGTGATGCCAAAAAAGTGTAACACATTAGTTACGGAATATTATATATTGACAATTTTAATAAATCCAGAAATTTATGAACTAATATTGAGTTATATAAAAAATTTTCTTTATAAAAAATTAAGTAAGTGCTGTTTATGGTAACCCCATAGAATGATCACTAGTGAGTTTTTACACTCAAAGCAGTGTAGATACGTACGCAGAACAGTCGTAATATTCATTTAACATTTTAAACACATTTTTTGTTATAGCATATTGCTGTTCTCTGATAATGTTACAATGGAATGGTTTGGACAACAAAGTTCTACATTCGGTGGAACCAAAAAAGGAAGAATATATTTAACCACGCATAGAATGATTTTTAATGCTAAAGATTCTAAGGATCCAATGCAGTCATTTAGCTTTCCATTTGTAACTTTAAGTGATGTAAGTGGAATGTAATTATGTTATTAGACAGTTTAACATAAAATTTTCTGTAGGTTGAATTGGAGCAACCAGTTTTTGGAGCTAATTATATTAAAGGAAAAGTGCGAGCACAACCCAATGGCAATTGGATAGGAGAATCCAAATTTAAATTATTATTTAAGCATGGAGGAGCTATTGATTTTGGCCAAGCCATGCTCAAGGCAGCTCACCTTGGTAAGTATTTCGTATTTTTTCTCTTTAAAAATAACAAATTAGGAGGTCACTTATTGTGGTCTTCAAAATTTTTCTCGGCAGTGCTTGAATCACATTTACTAATTAAAAGCTATCTAAGCGTGAAATAATATGTGGATT
This sequence comes from Platerodrilus igneus, assembly GCA_036346225.1. NCBI lineage: Eukaryota > Metazoa > Arthropoda > Insecta > Coleoptera > Lycidae > Platerodrilus > Platerodrilus igneus. The sequence continues at coordinate 6,585,870 of JARFIW010000229.1, read as the reverse complement.
TTTGTTTGTCTAACCATTCTTCCATTCCACTAAACTGATTTCACTTAGCACAATCACAGTAACTTTAATGTTGTCTCTCGTTTTTTAACATGTTTACTATGATACGGGTATAATACGACCTGTGCAGCACCTTTTACCCATTTGCTAACATTAAATTAAAAGTGTATGTGGGTGGTGTTGGTGTAACTTTGTTATTTATAAGGACAAAAGTATTCTGATTGTAGCGATTGTCTTTATAATAAGTATACAACATTTTGTAAGTTCAACAACGTACGGGACTTATTGCCTTGCACCGCACATAAACGGTGTTTGTTAAGATGGGACACAGGGTCACAGAGTCACAGAACATGTCCAGATAGACAGAGTTTACAGGATATCTGCTTATACAAACGGGTTATCCAGCTCTTCACTAGTTTACTGTTGACCTTAGTAAAGTGTAGCGCTATTTCTTTTGTTAAAGTGTACATGATAATTTGTGTTTCAAATTGTGGCGATGTCTAACTGCTAAGAAGATTATGAACCCAGCATTCACCTAGTGCATTGACAGTTGTTATTCTAATGAATCTGAGAACTTTCATGATTCGGTACTCGCTGAGGATTTTAATCCTACAACGAATGAATTTGATTCAGAAAACGTTAATGATAGGGAAGATGATGAAGTCAGTGAAGAACATAGAGACGAACAAGTTCTGCAAGTAACAATAGTAGATGATAATCCTGCTATCATTTGGGAATCCATAAAAACCTACAATCCATTACTTGCTACTTTGTGTAGTAGAAAGGATTTACCAAATTTTCCTGCTCAAGCAAATACGCCACTAGATTTTTTTACGTTAATGGTCGATGACAAAATGGTTGATAATATAAATTCACAAACAAACAAATATGTAGAAATCTTATTGCTAAATGCAACTACAAAAAATACTAGAATTAAACGATGAATTCATACTAACAGCAACGAAGTGATGTCATTCTTTGCTATTTCTCTTGCCAGTGAGAGTTGTGGAATTTCCAAAATAAATTTATATCTTCAGATGTCGTGCGACAGATTTTTATTATTGCTTAAATGTTGACATTTTGAGGATATTTGTTAGATGTTGATTTGGACTTTGTACAAATTGCGGTGACTCTTTAATCAATTGTTTATAAATTTTAAAGAGTATATGATTCCTGGAAAATCGTTATAATTGAAGAGTCTCTGATTATACAACAAGTGATTACATGCTGAACTTGGAAGTTTATACTGGAAAAGGCATCACCATAACTGGGAAAGTCATGCAGAGTCGGTCGTAGACAATTTGCTAATTGAAAATTACCGAAAAAGGTCACACATTATTTGTGATAATTATTATACCAGCTTTAAATTACCTGAGAAATTGTTAACTGTAAATACAAGCTAATTATGCGACCTATGATGACGGTCAACCTGAAACGGGTAAAGTAAAAAGCAATTTGCATATAAAAAAGCTAAATTGGTTTTAGGTTATAAATCAGCAAAAATGGGAGTAAGGTACGAGTACTTGTCAATGTAATACATGATGCAGAATGTATTTGCAGTGATCAGATGACCTCCTATACCCACAAGAGTAAATTGGTATAGAAAAGTAGGAGTAGAGTTGTTTGATACTGCAATTATAAATTCTTGGATTATATATAATTCTAAATTTCGAAATAAGCATATGGTGATTTTAAATTTTCGAGATCTCACAAAGCACTTGTTGCTGAAAGAAAGTGTCTGAAAACAAGAAACTTACTAGCTATATTACAATGGGAAATATACTGCCAATGTAGAATTGGAAACCTCCTATGATTAATTATTGAAATAAAGTTTGCGAAGCCAAAAAATGCATTGTGATATTGCTTTGAAATGGTTATAATCATGTTTCATTTTAATAGTTTGTGTATTAGTAAATCCCACCAGTGTTAGGTTATTTCCTGTAAGAAATATAATTTTTAGGTTACATGCATTCTTGATCTAAGGAAGGATTGTTTTTGTATCTTATATTGTTATACTTTCATCTGTCCAAAGTTTGGCGAAGAGAATCTTGAAGTATTTTACGAAAGGAAGATCAATTTTTTTATAGACACTTTATAATTAACATGTTATCTTGATTAACTTCAAGGAAAGGTATCGAACAGTCTGAAAGTACGGAATAAAGTTCTGATAATAGGTCCCCTAGCATGTTCGTTATTTTTAATTTTATGAACACCTTGGTTTCATAATTTAACAACTTAAGCTAGTTTATTTTACACAATTGTTTTCAATTCTATTATACAATTATGCTTGCATCACAAGTACAAGATAAACATTCTTCGGTAAAAATTAAAAATCAAATATATCAAAATTTTTTTAGCTTAATGGAAAACATATTAATGTAATCAGCGTTGACTTGGTGAAGATCCATAATAAAAATAATAATAAATACATAAATAAAAGAAGAATATCTTAGCACTTTTATCTTCACAATAATAAAATATTATAATGTCAATTTAATTAAAATACGACGAGCGCTTTTGACTGTTAAGTCATTATCAAGTCTAACAGAAAACTAAAATTGAGCTAAAATACATACATATATGAGCTAATGACATGTAGAGAGGGATAAACAAGATTGAAACCTGTTTATCCTTCTCTACATGTCATTAGCTCATATATGTATATATTTTAGCTCAATTTTAGTTTTCTGTTAGACTTGATAATGACTTAACAGTCGAAAGCGCTCGTCGTATTTTAATTAAATTGACATTATAATATTTTATTAATGTGAAGATAAAAGTACTAAGATATTCTTCTTTTATTTATTTATTTATTTATTATTAATGGAAAACGTTTTCGGCTAAATTACTTTCTATTTTTTAACCTGGTAACAAGAACATACTGTGAATATGTTTATAAATTTATACTGAAATAGAAAAAATGTTTATTCATTTACAGTTACCGTAGGCTATAGTTACAGAAATTCGATCACAAATACCTGGAGTAATTTTTAACTGTAGATAACTTGGAAACAACTAAAAACCATCATCTGGAGATAATTTGTTTTGACTAGTTCCTATGGGGACTTCGAAAGGAAAACTAGATATTATGAATTGATGTGCTTTTGTCCAACATGAAGTTGTCCATTTAATGGGAAGGAAGATGTTCCTAAAATTAAAGTAACCAACCTGGTAGAGTATTATCCGAACTTTAATGACCAACTGCTTTAATCAGTTCAATACCTTTTCTTCAAACTAACTCAAGTTACATGCTATCTCTTTGGATGATAATGACAAAGTGCTTAATCAAAAGCTTTCCCTCCATAAAACAATTCGAGGTTATCAGAGGTCATAGGCGCCAGCATTATACATTATTAACCAAAACAAACTATTCATAAAACTAATAGAATACAAAGTAGCCATGATATAATTTATAATTTTTAAAACTGCCATGATGAATTTGACAACCTTGGAGTATGAACAATATAAGATACAAAATTAATCATTCTTCAGATCAAGCATGAATGTAACCTAAAAATTATATTTCTTAAAGGAAATATCCTAACCCTATTGGTGGGATTTACTGATACAGAAGCTATTAAAATTAAATATATTATAAATATTTCAAAGGAATGTCTCAAAGTAATTGTTAAAAAACAATATAGTAGATTCGCTCCATCTATAAAATGGAATGCCATTACTGTAGTCTAGACGAATAAGTATGGATATTTTTTAGTCATCAGTTTTTTTGCTGCTTCATAGTTTTTGCTTAATGCGATTGCTGCATTATGTTTTTTCTGAATCCAGATTAGATACCTGGCAAAATATTTTTTGTTTGTATATGTTCCAGTAACTGTAGATATATGAAGTAATCCAAAACTTTAGTAAGAGCAAGCAATATGCTTACCAGCCTTAATTTATCAGCAGATTTAGGATTGTACAGTATGGTGCATGTATATCAAACAGACTATTCACCATATTGTTTAAGTTATTCATTTTATTATCTATGTTCTCAAAGCTAATACAACCTAAGCAGTTGGTGTTCGTGGCATCACATGAGAATTCATCTTTGTAAAAATACTTAAAGCTTCTTAATCTCACAGCTTCATGCATGGGAATGTTGACTGATAAATCTACAGAGCAGTATATCATTTGATGATCAGGCATGTCCAATAAGTCGAGTGCTCCAGATTCATAGTATGGTAGATTATTACTTAAATAAATCCCATCGAATGACCGAGCCTGTAGCATCTCTGAGTCTGGTCGACTGATCAATAATCTGAGACATGTTGTAATTGTAAAACATTGTTGTAAGATACATAATTTGCCTCAGGAGGTTCATCACACAGGTTGAGCGGCATAGGCATACTAATAAGAAAAATTGATACATTCTACTACTTAGACCTCAAATTTAGGGCGAATTAATTTTTTAATTGGAAATAATTGATAAAAAATAACGCATTATATTTAGGCTAATATGGTAAATGATAACACTATTCTTAACCTCGAACTCCATATATAATTCACATAAAACTTCGACTTTGGACACAGCTGTGACATGTCTTGACTGTCAAATTGAAAGCCTACCAAAGTGCTACATATACGATTGAAGAGAAACAAACAATCAATTATACGTTGTTTATATTTTTATTTGGTTGAAGGCAGCTTATGATGCATTATCCAAACATTTATTAACCTTCTTAGTGCCACCCTATTAAACTAATAAAGTGTATTTTATTTACGATAGATGAACGTGTTGTCATCCACAAAAGATTTGAGAAAAAGTCAAACGAATTACTGAAAGACATTTGCAAAATTTCTGATACTAAGGATGTAGAAACAGAATGGAATAACATTAAATCCAGCTTAGATATGGCAGAGATATTGTGGGGTGTAAACAAAAAGAAAATAAGAAGCCATGGGTAACAAAGGATATTCTAAATTTAATAGAAGAATGGCAAAAATACAAAAACAAACCAGACGAAGGAGGAAAACAGAGATACAAAGCCATGAAATGGCAAATCATTTGCAAATGCAGGAAAGCTAAAGAGCAATGGATTGATGAAAAGTGTAAACAGGTGCAAACTAATATGGAAATAGCAAAGACAAACAAAGCATTCAAACCAATTAGCATGAATTTTAGGGATATAAAACCGTACAGCAAAAATATAAAGCGCATGGGAGGAATCTCCTTATAGAAAATGTAGAGAAAGTGGTTAGATGGTAAGAATATATATGGAATTTATATGCAGGACAGGAACTAGCAGCACTAGAACATGAATCCGACATTGAAAAGGACGACTTGGGATATCCTATACTTAGAGATGAGTTTGAATTAGTATTAAAGGGTTTGAAAAATGGTGCAAGCAGAAACTTTAAAAGCTGCTGGACAAGCGGTAACAGAACGTTCCTTCCAACTTGTAAGTTATATATATGAGAGAGGCGATATACCCAAAGATTTTAAATGTAACACCATAGTCACTATACCAAAAAAAGAAATAATGTGCAGATAGATGTAAAAACTTTCAAACAATAACTTTGACAGCACAGGTGTCAAAAATATTAAACTAAAATTGTACAAAGATGGATGGAAAAATGGGCCGAAGAAAAACTAGGAGAAGATCAATTTGGGTTTACACAAACCATGGAAATATGACAGGCCACTTTAGCTTTAAGGGTGTTGATGGAGAAAACAACCGAAAAAGCAGAAAGGGTTTATGTATGTAAAATGAAAAAGAAAAATGTTTGAAATACTCAAAAAGATTGGAACGAGTTATAGGGATAGACGAATAGTACATAGCTTATACAAAGAGCAAACAGCGGTAATAGAATTAGAGCAAGGACGTAGAGAAGTAAATATTAGGAAAGGGACGGGACAGAAATATGCCCCATTCCTATTAATTTTTAACTTATATATCGAAGAGGCAATGAATACTATCAAATAAATGCAGAAAGACATTTGGAACGACTATGCAGGGACAAATGATTGATATGCTTAGATTTACAGATGATATAGCGGTATTAGCATCTAACAAGGAAGAATTAGAAGCAGCTCTTAATGAAATGGAAACAACTCTAACAGAGATACATATGAAAATTAACAAAAATAAAACTAAAGTACTAGTATGTAAAGGATGGGTAAATAAGTCAAAAATAGAATTCAAATAGGAAACGAGAACTTACAAGGGGTTAAAGATCTATGCTACCTAGGAAGTCAAATAACACAAGGTGTTACATTTAACAAGAAAAAGTAACTACTGTGTTCAAAGACAACAAAGATAGAAAGAAGGAAAATATTGCTTACAACATATGTTTGGAGCACAGCACTGTACAGCTGTGAAGGCTGGACAGTAGGAGAAGCGGACAAGAAAAGATCTTTGAAATGTGGTGCTACAGACATACGATGAAGATATCATGAACATACAAAGTTACGAACAAAGATGTTCTCGAAATTATAGTGGGAAAGAAATATGTTAAAACAGTAAATATATGAAAGGTAGGATGATAGGACAGGTACTAAGGCATAAGGGAATAGTGCTGAATATATTAGAAGCAGAAAAAAGAAAAAAAGACAGGTAGAGGTAGACCTAGATTAGATTATTGCACACAGTGAAAGATGTAGGCTGTGGGAATTTCAGGAAAATGTGTAGGTTAGCTCAGAATAGGAAACAATGGAGGTACATGTCCAATCTATTGATAATGATGTTGAATGTGTTGCAGATGATCTTAATTTGTGAGTAAAGACCCACTGCAGCATGTGCATAGTTTCAGCCTGTCATTCCTCTTTGTGTTTACCTACCAAAAACGGTTCACTCATTCCCTATATGTTATATGGCTGATATATTGTGAGAATATTTCCATCTCATTTTTTAGTATTTAAATAAGCCAAGACCTATGTGTTGCAAAATGAATTTTTTCGTTTAGCAAATCAATGGGTCATATCTAAGTTTCTTGTCCCCACTGTTTCTTGTTATCTTTATTTATTCAAAATATTGTTTATATTGTGGTAAAACCTGTGACACAATAAATAGTATGAACCGACTGGGCACAGTTGGAAATTGGAATGAGGAGTACTAAAAATACTATACTATAAACTAACTAGCAGAAATAAAAGAATATTAGAATATCTGTAAAAATAAATATATTGTGACAGAATTTAAGTTTGTTCAATAGGAGCAATATGAAGAAATAAACCAAACAAACCAATTTTGTATTCGTACCCACAATACTTCTTCGGTGTTTACAGGTCTAGAATATACCGTGTCTTTAAGTGTTCTCCATAAAAGTAGTGCATTGGCGTCAAATCCTGTGAGTGAGGTGGCCAATTTGCAGGAGTTTTATTTCCTCTTCAGATCCATCGATCCTGAAAGTCTCGTTTAAGTGATTCCTGACGTTTAACGTGAAGTGTGGTGGTGCACCGTCATGCATGAACCACGTAGTTTCTGTAATAGCCAGTGGAAAGTCATCAAATAAATTTGGCAAATTTATTAAATGTTCTAGACAATTTACACCATTTAAGTAAGATGACGCGACCAATAATTTCTGCTTGCATGTTAATTTTAAATTCATGTTGCTAATGCACAACCTTCAGTGCATGCGGCTTTTCGTCAGCATAAATGTGTTCATTATGTAAATTAGTAATACCCCTTCTTGTAAAACAGTACTCATCCGCAAATAAAAAGGTTTCTATGAAAGTTTGGATCATTATCTCTCTCTCTGTTCATTAATAAAGCAACAGAAGCCTAGTCTTACTTCAAGGTCGATAGGTACACAAGCTCTTGTAGTCTTTGGCAGTGAAGTGGATGCAACAACTTTAGTCTTAAAACCCTATTAACCGTATCTTATGTTCCCAAGGAGCCAACTTACCTCAATTGAAAACCGACAAGCAATTATAGATCTGGCTCAATCACATTTAACTTTGCTGGAAAATAAATTTCATCATTATTTTTATTCAATAAATATGGAACAATACGATTGAATTCAAAAACCTTTTGCGACCAGTGCCATCAGTTCCGCAAATACGCTTTCTGAGCAAATTTGTTAAGAGTTTATTGGACTGAGTAATGATAGAATGCTAAAACTTCACTTTCCTGAAGCTCCATTGGATGCTTTTTGGATTTTGGTTAAGAAAAAATATTCTCGGATTTCAGACAGCGTTATTTTAATTCTACTCACATTTACGACGACATATTTATGTGAACAAAGTTTTCAGCCCTAGTATTATTTAAAAATGATAAGCGGTCATGCTTAAAACATCTTGATGAAGAACTTTGTGTTGCACTTTCAAACATGGAGCCGAATTTAAAGCATGTGTGTTCATTGAAACAACTTCAAGCATCTGGTTCTGTTTGAACAAAGACAATTATAATTCATTTTATCTAACCTCCAATGGCATTTATTACTACTCCCCATGAGTTTTCTAAGTGTGAAATTGCTTTTGTTTCACATTTTTTGAGAATGCCAAAGCGACTGCCAAGGCAATAAATATTTACGTAACCAGTTATGAAAAGACTAATTTAATTTGACGAATGTAATATTTGCCAAAACGAGCAAATGCAGTGAGCGAGTTTTGCAAATTACATGAGTCAAATAAAATTAGGGTTTCATGACGTGTTAAGTACAATATTTTATCTAACCTCGCTTTAAAATATAACAAAAGGATTGTACAGTTCCAAATGGGAAAAATTCAACTTCATTGCTTTACCTGAGCATTGCTATGAATTGACTGATATTTATGTAAATATCTATGATTACCTAAATAGAGACTTAAGTGTTCAGTTACGTAAAATTTCATTGCATCACTAGTGTTGTAATGGGCTGACAGTTATAAAAAAATTTGACGTTACATATCGTCAAAAATACATTTAAAGTTTGACACTTCGTAACGGGATTAGATAAAATAATAAAGCGATTTAAAGAAAATAATGACGCGAATACTAATATGCGATTTATTTAGAATTGGATTTAACTTTTTGTTTTACTTGACATAGTTCGTTATTTTTAAATGTTTTCGTATGATACAACATAAATTCCAAGATAACTAATTTTTAGTTAAGAACCTATTACTTTTTCATTATTTTGTATAAAACATTTTGCATTATATATAAAGTTAAACAGTTATACATATATGTATACATATATCAAATAAAACTCTGAAAAGAATCGATTTATTTTGGTGTGTCTCAAAATTCGGGAAAAATTTTTGTTGTGCTATGAGTAAGAAAAGGTTGTGGAGCACTGAGATAGAGGACTTGTATTATCAGTGAGCAACCAAATGTGGCTAAATGAATGAAAAGAAACTTCAAATAGTGATAGAACACCGAGAAAAGTGTGTTGTGTAGTTTAGAAGTATTACAAATTTAGAATAGCCAAAAATAATAATTGAAGTGTTTATTTACAAATTCTTGCAGGAAAATTTAAGAGCTCATCACAGCAGGTTACCTACTATCTGCTGTAAAAGCGCGGGTTGGGGTGAGGTAGCATAGGGCGGGACGAAATGTCGAGATGCAGATATTCATTAGAAAAAGATATGAAGTTTAATACTCTGCCTACTTGGTTTATGAAGCCAGGGAGCACATATAGATGGCAGTGTTGTGGAACTTATTAGTCCAGTTATAAACCTCGCAGATATTTTAATTATATGTATTTCTTATCACACCTTCATTTCCTGTATCATTTTCTAACGACGAAATAATAAACAAAGTGTAATGAATCGGACACAGTAAACATTCCTCTAGCAGAATAAAAATGCATGTCTTGCATTTTTAAGTAGTCCAAAGTTTGTTTTGCTTTTATTTATTTACGTTTTGCATGCAGCTTGTCATATTGCGACCGTCTCATGCCAGTAATGCTGTGGCTGCAATGACAGGTTAGGTGACTGTTAGAAATAGATATTATTATTAAAAAACACAAATTAGATATTATTATTAAACAAGTTGAAAATGCAAGGCATTGTCGCAACGAACTTCCAAATGTAGACTTACTTTAAAACAATTTAAAGAAATTAAAATTATTATGTTGTAATAATTATAAGTATTCAGATAAAATACAAAAATTTATAAACAACAAAAGAGACATTTTAATATATTTTATTTTATTGAATAAATATTTTAAAAGCTATATATGTGTGTGTGTATGTATGTATGTATGTGTGTTTGTGTGTGTGTGTGTAAATAAGGGGGCATCATATTTCGATTCAGTTTTTTCAGAGGATTCTAAATATGTATCGCACATTAATTTTGGACCTATTTGAAATTTTGATAAAATTAATTCCCGGGGTCGGGTATCCGTGGTCAGCTTTTGTGGGGGTACCATATTTCGACTCAGCTATGTTAGGGGAGTCCAAATATGTATCGCACATTAATTTTGGACCTATTTGAAATTTTAATTTTCCGACGGAATATCGCGGGGCACGGCGTCCCGTGGCCCGATTTCAACTGACATCAAAACTTAAGCTCAGGACACCGAGCTGAATCGATTGATGTATCACACATTGATGTCCGACCATTAGAAAGGCCTCGGACGGACGACAAATCGATTTCATAAACGAACGAAGTTCGTTGAAAACACAAATCACTTAACACGCATATCAGAACAGTATGCAATAGTTTTAGAACAACTGTTCTGATATACGTGTTAAGTGATTTGTGTTTTTTAATAATAATATCTATTTCTAACAGTAACCTAACCTATCATTGCAGCCACGGCATTACTGGCGTGAGACGGTCGTTTTAAAATTTATCTCAAACATTAATTGAACTTCGGCATAAAAATTAAACAATTCTGTGTTTATTCTTTTTTACATTACACTATACCCATTCGTTCACCATATTACAAGCCAGTTTTTCATCAACTATATAGTAAATTATTTCAAATTTTTTTTAAAAAAATGTAGAACACTATTGCAATGTAGTCTTTCATTATTATTTACCTCAAAACTGGGGGAATACCAACGACTTACTTCACTAAATAGAAACCCAACAAATATTTATACAAATCCAAGGTTATGAAGAACAACTCATTTCTATAATTGCTTGAGGCCCTAAATAATATCCATAATGAAAGTTATAAATAAATAGATTTATAAGCAATTACGACTATAGTCGAAAACTCCAATAGTATAGCGTTTCCTGTATGTTTGTTGTTTTGTTTTGTATAGCATGTATTCAAACCATTACTGTTTTACAATAGTGTGTGACATGACGTTATGAATTTTTCCACGACAGCACATTGCAGGTACATTTTTCTAAAAAATACTAATATTTGATTTATTCGACAAATAAAGTGAATTGTAGTGTGCAATTTTGATGAAAATTCATAAAAATTATTCACACATTTGGGAAAGTTACTGGTTTTGTTTAAATCGCTCTATTATCAGCACAAAAAAAATTTTTTCCGTTAAAAAAACCTAAATGAGTTTCCCACATAGACAATTATTTAATAAGTAACTTTTATTAAAACCGTTTTTTAATTTGGGTTCCTAATAGGAAAGAAATTTGGATCTTTAGAAATTACAAGATAGCCGCTACTGTGATGAGCTCTTAATGTACGAAAATTGAACTTAATAAATATAAAATAAAAAATTAATCAAAATGTTACAACATATTAAATATGCCAGGTTAAAAATTCCTTAAACAAATAAGAATAATAAGGAGTAACATTTGGGCTTGGCAACAAACGTCATGAAATACAAGTAAAAGGTTATTGTACATTTGCAAATTGTTGTACATAATAAATGTAATGATTTTTAATATTTCAACAATTTTCTTACAACAGCTACAAGAAACTTCAACATGCAAGAAGCACCTCCGCCATATGTACCGCCAGAATCTCAGTGGTATGCAGCACCACCTCCAGCTTATTCTGCAGCACCAGATGGATATTATGGTTGGGTTCCACCCACACAAGCATTCCCTGATCATCCACCTGCTAACACAGTTTTCATGACTGATGCTCCACCACCATATCCAGGCATTAATACAGGTTATGGAAGTCCTCAAGGTTATCCTCCTCAGCAAGGCTATCCTCCTCAACAAGGCTATCCTGCTCAACAGGGTTATCCTCATCAACAGGGTTATCCTCCTCAACAGGGCTATTCTCCTCAACAGGGTTATCCTCCCCAACCTGGCTACTCGCAAGCAGGAGCTGGATATAGTGCACAACCAGGATTTTCTGGTCCTCCTAATTATCCTCCTCAACAAAGCTATCCTTTTCAACAAAGTGGGTATTCTCAAAATGGCTATCCACCACAAGGGGCTGCTGGATTCCAACCAATGAGTGCTGCAGGTAATTAATTACTTATTTTTGTTACTAGTTTTTAAAACTTGTTATTTTTAAGATGCTAAAGCTGCTGAAGCTGCACAGTCTGCATATTATGATCCTAGTAGGCCTCAAATGGCTTATGTTCCTCCTCCTTCATATTATGTAAGTACATTTGTTAATACATAGGCTTTAACGTGAATTAACATTAATATAGGAAAACCCGCCATCATATGATCAGGCAAATAAGAAGAGTCAATAAAGGTGTAGGATCGAGTGCAGAATATTTTAAAATAAAATAAACTAGATTATTGTTGCCTTTTTATGTATATTATATGTATCTTATGTAGCCACTAATATGAAAACAGGACCTGTGTTATGCACAACACATGATTTGTTGGCGTTTATATTTTAAATAGCATTTATCACAGTCTGAACATTCCTTACCTGATGAATAGTTTTAAACGAGCACAGTTTACATGTTGCTTGTTTTCATATTGTTTTATGTAAAAAGCATATTTAAAAATTGTTTTTTTTTTATAGTTGGCATAAACATTTAATGTAAAACTGTGATTAAACTTATTATTTTATGTATCTTTTGCTATATAATAAAGCATTGTGGTCATATATTTGGCATCCGTTTTTATATATTACTCTTAATTTTGTTGCTGTTTTTCAAGTGCCATTATGATACTGTCTTAATATAATTTTTGGAAATATTTAAAGTGCGTGTGATACAGCAAAGTTTGTGCAGTTTTAACCATTTCATTACAGATATATCCATTTAAAGAAGCAAACGTACATGCAGATATTAAGCAAACCGAACTACACAAACGTGTCCACCAAAAGAGATTGCTTCATACCATGAATTCGTCCGTGACTATTTATGCAAGTTGAGTTTTTACAATGCATTTTTGGAAGTTTTTTTACTGCTCTAAAAAAGTATCGACTTTATTCTTTCATACGTAGTTCCAATAATCAATTTATGCTGTAGTGAGTAGTACTGATAAATTACATTGAAACTGCATTGGCTCTTTTTATGTAATGTGTTATTTAGCACCGTCTTACTTCATAATAGTGAAGCTGTTTTAATTAATTCCGTTGCTGATGATTGAGGTCGTTCTGCTTCTCACTGCATGTTTTGAGCAACAGATTTTCATCATTGTGCTACATGGAAAAGATTCAAGAGGGTTTTGAACTGTAGATGTGTTTAATTTGTACTTATAGTTGATTGCAGCTACTTATAAATTGTGATTATTGTGTAGTGTTTTTAATTGTACATTTTTAAAATGGTTTTTGTAGCAATAGTTGAAAATGTCATTAACAATAATAGTGTAACGTTGATAATTTGGACTTAAAAGCTTCTTAGACGTTGGTCATAATCACTAATCATCTCAAGAGTTACTCAATATTAGATCATAGTAAATTACGTAAGTAGATTAAAATCATTCTCCTTCAATGTTAAGTTACCTGACCACAAGCCTGAAATTGTTAGTATCAATCGTCATACTTTTCATAGATATTAATAAGTAATTCCCAGTTGTGATAAGAAAATATATATAAAACAAGGAGCATACTTGCTCAAAGTTAGTTCATTCATAGTTGATTATAGTGAAAATGCCAATTAAACATAAACATTTAATACTAAGCGTGATTCAGCAGATGATGCAACATTGCACAAATTTAAATACAATGAAGGACAATTTAATTAAATGTGGACACCAAACTTGCGAATGTTACAAAAGTAAACATACATGACACTATTTTACCATTCCCCGATCTGATTGCTGCCCATTATGTGTTAAAACATCTATTTGGGCTGTGTGGCGTTAGAATTGTGATACCGAAGTAAATATTACATGCGCAAAAAGTTATTAGAAGTTTTTAATTTTAAAAAAATTTACCAATTCTAGCTAAGTCAAATATGATATAAATGAGATCAAGGATTTTAAGACAACAGAAGTAACTGACATGCCTGAAACTTAAAAAAATAATTCCCCAAGGACACGTGGTTTAACAAATTTAAACAATACTTGTTTTTTCAATTCGTTATGCAAATTCTTTGGCAAACACCGTACCTATTACAATTACTACATAAAACTTCTAAGCCTGGACAATATTTTCAGTTATCTGGCGACATGATAAATCCAGATGACAAAGATGCACTATTAGATTCAATAGATAGAATTTTAAAAGAAGACATTACTAGAATTACAAAATGGTAGACCAGAACCTAATAAACTGCTTTCAAGCTTTACGAAAAAAAATGCCACAATTTACGGAAGGCATGCAACATGACCCACATGACTTTTTACGACATTTATTAGAAGCAGTGCGCGAAGAAGATTTGAAAAGATATCAAACAGCAATTAAAAAAAAATAGAACTGAGTCACAACGCAGATATATCAACTTTTGAAACTGACAAAAAGTTATAAAATTCTACGGACAGCAAGTTTCTGAATTACTTTTACCCACTGAACAAGTTTTTCGAGATATCTTAGCTAGTGCTTTGCAGTATCAAGATTGCAAACACAAGTCAAAACAAATTCTTTCTTGATTTGAATTTACCTATATGTGAAAAATAAATGCAACAAATATCATGCCATAAAAAAGAATTGGATCAAAACGAATCACAACAATATCAAACAAGAAATAAAAACATAGACTAAAAAGCTAACAAAACAAAAAGGTTCTGAACTAATGGGACCTAATAATAATGGAACTTCTATACTTGACTTAACTAATGAAGTTAAAATGGTTCTTTCCTAATGATAAGGAAATCGATGATGATTATCATGACTATCATGGAAATCTTGATACAAATCAAAATAACCGAAGATTACGAAACAAATGCTACATGGAATAACACAACAATACCAAGAAACCAACATAAAAAAAACTAATTTTCTGTACAATGTTGTTAAAATCTTTGCTTGTGAATTACATACTGGAATTAATAAAATAAACTGTGATATATGCACAAATAAAGGTGAAGCACTGTTAATTACTAATATTATTAAACTAGTCTGCAATCCATCTGCTGTACTAATTTTATATTTAAATCGATTTAAATGCAGCAGACACTATAGAATCTGATGATAGAGAGCACATTTGATAAAAAAATTAAAAATCGCTTTGTTACTTCCAAAAATGCTAAACCAAAATTAATATCGTTTGAACCATAACATACTTGATGAAATTAAACGGCAGCATGATGAAAATTGCAAGGAGAGAAGAGAACAATTTGAAATAAGCAGAATTTGCTACAAGCTCAAAATGATCGGAGAGATCGATTGTTGAATTTAGTAGAAAAAGCTATGGAAAAGGATTCTTAGCTCGCAATTTTGTGCATTTTGTTGTATAAATAACTAGTTAATTTTTATGTTCTATTTCTACTTACATTTTAATATTTGTACAAATTACAAAACAATACATTTTAAACCGTATGTCATTAAATTTTCAGCTATACAAGCACGTTTGCAGAGTCCTAATTGTCTGTCTTGTTGGTTATCAGGTTCATCATATTCTAAATGTTCACAAACTTCCTCATATAGTTCCCCTGTCCATCATCATTAACCAAATATAAAAAGTTAAAACACATGCAGCTGTTATAATTTTGACTGCTTTTGATATGTTGTAAACGTTTATATATTGGAGCCTAGCTCATCTACTCTTTAATAATCCAAATAGATTTTCTACTCAACTCGTGCTGAACATAAACAGTAATTATGCCTCTTTCATATTCGTGTTGTGGAATTTCTATAAGGAATCATAAGCTAACGTCTTGTAGGAGAAGCAGTATCGCCTATAATATGGTGGTTTTCAGTTGGGAAATATCTCCTTAGTCCAAACATTTCAATTTTTCTAGCAAAATAAGAATTTTCAAACACTCTCAAATCATGAGCTGAACCCAGGAAGCCTACAAAAATGTAAGTAAAAATTTTTTGTACAGTAGATATAGCCATTAAATTTATAGAATGCGAGAGGTACCTATTAATGTAACTGTTCTGTTGATTTGAGGCTACTTTAATCTCAACATGGCATCCATCAATAGCCCCTATAGTTCCTAAAACAAAAACCTTATACAGTTAAATTTAATCAGACGCTGCAGTTGTATTACCGCACCTGGATAATTTATGAAGCCATCAGATATATACTGAAATTCCTCCTCAGTTTGCAGCCAAGATATATATTTCTTTTTCAATGTCAAAATCATAAGAAAGCATTTATAATGAGCATTACTGTGGAAGGTACTAGATTAAAAGTCTCTTCTGTCAAATGCAAAGTTTCCATAGAAGTTAAGTAATGTAAAAAAACGAATAGTGCTTTATCTGCAGGCACAGGAAAATTACTACCAATATGTCTTTTCATAATTAGTTGATGTCTGTCATTTCCCATTATAGTTAAAAGCAGCTTTTCAAAAAATTCTTTTTGTAATCTAAAGAGATTGTAAAAATCAATGTAAATAGCAAGTAATCCATAACTCATAGCAATTCTGAAGTGACTTTTTCAAAACCGAAATGTTAAAGCATTATTTGCAAATGCCTTATTAACATAAATAGAGTCCACTATTTAAAAAATATATCGGTTAAAAAAGCTTCATCCTCTAATAGAAATATGGCCAACATATCAATTCCAGATATAATGGGCATCTGAAAATAGTATTATTTTATGGTATTTATGCTATTTGTAGATAAATTACTGACATTTGCTTCTACTAATATAAAGGCCAGTCAATATAAACCACGAACCTATAATAAAATGGACATGGTACTCGTATCCAAATGCAGTACGGTGCGGTTATAGAAGGGTCTTTACAATGGAATTTGCTTTTTGCTAGTAAATTGAAAATATTCATATTTCATAGATAATAAATATTTATTAGCAGGAAACAACGAAATTAGTAGAAATGTATGCCATTAAAACCAGTAAACAGAGGAATCAGTTAACACTTGGAAGGTCTAATCTAGAAAAAATGTAATTAAGGGCAGGTTGTATCGAACTAGTTCACGGTAAGTTCAAGAAGAACTTGGTTCAACACTAAAAATTTCGTTGTATCGCTACAGTTCAGTCTTGATCCATAGTTGTTCACTTGAACGGCCAACCGATGGCCGTTCAACCACTGAACGGTTCAGTAGAATAATCTAACCTCTAATTGAATATTGAACCTCTAACTCCAAAATATTATTTTCTGTCTTTACACAATACACCTAGTGCTAATGATTATTATAATAACAAATAATATATACATATTTGATTGGTATTATAAACTTCAATTATATAACTACTTATTACAATATTAAATATAGCGACTTGTAGGATCTAATAATAACACAAAGGAGAAATAAATAATTTATAACTGCACGCCATAAGAAACCCTCGAATCTAACCTCTAATTAAAAAATATTTATTTCATAAAACTCATTTTTATACGAGTAAATTTTTCAATCACTCCAAGTTGAAATGGCTCATTTACCTATTGAAGATCTAACAGTTGAAGAATTTCTAGAAGTCGTAAATATAGTACATCGGGCATCAAGAAATTTCAGAAACAGGCCAAATCATTTAGAAATGTGGAATGCTGAAGAATTTCGAAGTAGATTTTGTTTATCTAAAGAGATTATTGTACTAATTTCTGATGAAATTTCAGACCAAATATCATGTCTTAAGAATGAGTAAGTGTATACTATTCCAGTACTATTAAAGTATTAATTAGACATTTTTTAGAAATTCAGCTATACCGCTTATAGAAATGGCAGCTGCTGATTTTTGTGGCATACATAAATCTACAACTAGTAGAATTGTTTCAAAGTTTTGTGAAGTCTTGCTCAATTGTGTAACCAATTTATTAAAATGCTGATGATTGCAGCAGAAATTGAAGAAGTCCAGCGAGGATTTTTCGAAATAGCTCGATTTCCTAGGTGTGTAGGAGCTTTAGACTGCACACACTTAAAAATCCAGTCACCTGGAGGAGCAAATGCAGAACTTTATCGTAATAGAAAAGGTTTTTTTCTTTCATTTAACGTACAAGTAGTGTGCGACTCCAAACTAAAAATTCAAAATATTGTGTGCCGTTGGCCAAGAGCATCACACGATTCTAATATTTTTAAAAATTCAAGAATTAGTGCCCGCATAGAAAATCGTGAGTTCGGGCAAGATAATTTATTGATAGGAGATAGTGGATATGCCGTAAAAACTCATTTAATTACACCATTACATAATCCCCAAAGCCCTGTTGAGCACTTATTCAACGAAAGCCAAATAAGGACGAGAAACACTATTGAAAGATGCTTCGGTGCTTGGAAGCGAAGATTTCCTGCTTTAGCTTTGGGAATTAGGTTGCATATTGACAAAGTTGAAGCTCTGGTTGTAGCCACAGCTGTTCTGCATAATATTGCTGTTGAAAATGGCGAACCTAAACCCAAAGGAGACAACGAAGAAGTTGAAGCTGCCATACAATTTGCGAATGATATTAATTTATATTTGCCACCAGAGCGGGATACAGGTGTGAATCCGAACAATGTTGTGAGGCACAATTTAATAACACAATACTTTGGAAGATTAGTGTAGATAATATTTTTTATTAACATTTCACAGTAAAGTTAATGCAAAATGATTATAATAATAATAATATGTACATATTTAATTTATATTATAAATTTTAATTATACGACTACTTATTACAGTATGAAATATTGCTCTTTATTATTTTCTTCTAATTGTTTTCTTTGCAACCCAAGAATTTCCATTTTAAGCTCATGTTCTTCCTTTTTTTGTTCAATAAATAATTTGTATTTTCGCTCTCTTGTTCCAAAAACTGCAAGTGCTTTTCCTCCATGTGCTTAATTTGCAATGTCCGCTCTTCTACAAAATATTGTTCTTGCACAGACACAAGATTCAATTTAGAAGCAGCCCACAAACCTATCTTTGATTTTAAATTATCGGTATTTTTTTGCCTGCGACTTGGAGTATCTAATAAGAACACAAAGGAGGAATAAATAATTTATAACATTCATGCGAATGTCATTTACCATTTGTTTGCTGATTTACTTTTGATTGAGGCGATTTTGGTTGCCTCCACATATCTGGTGATATATTCGAACAATCTTGAAGAGCTAAAGTTTAATTAGTGAGCTTTGTAATTTACATAAGAAAATCACAATCTTACTAACCATTATCCTTCGAATACTTATCAATTTCTTTACCATCGTCGATAGCATTCACTTCGTTTATTTCCAAAAGACATATTCACATAAATTTAAATAATAGTAATATATGTTTGTTTACCAGTTAAATCTGTATTCACTTGATCTCCCAAAACCACTTCTACGTCATTGTCAAATTGACTTGAAACAATCACCTCTAAATTAAATTGCATAAATAATGTATAAATTCACTGCAACATAACAAACCTCTATCATCATCAAACTCTGAGCAGAAACCTGTCATTTGTTCCCCGAGTATTTCGGCCATTGCTTTATCCACGGGATCATGTACAGGCATGAAAATGTTTGATGGACCACCCCCAGTGGCATACAAATACTTTTTTTTCCTCTGCTGCCTTTTGTTTCGTTCGTTTTTTTAAATTTTCGTATTTGTTTATAAGTACTTTAACATTCCTAAATTGATCTCCCGCCAACATGTTGAACTCTCGACATACTTTGTCCCAGGCATGGGTTTTTACTTTCAAAGTGTTTGTGTCACTTTTACGGCATTCAATATCCTTTGAATATTTCTTTACCAATCGAAGAAGTATTTCCTGTTCTCTTAGAGAGAAATTGGTAGCACGTTTTCCTTTATCCTGTCTTTCCATCTAAAATTATAACCAATTAACAAAATATGAATGGAAGTTTGATATTTCCAATATATTTTAAGTAAGATACGAACATTATAATACGATTATTCAATTTCTAAGAACAATTGTCACGATTTATATTATATACGAAAGTAAAACACCTTTCACCCGCCAAAGAACACAAGCGTAAACATAACCAAACTTTAATTTCTGCGGTTTAAATTTCTGACAAACGTACATTAACCAGAATAGCCAACATATCCAGATCGTAAGTTCAACTGAACCAAACTTGAACTTGCTCCATACAACGCAAGGTGAATTAAACCCGAGTTTCTATAGAGCTTTCGCTTACTTGAACCTTAGTTTAACCGATGTCGATACAACCCGCCCATTGTCGTCTCTTCTAGAAGCTGCTTCTTTTTCTATACGCATTCTGATTGCTTTGCTAAGCACACGTGACTCCCAAATATAAGACCGCAAAAAGAAGCGAAGAAGTTGGTTCAATGTTAACTTCTTTGCTTCTTTTTACAATTTGACATATTATTTGTTAGGTTAGGTTAGAAAATTCAGTGGACCTGCAGTCAAGGTTAGAAATTGATGAACCAAAACAATGCATTACTACTGTTTTAGCTATTTTGTACATAAAAATAACTATTAAACACTGTGTGGTTATTAAACTGCAGACAAATTTATATTAGATGCGCATGTGCCAATATTAGAAGCCACTTCTTGCCGCTACTATGTAAAGCGGTACACAAAACTAGCGTCACTTCTTTCCGGAGAAGCAGCTTCTAGAAGCGACTATGTAAGGCCGGCCTAAACCTCAAACAGAGAACAGTTGATTTCCTGCTTGCAAAGAATCAACTTTTCGGATGTCAGATTTATACATTCGAGTAAATTCGGGAAGGATTTCGTTTAGTTCGTTCTTATATTGGTAGAAGCGCGAAAGTTACTTTGTCTTCATTTTTATCACATACTTGCTATGTCCATTTTATTATAGGTTCGTGATATAAACAAATATTTGCACCAAATAGGTTAGGGGGCGTTTAAATAATCGCTAATGTTAAACAACACCGTTTTCATTATTGACGACAACCATAACTACATCTTCTTATAACTACTAATTACCACGAGATCAAATTGTTGTTGGCGAAAAAATCCCTATATAATAAAAACCACAAAAGAAGATATCTACGTCACAGGCGCCTGGCGCATTCCACAATATACCTTTAAAATTCTTTTAAAGCTTTCACAATGGATACGAGAAAGATAGCAATATGATTTCTATGTGTTTTAGGTAACGACATAGGAGGGCAGGTTTATTAAAGATAATGACAAAGAGAGTTATGTGGACGTATGTTTGTGTCCTAATATAAAAATAGATGATTTTACTAGGACGGTAATCCAATGTGTCAAATTAATTTTATAACCTCGTTTGTTTGTTTGGTTTTGGTTAAATTGTTTACCTCTGCGTTCTCGCTTTTATATTTACGTATTTTTTTTATTGTTAATTCAATCGAATTAGCGAATATTGATTACAACAGTTCTTATTAGAACTAATAGCAGTATCATGTCCCTGCATTTATATTTCCAATGCTCCACCAGAAGGTACTACATTGGCCAGGAGGCGAGTTTTTTGTTGCCTGGAAATTTAGAATTTTGCCGAACCCTTGCCGTTCCAGGCAAGGTAGGGATCTTTAACGTGCGTGACAACACTTACACACGGGACCTCCATTTAACCTCTCATCCGAACGAGGGTGTAATTTTTGTGAAAAATGCTCACCTGTCATTTTTCAAGCAGTCGGCCGTGCCGGGATTTGAACCCAGGACCTTGGGATCCGTAGTCTTATGCTTACTACATTGATCCACGGCGACGCCTCAGTATCATGTCCGCAAAAGGAAAAACATTGGGTTCACAAACCCAACAATTAGTTATAAATTTATTGGAGTACTCCAGCACGAACAGAATAATGGTGGACCTCTAATTTCTTTAAATTTAGTTCATGAGGTAAGTATATTATAAAAACAATTTTTCATATTAATAAAATCTATATTGCTTTAGCGAGTTGCAAACGCCTTGAAGATTAGCATGCTTACTCTGAGTAGGATTAAAGCACGCTGTAAGAAAAATCATCATCATCATTAATCAACTTTCTTTCTCATGTTAATTGATGTAATTTAACTGTTTTTACAGCAAATTTGTAATAAAATCTTTGGTAATTTACTTCTATGTTAATTTTTAATTCTACCTTGGGTAATGTTAATTTTCATGAAATGCATTTTCATATCAATCAGAACCTTACTTTTGGTATAAAATTTATACGGCACACCCACACCTCTTCTTTAAAATATTATCGTTCTTAGTTTTTTTGCAAACGAAATATCGTTTAAAGTTTTAAATGCAAAATGAAATCATAGGCTTGATAAAGATGTAATTTTATTAAAATGTCAACACAAAACACCTGAATGTCAACAAACCAAATTCTTGATTTTGCCTTACAGAACGGTTCATAGGTTAGATAAGTTGCCAAAGTTAACGTATCAAGACAGATTCCAATTGTAGGTGCCAGTAACACTTATTATTTCTGTTATTTCACCGCTCTATTAAGATTTGTAGGTATAATTCAATTTTGAGAATGCATTTTATATTAATTGAATTTATTAAACTCGTAAATTATTAGAACGATAATTTTAACGTACTAAAAACAACGACCTGTTTGAAAATAAAATATTATTTGTCACCTCGTTTCATTGCGGTTTCTAGATCAGCGACGGAAACTGTCGAATCGATATATTTATTTTAATTTACTTGCATTTATATTAATTGAATTTATTAAACCCTTAAAGTATTAAGACGACAATTTTAAAGTAGAAAAAGCAACTACTTGTGTGAAAATAAAATATTTTTCACAATTGATATTAATTTGGTATTTATGAACTAGATGCTACACTGACTTGAAATACATATACAAATACATAGGGCTACAAGTCATGACGCAGATATCTTCTTTCGTGTTTTCTACTAGACACGCGTCTCGGGACACGATTATTTTTGGCTGTTTCAAGGTCATGTTTAAGGTATAAATTGTAACTTTTGCACTCTTCACAAATAATTTCCTTTTCTTATCTAATCCTAATTCTTGTAATTCTATGCAGAGTTAAAACAAATAAAAATGAAATTCAAAACCTATATGGCGCGGTGCCGTGATGTTTTATAATTATAATATTTATGCGAAAAGTCTATGTTTTATTTTGATCTATAAAATATAAGTGGAAGAGGCGTTTTAGGAATTAAATTCCGTTACCGTTCCAATTAAAAGATACTATTATAAATAGTTCAGTTTTAACAAATAATTTAAATATGAGTTTAAACTGAACCGACAAAGTCGACTTTGAAACAGTCCAGTAATTTTTTTAAAGCATCCTCCCGAGTCTTTACTCTCGAACGAGTCCTTATGTAGGTTACTGTAAGAAATAGATATTATTATTAAGAAACACAAATCACTTAACACGCATATTAAAACGGTCTGCAATAGTTTTAGCAACAAAAAAAAAACAAGACTGTTCTGATATGCGTGTTTTTTAATAATAATATTTATTTCTAACAGTGACCCAACCTCAAAAGCCTATCGCGGGACTCGTTCGAGCGTAAAGACTCGGGAGAATAGTTAAGAAAAAAATTTTTGCGTCCCGAAAGGCCTGTGCCAAGATCCGATGTGGCGCGAGAACGTTTCGAAAATGACAGCAGTTACACTTCAAACGAGTATGCATTTCTACAACGATGTTTGAAAAAAATCATTATTGTATAAAGCGGAGTAAACGTAATGTTAATAAAATTGATTTCCTTATATCATTTTAGTAATGCATTAATTCAACCGTTGTGCTATATGGATTATCTAACCAGTGATTCATTGTACTATGGTCAAATAAATAAAATAAAATTTGTTTTGCAATATTTAAATAATGTAAAAGTATTTTATTAAGTACTGAGTACATTTAAAATTATAATTGGATTATACACCCAACTTATTAAATAAGATTAAATATATTAATTTATGGAGCAATACCAATTTATATCTGCAAAATGTACATACCATTCTCCTACAGCCAATTATAAGTATTCATACTCGACTACCAATTTAAAATCTTTAAACCTAATAAAAATACAATATATTAACACCCAATGCAGGTGCATGGGCACAATTTTTTTGAAACTTACGATTTTATTTGAATATGTAATGTTAACATCATTAATGCGTATATCTTCTTTACATTTGCGTAGGATTTCTTTTTGAAATTTCTCGTTTTGATTAAGTTAAATAAATATTTAATTGTTTTACTTTAACATAAATGTTTTGATATGCAAGTAGGGATTGTGAATACATAAAAACTGTTTGGTAATTTATGCTGCAGTACTTGCAATATTATTTCTAACTTCTCTAGCATACAACCTACAGGTAAACAAATTGCCCACTGGCGATACAATTCGCACTGTTGTATGCCTGTCAGACGAATTAATACCGCTTGCTTATAACCTCATAATTTATATGGTTTTGCAAATATTGTTTGGTTTTCGAATATTCCCTGGAATAGCTGATATTATATGGTGTTGGCAAATTAGGATAAACCAGTAAAATGGTAAAAGATGCTGCATCTAGTAGTTCACGCGACAGTTCAATAAAGAAAAGACGTAAAACTTCTGTTGAATCTGATGGTGAAGGAGACACTTACAAGGTTTGGTTACTTATTGCATTTCTTATTTCAAATTTTTAAACGATATTTTAGAAAGTAGTGACTTTCGAGGAGCATGAAGCGTTCAAACGATCTCCAGATGCCGATTCAAAACTGTTCTGTGAAATATGTAAAAATAT
Source organism: Platerodrilus igneus (assembly GCA_036346225.1). Classification (NCBI taxonomy): domain Eukaryota; kingdom Metazoa; phylum Arthropoda; class Insecta; order Coleoptera; family Lycidae; genus Platerodrilus; species Platerodrilus igneus. The sequence continues at coordinate 6,560,969 of JARFIW010000229.1, read as the reverse complement.
TAGGAGCCTGTTGGAGGAAATTCATGTAATCAAGTCTGCAAAAGGAGCTGATGTAGTAATCGATTTTCAATGAACGATATTATATCATTGCTTTTTAGGCGTCCATGAAAACTTCAGAGAAGACCATGCAAGCAGCTGCTTTAGTACTTACATTAAAAAAACTGAATCGTTTGGAAAAGGTTCGAAGCTCTGCTGCACGTGAATCACTTACTACAGAAAAGCAAAAAGTAGATAGTATAAATTTGCAATATCAGAATCTTTTATATGAAGCTGCGCATTTACTTTCTGAATATAAAAAATGCAAACAATTTAGGTAAGCACCTATTATACTACAAATTAGCTATTTGTCTAAATGCAGACAGTATCAAAGTATCACCTCTGTTAACAGACTTACTAATATTACACAAAACTATACCTTGATTGACAGAAATTTTCTGTCGGGAGCTCGACTTTAGGCAATGGCATTATCCTATGGTATGATATATCGTGTCCCTTTTCAAACCTAACATAGTAGCAAACAATCCTGCTAATTGTTGCTGGCTAATTGAACTTATAGGAAATGCAACGGTACATTAGGAAGAGAAAGAATTAAATGTCATTAATAATAAAATTTAATGCAGTGGTAGATGAGGGTAGGGAAAGAGTGGTAGTAGGTTTATTTGGTTTAGACACAAGAAACGACAGGGAAAATAGACTGGTAGAATTTTGCGACAAGAACAATTTAATCATCACAAACACATTATTTCAACATTATTCTAGAAGACGATATATGTGGATAATGTCAGGAGATATAGGAAGATATCAATATCAAATAGGTTATATTCTTGTTAGACAACGGTTAAGGAATCAAGTAAAGAATGTACAAGCCTCCCAGAAGCAGATATTGACATTAACCACAACATCGCAATTATGAAGACCTCTCTTAAATTTAAAAATTTGAAAAAAAGAATGGATAAAGTCGCTTTGACTTTACGAAACTGAAAGGTAAAGGCATCCACAAAAGATTTGAAAAAGTCAAATAAGTGGCTGAAAGAAAGAAAGAACAGCGGCTATGTTCATAGACAACAAACATAGAAACAAGAAGAAAATTGTTGAAAACATATGTGTGGAGCACAGCACAGTGCAGTTATGAAATAGGGGTAGTAGGAAAAGCAGACAGAAAGAGATAGAAGCCTTCTGGAATGTTGTGCTTCAGATGTATGAGGATGATTCCATGGCCAGACAAAGTTAATAACAAATAGGTTATAGAAATAATAAAGGAATAAAGATATCTGTGGAAAACACAAAAAAAGGAGAATTAGAAAGGCAAGATACGTTTTAATACATTTTTGGGGAATCGTACGGGATATATTACAAGTAGAGAGAAGTAGAGGTAGGCCTAGATTAGACTATCGCACGCAGATAGTGATAGATGCAGACTGCAAATTTCAAGGAAATGTGTAGGTTAGTTCAGAATAGGAAACAATGAGGGTATGTGTCTAACCAATTCCAGAACTGAAGACCTAATGGCAATGTATAACAAAATTAAAAACTTAAAAGTTTATTTTAAATGTGACAATTTTTGGAATATGGTATGCTTTAATTATGAAATTTGACATCATTTATCTATCTATCTATTTATCAAATGATTTTGTAATTAATGGGCTTAAAACAACAAGTTTGTTTTACTATTTCTTTATTTGTCATAAAAGTCAATGTTTAGGTTTTGTTAAGGGAAAATGAATAATGATACTAACATAGAAAGAGTTTTTATGGTGGTGTTTGTTTACAAAGAAAGTACTGTTCAAATATATATATTGTAGTGTCAGTAGGAGCTACAAGGGTTCTAAGGGTTGTTTTGTGTTGAAGGTAGTGTATGCCAAATAAAGTAAGCCATATATCAGATCCCGTAATTTAAAAATGTATGTTTGCCGTACTTTACATACGTTAAAGTATTTGAAATGTTAGTTGAAATGTAAGTGCCAAGACGTAAATTATAATGACTTGATGACGTGATAAAACACACAGTATTCAAGGTTTTATACTGAGTTGTAGTTTAATAGGCCATTGAACGACATTTGCCAACCGAAAACCGGATGCGTCTATGGATGTCCACTATTAACCACGCAGATCCAGGTTCATATGTGTATCATTTCGGCATTTAATTTTACTAGAATCAACCTTTGGACAAACATGTAACATCAAAATTACAAGTAATAGCAGTGTCAAATATGATTGAAGGGTTGTGCGATATTTAGGACCAATGATTGAACATTATGTATAAAAATAGGAAAGTGCAAAAGACAAAGTTTAAGGTATTAGTGCCACGAACTTGGTGATACGACGTTATTGGATGGTTTTTATATACTATGTAAAAGAGTAGGCAGATTAATATTGTAATTATCACCTAGGATAAGTAAACAAGGAGTCGATTTGAAATATTTTTGTAATAAGGACGTGTTTATAAACTGCGCTAAGTTGTTTTGAATATTTTTGAAGATTAAATAAATGAGTTTGAATTGTACGAGTTTAATTTATAAAGGAAGAGTAAAGAGAAGCAACAGTGAATAAATAATTAATAGCGACGAGTAAAAGTTAAGATTGGAATTAGTGCGACAGCGAACCATGGAAAATAAGATTGAATTGGAACGAGATTTATATAGGCAGAAGGCATCGAATAGGAATTATAAGAGTGAAGAATATATTAGGATTGAATTGGATATGGTTTTATGTGTAGCGGGGCATTGAGTGGTAAAAAGAAGCGAGGATTGATTTGGAACGAGCTGATTAAATAGGAACAAGGATTGATTTGGAACGAGCGGATTAAAGGCGGAAGTATTGAATTAGAACGAGAGAAGCAAAATTAGAAGACAGCGTAAGAGTAGCAAGTGGAATCATGCAGAGTCAAAGAAGAAATAACACCGGAAGAATTAGCGCAGGGAAGTAAATAAAAAGGGTATTCAAAATTCTAAATTCGGGTCATATTTATTTTAGATTTGGGCGCAGCAAAATTGAGTCAAAGATACCTGGAGGATAGACGGCAGTTTTCAAAGTGATAGTGCAACCTTGTGAGGACGTATACGGCGAGTAGGATTTTGAGCCAGCATTCATAGAGGCCGTTAACGACGTATAGAACAGGTGAGTACTGTGTGATATAACGTCAAAGTCAGAAATTTTGTGGTAGTAATTAATTTGGCACAAGGCTACGTGGATCATATAAAATTTGGCATATACAAAAGTAAATCATAAAAAGGTACTAAAACAAAAGATAGTGCAGTTTGGTTGGGCACTGCACACCTACTTACCACTGAACCCATGGTAAGTAGGTGGATACCCTGGGAAGAAAGAGTTCATATAGTCGAGGCATATTTGAAACATTTTTGATTTATTAACCAACCAAACGTTGCTAAAGTACGTAACGTAAAATAAATATTTGCACATTATATAAAAATCATTAAATTAATAAAAATAAGGCGCGAAAAAGAGCGGGGTGCAGAATAATATATATATATATATATATATATATATATATATATATATATATTGCTGTGATTCTTCTCATATCTGCAGGTACTGGCCCTTTCAAAAAAAACATTCGAGCCCTACAGTTTGGGCGTCAAGAATGCTGTGAAACCTTTTGAATTCCCTGGTCCGTCGTCTTTCTTCTGTTAATCGCCTCGGCTGCTCCTCTAGATAACTTACATCCTCAATCATAAAAGAAACAAACACATTCCTACCAAAAACATCAACGTTAACTCTATTTACATCAATATTCAGAATACATTAAAATTTCAAAATTAAAACTCAGCATAAATTTCAGTTTTAAAAGAATTTCAAGATTAATTTTAGTATCATTTTACTGTGCATCCAAAATTAAAGTCCTTGTTGGATGCCTACTAATTAATATAACAATATAAGCAGACCGAGTCTGAGTATAAAGGAGCATCTACCACCCTTTACGTTAATTAACCAGGTTCGTCTAATTGAGCTCAAAGACATACCCAAATTTTCATCATATTCCTGAACATCAAAACAAAATACCCCTTTTACTTAAACAAGCAAATTTCATCTTAAAATTAAACTTTTATGGTTAGAACAATTTCACTAATGTCCATTTAAAGTAAATCAATTATAAAGTCATTCAATACACACAAAATGTCAAACAAAATAGTATAATTTACCTGAAGGTTACTGTCCTCGTAGCTTCAAAGTATCGTTTCTTTAGTTAATCACACCATTCAACAGGATTATATTTACGGCTTCTGATTCTCTACGCTTTTAAAATTTTCTCCATCACCATCCATTCAAAGTCGTTTCTGGGCCTTTCCGAACTCATCTGTGTTTATCTGACCCTTGTTTCATGGATCCAGACACGTATTTGAACCATTTAATTATTAACACCCCCGAAAAATAGCAAAGAAATTCATGCTTCTGTCACCAATATACGCCAAAACTGCCTACTTTTGTGTATACATTCGTCGTTGTAAATTTTGCTAATTGATACAGTGAAACTAAATTTTATTACCTCGTATCTAAGTGCACTGAAGTACATTCATGTTAGCACGTAAATAACAAGCTATTTTGAATCACTAAAATATACTAGCAAACTTTAAATTATTTAATCAAACTAAAATGCACGGTTTAACATTTTCAATCAAGTCGCGTATGTACGAGCTTTTAACGCATCGAATCGTCAAAAGTCTAAGAGTCTAAGAGAGCTTGTTTATCTTCATCTCGGTATATATAGCAAAAAGCCTGTCTGTCGGTCGGTTCCCCAAAACGGGTAATTCTAAAGAATTCCTCATTCTATGTTCCCAGTCTGTTGCTCGCATCGTCGATTTTTACGAATTTTCACTGCCCCATTCAAATCTCAGAAAATTTCCACACGGCACGCAAGCATGTCCGAGAAAAACTAATTGATTTTGTACAGAAATTGTTGTTCTACCTCTGATATTTGCATCCTATTTTTAACCAATTGTGACCCCCGTGACGTTGCTTAAATCCCGCCTTCTACAATATGTGTCTTTGCTTGACGCATTTTCTCTTTCCTTCTCTACCGTGTTCTTATTGGTGCAACTTGATATTCTTTATTATCGATTATTTTAGTCCACATGGAGTGTGAAATAACCAGCTTTAGCAATTCTCGTAACTATTATGCGACGTTTTCCCCAAGATTCTTTGAAACATTAATTATCTGCAAAATTTACGCCGAATGTGATATTTAAACTACGCAGGTGTTCAAAATAATATTAATTCTCAGAGCTTTATTCCGTGGTATTTTAATCTTGGGTTTTTACAAGTTTCTATAGGTATTATATGTTATTAACGGTTTCATTAACTCCAATTAAAATTGATTTCTATCCTTTTCATTTTTTTTTTAGCGAATACAACTTAAATATTAATTATTATATGTACACTTTGTTTTACTACCGGTTACTTAAAATAGGGTTAATTAATATAAACTTTGCACGTAATTTCCATTTGTTTAGGAATAATTACATTACACGCAGAGCTTTTCAATACTGCTTCGTCTTATAAATAATTTAAATTTCTTATTTTTACTGAAACAACCGAGTTTATTTATGCTTCATGGTTTTAATAACGCGTATTATTGAATGAAATTCCTTATACACGGTGATTAAAATTACTTGATGTGATTATTTAATTTTCTACCCTGGTCTAAATATGAGTAATATATATATATATATATATATATGCTATGCACTCCTGTAACTATCATACCCCGACATAATAATATGCTATGTATTAACTGGAACTCTCGATCGCCGACTTTGGGCTGTCCAATAAATACTTGATGTGATAACACCGTACTCGGTATCAATGGCGTATTCAACTTATAACTACACTTCTCTGTTTAAATTATCAAATTACACTCCCACAAATTTTATTATTCGGCCTCTACTAGCTTTTATTCTGAATTATAAAATGAAGTTAGTTAATTCCATATAATAAAAAGAAATTTAATGTACAGGTTTTGAAAATTATTAAAATACACTTTTCATTCAATCAATATTGTAAATCTTATTTATCTCAAAAATACTATGTTTTTCAATCAATCTAAAGTCACCAAAACTATTCCTTTTTTTAATAAAAGAAGTCTGGAACGTTCAAAACCCCTTTATTATATCACGTACTTTCTATGTATGCAAAGTTCGTTGTTGACTCCGTTACACTAGTTTATATTAATTAAGCAAATTCAATATTCAAATTCAAATAGAAAAAAAATGTCTTAAAACTAAAAAGATTTAACCTGGTCTGTTTACTTCGTGCTTCTATATTTCTTCCTCGCAACTCAAGATTGTACCAAGACTATCAACGCATCCATTATCTCAACATCTATTAGAATTTTCCATGCATTATCATTAACATCGTATTCGAAATTATTTTCCACCAATTCGGAAATATTATATACCCATTTGAAATATTATCTATCCACACGCTTGAATTATTACATTTGAATTATCGTCGGCACCCTCTGGATTATTATTATTAAACTTAGATTTATTATCGTCATTCGACTTAGACTTATTATCGTCCAATCACCAAACTTAGAACATTTTCATTCGCCTCCAACTTAGAATCATGCACCCCAAACTTAGATTTATTCTCACCAGACTCAGAATTTATTCTCACCGGACTCACCCTATTATTATTATATTTTAGTTTAAATAAATTCCCCAAATTCTACTTACGTTAATCGGCAATAAAAAATTTCATCTTCGTCGCAGTATCTGTCACTAAACAATTTTCGCTTTTAAATATTATTCTTACGCGTTACTCTTAGGTTTAGAGTGACACACCTTGGCCTTTGTTGAGTTGAAAACTGAGCTCCGTTATCATTCCTCGTTGTTAATACATGGGTATCTCCTCCTGTCTGTGGGTTTGTCTTACTAATTTTAACCAATGAGGTCTTCGCATTTCCTACACTTAAAGTTGTTTTCTGATGTAACATTCTCGGGCTTTCGAGTAATTGTTGTTTGCTTACAGATGCTTCGTTATCAGACCATGCAGTGTTTTTGAGAAATATAATCGCTTTTCCATATTATACCCAAATACCTGATGCAATTCGACTTTCAATTTTCATATATGCTTATTTATTTACGCATTTTTAATTACCTTTACTTATCAAAAATTGTTAATTGTTTGTACGCACTTACACTACACTTCTTTAAGTTTTATCTCTTATCTCCGTATTATCAAACTAATTGGAATTCTTTTGAATGCGTGTTTAATTACATTTATTATGCTTACTTTTAAATACGCATGCCTCTACTGAAAAATATCGTTATTTGCATTACCTAAATTTACTAAAACTCTATATACCGGGTGTTAAATATTCGTTATTTACCTAATGCATGAATTACTTATTTCAATGCTAACTATGCGTCTTATTGTCCTAAGATGTGTCTATTTGCGTCGCTTAAAACTACTTATACTCTATATACAGGGTGTTGACTGCTTACTATTTACAAACTATCCCAATTACTCAATTTTTTATTAAATAACACTTCCTATCACAGCAATATATATATATATATATATATATATATATATATATATATATATTGATCTGTAATATTGTAGTGGTCGTTAAATATATTATTAAATGTAGAACTGTTAAGGGAAAATACTAGACCAAAATTGAAAACAATCAGTTAAACATTCTCTTTATTTGCAATGTCTAGCTTTCGAAATATAATTTAATTTCTTCATCAGGACACTAAAAAGGTTAAGTGATAACAACTACAAACAGACTAAAAAGTAGTTCTTACACAAATGTGAGAAGTTATTTTGTTAACATATTCCAAAATCTCAGCATTATTTTAATTGCATTAAACCTAGCAATTATAACACGTTTCACAAGTTAACAATTATTAAACAATGACAAAATTTTAAAAATTTTGTTTGTCTGTATCAGTATGGTCAAAAACAAACTAAATGAATAATCAGTGTGACAATATAATTATTCATTGATAAAACTAGTTCTATGTAAACAAGTTTGACCTTAATAAATATAATTTAAATCTTGTGCTTCTACTCATCTACAGGGCCATCAAACCCATGTCTGTGAGATGATGTCAGTAAATAAGTATAAATAATACTTAAGCCATCTGTATCCGATTTTTTATTCATTGGATTCGGTTTACGTTTAATGAAAAACATTTGTAAAAATTTCCTTTTCGTAAGAACAGATTATTTTGCAAGAATTTCCATTCCATCAAAATTGATTTTATGACCTAGATAATGTGTATGTGATGCGAGAGCACATCTATCCGGTTTTAATTTCGCATCACTATTATGTAATTGTAATCGCGTTTTCATGATCTGCGACGTATGCCCAATATATGTTTGAAAGCAATTAATACAACTAATCCTGTATACTATATGTGATTGGGAAATTGAAGGAAGATCAGATTTCAATTTACTAAACAGACATCCCACCGTTTTTATATATATATATTTTTATTTATTATTACATCTTCATATTTAAATATGTTTATTAAATTATTAGTTAGAGTGCCAATTTGGGGTAGAGTACGGTATTTTACTAATAAAGTATTATCCCGTTTGTCCATTTGAACTATATTTGTGGTATTTGTATTCATTTGGAATATCATTTTGTTTACGAGTGTCTTAGAGTAAGCATTATCAATTAATTATATATATATATATATATATATATATATATATATATATTTTATATATACAGGGTGAGTTTTTAGTGTGGCAACGGTCGATAACTCCGTTATTATAAAAGCTACGTAAACCAAATTTGGAGGCATATTAGGCATGCCTAAAGTGCACATATTAAAAATATTTAGAAACATACAGGGTGTTTCATAATTCCAGGGCATATTAAACTTATATTTTTTTAAATGGAACACCCTATATATTATTACATTTTTGGAAAGCCCATAAAAAGAGCTTTAATTTGATACCAAATTGTATCTGTCTATTTCTTTTAGTTTTTGAGATATTCAACTGTTTTTAGAAAAAATGACCCTGATTTGATACATTGCCACTGCACTAATACACAACTTATGTTAATTTTCAAGATGCAGAAAATTTTACTATATACCATAGTATATTTGTAATTATCACTTTTTTGAAATTTCTTCACAGTATACAGGTTGTGTCAGGTTTATAAAATGCAATTTTAAAACTTTTTAAATGGTACCCTACTAATTTTATTGCTGCAATGGATAGTTCATTAAGTGTCCTTTCATTTTGTTAAGCATTCCTATACCTAAATCCATTACTTTCTGAGATATTTTTGATTTTCTTCAAATTTTAAGAATGTTTTTAATTTACAAAACTAAAAATAACTTACTATTGGAGAATATTATAAAACAATTAATACATTTTGATTAACAGTTAACTACACTTATCCAATAACAATTTTCTCTAAAGATATAACAACCTACAATAATACGCTATCAACAGAATTCTGCCAGATCAACAATATGCATTTTATTGAAAATGTTCAAGCAGGAAATCAGGCAGGCTTTGAAAAAATAACAATTACAATTAAAATGTCATTTAGGTTTATTAATTGTAGTGCGTTGTGATTTAACGGGATATCTCTTGGTATATTCTTGATGCAAGTATAGGCAATTTCTTAAGCTTTTTCCCAATACCCAAATCATATCTATTTGTTCTTCCACGGTAAAATTCATTTTGAAAACTCCTTCAAAGATTACATTTAAAAAATAACTGATAATGTGTTAAATGGCAACACACTACAATTAATAAACTTAAATGACATTTTAATTGTAATTGCCTGATTTCGTGTTTGAATATTTTCTATAAAATGCATATTGTTGATCTGGCAGAATTCTGTTGATAGCGTATTATTGTAGGTTGTTATATCTTTAGTGAAAATTGTTTTTGGATAAGTGTAGTTAATTGTTAATCAATATGTATTAATTGTTTTATAATATTCTTCAATAGTAAGTTATTGTTAGTTATGTAAATTAAAAACATTCTTAAAATTTGAAGAAAATCAAAAATATCTCAGAAAGTAATGGATTTAGGTATAGGGAATGCTTAACAAAAATGAAAGGACACTTAATGAACTATCCATCGCAGTAATAAAATTGGTAGGGTACCATTTAAAAAGTTTTAAAATTGCATTTTTGAAACCTGACACACCCTGTATACTGTGAAGAAATTTCAAAAGAGTGATATTTAGAAATATACTATGGTATATAGTAAAATTTTCTGCATCTTGAAAATTAACATAAGTTGTGTATTAGTGCAGTGGCAATGCATCTAATCAGGGTCATTTTTTCTAAAAACAGTTGAATATCTCAAAAACTAAAAGGAATAGACAAATACAATTTGATATCAAATTAAAGATCTTTCTATGAGCTTTCCAAAAATGTAATAATATATAGTGTGTTCCATTAAAAAAAATATAAGTTTAATATGCCCTGTAATTATGAAACACTCTGTATGCTTCAAAATATTTTTAGAATGTGCACTTTAGGCATGCCTAATATGCCTCCAAATTTGGTTTACGTAGCTTTTATAATAACGGAGTTATCGACCGTTGCCACACTAAAAACTCACCCTGTATATATATTATATATATAATATATATATATATATACTATATATATATACTATATATATACTTTTTTCTTGCTTTTTAATTTTTATTATTCATATGACGCGTTTCGGTTAAACAACCATTTTCAAATATGAAACCTATAAACTATCTCTAATTAAATAATGATTTTTTAAAATTAAATTGCATACATACCATTTAATGCAAAGTCAAACTACTAAAACTTACAAACTAAATAAATTATTTCTAACATTGTAGGATAAGCAACAATACATCCTAATAATACTCTTTTGGGTATGTTTTTAATTTAAAACTTGCTTTCCTTGTCAATTTACAACTAACATTTAGATTAATAAAACTTTACAAAACTAATACCTTATCAGTGATAATGCTATTGAATTAAACATATGAATTTTTACATGCTTATGCTGATATACAGTGTGAGAGGATATCAATGTATGTGGTATTCAGATTATTTCTGTTGTATTAAATTGTGGTAAATATTTATAAATCCGTCTTGGTCTATTTTTGAGTTTATAGCTTTTGGGTTTTTTTGAATTTCTATTGTTTCAAGTATGTTTCTTTTGTTATCATTTATCTCCGTTCCTAAAATTTTAACATTACTAAAATCGAACTGGTGGACTTTTTCAATTGTGTGCGTTGCTAGGGCCGTACTTTTTTATTATTAGTTTTTATAGTATATTTGTGTTCATAAACTCGTTTATGTAGGTATTGTTTAGAATTTCCGATATATATGAAGAAAAAAGTGTTTATTTTACATGTAGAAAACATTCAAATTAATTATTAATGACCAGTTCCAAGAAAAGTTTTGCAAAAAATAATATAAATGGTCAAGAAAAAATAAAAAAAAATTATATATATATATATATATTATATATATATATATATATATATATATATATATATATATATATATATATATATATATATTGCTGTGGTAAGCGCCGCACTTTGGTGCACCACTGAAAGAGTGATATGATAAGGCCTCGTGTTGGAACATAGTGGAAAGAGTGCTGTGACAACGTCGTGTTGTATGCGTCGCTCAAAGAGTGCTGTGATACAGATACAGTAATGTGTAGAACTTGAAATTGTTCACTTACCTTCCTTTCTAACTTTATCTGGCTAGCTCAACGGAATTGACGGAGTTTTCAAAATGAAATCAAAATCAAACACAACAATACACAAAGCATTTATACAGTATGAAATATTTTCTCTCATACAAAAGCTTATAGAACAGTTACAACATCATTTCTTTCAAACATAAAATAATTTCTAAAAAAAGATGTTCCTTAATTTTATTTTAAATTAACAGAATTAAATTTCTTCTTTTATAGATGGTTTACCGGGTAACGATTATTCCCAGGCTTGTAAGGTTTGTTTTGGCAAAAAAAAATCCTTGACAGATAATCTGTTAAAAAGGTCAGAGTATTTCTAACTCTGAACACAAACTTTCCTGGTAAAAAATTCTCACAAAAAAATCTTATATGATTAACACTTATTATTCTACCATAAATTAAATAAATACTCCAATATCAGTTAAAAATAAATCTCAAAGTAATACTTGCAGAGTACACAAAAACGCTCCTCGTAATTAAATATCTTCTTATTTTAAATTGACGTCAAATCAGTTTACAAGATTTTCCATGTTTGAAATCCACATTTCAAACAGCAGTCACCAAAATACATTATGCTTAAATCTTTTTTTCAATTATTTAATTAAATTTTTAAAATAGCGTTATGTTGAAGAAATTTCCCTCGTCATTGTAATTTAATAAATTACGTTTTTTTTTATGTAATTTGCATCACTTTTATATTCACTGTACCATTGTAATTATTAAATTACAGTATGCTTATTGCACACTTCAAATATCATCTTCACAAAGCAACAGCTCACGACTTAAATCAAAATAACATTTTGCGATTGAGTTTAAGAATCGAATGAATCCCTTAATTAATAAACGCTTTCTTATATATACAAATTATCTATTTTTTTAGAACCTAGTAGAATAGTATGGAACTTTTATGATGCAAGGTTTGCAGAAAACTCATTAGCGTCTAAAATTGGGGCGTTTATTACCTCGTTATCTCGTTACACTTATTTGTAATGCTAGCTGTTTTGCCCTTTTTTAACACATATACGATTATTGTGGTGTATCGCTTGTCTCCAACAGTGAATGCGAAAATCATAAATATTTCTTATCAATTTCTATTACATTTTCGGGTTTGTTTGTGTTCCGATCACAGCTAGGGATAAAAGTTTCATTTATTAATTAGTCTATTTACATAGTTCTAAATACGTATGACTAATATTTTAGATAATACTTTGTTTAAAATAAATTTTTGTAATTCACAGGGATTTGGATTTATTGGCAATTTAATGTGATTTTTGAAAACTGAGGACATACGAATAAATATTGCTGAGATTGTTTACATCAGTTTTGTCATTCATGCATCACAAAAGCGATGCTAGAGTAAGAAAGAATGTATGTGCTTTATCTCGTCACATGAATAATACAAAACACAGCATAGGTTATCAAAATCTAAAAATTTTGGAAATAGAAGGAAATTATAAGAAGCAGATTATATTATACCCAAATTGCATGAATGACAAAACTAATGTAAACAATATCAGCAATATTTATTCGTATGTCCTCAGTTTTCAAAAATCACATCAAATTGCCAATAAACCCACGATCTGCTAAATAAGCATACTGTATTATCAGAACATATGTTTTTTTTAGTTTAGTTATTACTGACAGTCTATGTGGTTTTTACACGATAGTCTATAAGCACTTGTTGATGAGTATACTTCTGACCATGAGCATTCAGTCGGACATTTAAACTATTTTAAATGTAGTGTAGTTTTTAGTTTTTAACTTCAATGTGTAAAATTAGTAAATACACACAATAACTTCGTTCATGTAAGTATGATAATGTTAGTTCTTTTTTTATACCTCTGTTAGAATCCCGATGAAGAAATAAACTATTTCGAAAGTGTGACTAAGAACAAAGAGTGTATTTTATTCTGTGACCGCTATACCTGTTAACAAATCTGTTATATATCATCATCATCATTAGGTCTTCAGTGGCGTACTCTCATTGTTGCCTATTCTGTGCTAACATACACATTCCCTTGAAATTTCCAATCTCCATCTTTCACTATCAGTGTGCAATAGTCTGATCTAGGTCTACCTCTTCCTCCTTTTTCCTATCTTTGCTTGTAATATATCCTGCACTATTCCCCAAAAGTGCCCTAGAACGTATTCTGCCCTTTTATTTCTCCTCTCGGCAGTTAGACGGAACTATGAATATTTTTTGCTATTTTGAGTAGGAATCTACAATTAGCAGTAATATTTTTCCTGCATATGTAGCAAAATCTATATGGATGATCCCAGCCAGTAGATGGATGCCCCCAAAAATACGTTTTAATAGGTAATTTGTTTTTTTTTACATTTAGCAAATTGCTCACAATTTTAAGGATATGCTCAATATTAGCATTGATACTTGGCCAATACACATTGAGCATGCAAGGGCATTATAAATGAACACAATTAAAGTACATGTACTAACCTTGAGTTGAATGAAATAATATCTTGATGTGTGTTATAGATCATCTTCGAAGGTCGCATACTATGTTGTCGACTACAATGCTCGAATGATGCTCACTGATTCGACAGAGTAATTCTGTTTTAATATGTATGACTGTCTAAGGCCATTAAGGCAAAGTTTACATAGCAGTATTATCAGCCTATTATTCACCTTTATGCTTGTTGCATAATGTTGTGTATACTGTGCATACTTTGCTTTATGGAGATACGCAAAGGTAGCGGGAAAAATTAGTGACATGCATGTGTCATAAAGGGTAGACAGGAATAAAATACTTGAAATCTGAGGATAACGTTGCCACAGATTTTCTTTCAATATCACTTCTTAATAAACCCAATCCGGAGTGCAATGAATTGGACGAAGTATCGCATATACTCAAAACAACAGTAGAACACACCTTACCATACACTTCCACCGACTTGGCTTGTTATACTTATAGAGATTGGTTCTGCCTAAAGTGTTTATTGTTACAGGTTCAGGTTGGAGTAAGACATACATGAACCGGAATTATTGTCGTTTTTAAAAAGACGTTCTGAGGAAATATTGTTATTATATCTATTAAATTAGGTTCCAAATTACCAGAGGAGTTACATTCTGCACATGCTCGCTATAAAAAGCAGAATCTAATCGAAACTTTTGTTGTGCGATGTGCTAAACACATTTCTAGTCTTGTACAGAATGTATTACACACATTACTACAGACGAGTCTCCAGCCTACTTAATAATCGTACAAAGAACGAAGACTCATTTTGATTTACTACGACCTAGTTACGGAAACAGGGCTATGATTAAACAAGAGATCTAAGCGTGCAATTACAACTGTTCAAACGAGGTGATTTATGAAGTGGATGATACTGTCTTGGCTCATGATTATTGATCTTCAAATTTTTGGAACATAGCCACGGTCGCTTCCACCGTAGGAACACATGCTTATTATGTTGACAAGATGGCACCTACTGGAAGTGTCATGCAGAACAGTTGCAACAGGCTGTGCAGGACTACTGGACAAGTCTCTATGTGCAGAATCGCTATCACAAAAGTTACCAGTTCAACTTCTTAGCGCACCGGATTAAGTAGAGGATATTCCAAACAGTGTGAGTTCTACAATAATTACTGCACCTTATTATCTCCCCGTGAACGCGATATACGCAACACAACGGCAGTTGGTAGCGCTAATCCAATAAGTGGAAATTAACGCGATATCTGTCAATGACGTCACTCAATAAGCAAATTTAATTGCGCAATTACGGAATAAATATCAAATTCGCAAACAGATCGTGACAAGTTAATACTCACATGAATAAGTCCCGTTTCCTTCCTGGTTGCTAGGACCCCCTTCCGGGTTATTTAAAGATGGTGACTGCTCGGCTAACTCCTAGCGGGGCTCCCTGGACTCGTTCGTGGTAGGGTCGTGGACTACGGTTTGGGCAGGCTGCTTCAAATTACCTTCTACCTAAAACAAACCACTCTTCTGGAAGTCAGAGGCAAAAAGCCACGTTACAGCGTTTCCCAGAAAAACTTCCCCACTCCTCCTTCGCCACTCGCGTCGGCGCGAAGTTCGTCCAACCCACTTCTGACGTGACGGAAATACGCGCACCGAGTCTTTGAAATTTATGGCGCGAAAACTCCCGCATTTTAAAACTAAACTAAAAAGTCTAGTGCCAAATTTGGCACGTAACAACCTACTATTGCTACTTTCAATTTACCTACCACTTTAGACATTGAAAATTTAACAAGTCCTACTGTATAGACTCCGAACGGAAAACAAGTACATAGCACTGTTATGGGTTCTCCCAGGCAGAGGTCCTCAGTAAGACTAATTGTGCAACTCAATCATCACAAGGGAAAGTGGTGTTATGTATACTATACATACTTTGTCTTATGGAAATACACGAAGGTACTGGGAAAAACAAAGGAAATGCAGGTGTTCTAAAGTATAGCCAGAAATCGAGTTGTCTTTGTAGTTTGCATTTTATAATGTTAATTAATCATGGATGTAACGAGTTCAACAAGAATTTTAACTGTCGGGATTAAAAATAATAATGCATGCCTCAAAAGGTTTTAACAACTATCATTTATTGTTCTTTAATTTTTCAACAATCAACTTAATTGGAAGTTATTAGTGCTAATGCTGTGATTGTGTCTATTGAATTTTTCGCATACATTTATGAACAAGGTGTCATGCATTTTATTTGGTTTTTATTGTTCCGTATTTGTAACCGAAATTTAAAAAATTGATTAGTTATTTTATATTAAATTGAACGTGTTTGTTTTTAGATCAAAAGATGAGGATATACAGTTAATTAGCATTGAAGAGTTTTTTAAAGAAGCTCCCGAGGAAAAAACAAAACCTTTTAAAGACGTAAGTAAAATTTAAATTTAATTTTCTTTTAACAGATAATTTTATTCTATGCTGAAATGATGGTATAACCATATTATATTTTTAAACAAAGTGCAGTAAAATTAAATCATTTTACATTGCAACAGGAATCAAAAATATAATGAAATTAGAAAAAGTGCTATATTTAAATTCAGATTTGCTTTAAAGTTTCAAATAAAATTTTGTCTAGTGAAGGTTTTAAATGTTCGTGTCTTAATATCTACTACTTTGTTATTTTATCTAAATTTATTCATTTACAATAATAAAAATAATCATGTCATAAAGGACATCTAACCAAAGCTAAGTCATAAATTTATTTCTTATTGATAATCGTAAGTTGCAGTTTTAAATGTTATTCATACAATTGTATACTTGTTTGTAACATATTTAAGTGACATCCCCTTAGCAGTTTTGCTACATATAGTGAGATACAAAATTATAAAGTATTTTATGTTAATATTGACTATTCATAAAACGATAAACACAACTTTAATTTTTCATCTGAATCTTGGATAAAGTCATATCAGTTTCTGCAATAACTAAACCTAGTAATCAGTGATTCTATTAAATTATCTATGATGTCATCTACCTTGCCCAATTTTCTTCTTTTAAACCATACTTTCAAATCAGTATTTTAACATAAGCTAAAATTTCTTGAAGCAGTTTCATATTTAGCTTTAGTCCATATGAGTTTATAGTGAATGGCGACAATCTCTATACAAGTTGATTATTAGTCTTTGTGATAACAGTATTATACATGACTGAACATTTTCATTGTGCAGTTAGCATATCTATTTTCTGTGTTCATGCCACTTCTAAAATATGCGTGCAACATATCATTAAATTAGACGTCATTTAATTTATACAAAGGTTTTTATTTCTACTAAAGTTAGGTCACAGGAAAGAAAACACCTATGGTTTATGGTCAAGTCAATGAATGTTCCAAGTCATGGTGACTATCTGCCATCTTTTTGTATTTATTTGGTTATAATGTAATTTGCAGATTGATTAAGCTTCTAATCAAAATGCTAATTGGCAGCTTTAATAGCGCATTTTGATACTAAAGGGGTTAATTCAGATTCCAAATTAAAGGTAATAAGAAATTTTATTGCCCGGACCAAAAGTATGCCATGTTAAGGTGCAGTTGGGCTATAATTAAAAATTTATATAGAAAGTTGATGGATGAATGAACATTAACCAGTCCATAGAGGTTGTTTTAGGATAAAATCGTATGGAAAGGTGAGACCAAATTGTCAATATTTGCCATTCGGATTCCTTTAGAGAGGGATTATTAAGATTTATTAATCTATCAGCTGGTGCCAATTATAACGTTCACTATAAATTTGTAGGCAAGAAAACGATTTAAAAATATGCAAAAGGTTTACCGTGTTGATAGCTGTAGCCAAGGCATAAGGTGGCTTCATGGCATAGTTAGTATGCGTGTGACTACTATGCCCAAGGTCCCGGGTTTGAATCACAACACGGCCCGCTTGAAAAATGCCAAGCGGGCATTTTGCACAAAAATACTCCCTTGTTCATATGGAGGTAATGTGCATGAATGTTGTTGTGCACATAAACATTCCTACCTTGCTTGGAACAGCAAGGTTTTGGCAAAATTTCCAGGTAAAAAGAACTCGATTCTTGGCCATTGTAGTACCTTGGGGTGGAACATTGGAAAATCAAATGTAGTATAGTCAAGACATTCTCAACTCTTTGCTTTCAACCAAAAATCATTGCAGACGTCTTCAGGTAGATACGGGTTTCATGGAGATTTGTCTCTTATGTTGGTCTAGATTTTTACAGCGAAGTGCATTGAAACTACCTTTTAATGAACACCGGGCATTAAGGTAATTGAAGAAATGATAGAGGAATGCAAAAAGGTACACTGCTGCACTTAGCATGCACTCATTTCTAATACATCAAGATCGTACGATAGCTGACGGTAAAGTTTTTTTAAAATGCATCTTTCCCAAGTACTCATTATTATCCCGACGATAAAAGGACTTCTCCTTGGCTAAACGCGATTACCACATATTCCTTTGACCTGTATAATGCATGCTTAAACGAATACGTACAATAAAATTAGATTATTTCCCTGCAATACGTGAAAACTGAAAACCGCAATTTTTCATAGTAACCTAATTAATTAATGATGGGAAAAGAAAGCTTTCCCTTTTCGGATTAAAAAAATCCATATACCTAGTAATAAAATGAAAAGTTTGAGCAGCCAGAGGCATAACAATCGCACCAAAGTTTCAAGAGCTTACATGCATGGAGAAAACTGAAATTAAATAATGTATGTAGCCGTCACCTGCTTTTTAAACCAAAGCAATACTTGCGATACTAGGAAACGGAAATAAGTAGCCACTCGATATTCAGGCTATATCATCTAAGCACGCAAAGGTCGTATTTACTGTGGCACCAACTGCACAAAATTAGTCGGAGAGTATGAGACTCAAACACTTAAATTCACTATAAAACATTTTTATCATTACATATTAATGCATACAAACTAATATCTTTAAGAATTCTCTTAAGCTAAACAAATTGGCCTTTAGTAAGATAAGAATAAAATACATTGCAGCAGTAAAAATATTAAGTTAATAAATTAGCCAGTACTATTGCATTAACGATACATAATTTCTTAATCTTATCCTACCGCCTACAAAATAAAAAACATGTTACCTTTTTTTTTGCTATAAATCCTAAGTTTGGTCATAAATACCAAAGGTTTGAAACATCAAATAGATAAGATAATTTCTCAAAGGTATTTTCCAAAGAGAAATATATGTTTTATTTGCTTTAAAGCAATGGCAAGATGAAGTAACATTTCAAGTATAATTGCAGAGGGAAAGACAAATACCTCACCATTTATGGTTTAGAGTATTGTTTCATCATCATCATTCGATCTTCAGTCCTGGAACTGGTTGGGCGCATACCCTCGTTGTTTCCATTCTGAACTAATCTACACATTTCTCTGAAATTTGCACAGTCTGCATTTACGCTATCTGGGTGCGATAGTCTGATCTAGGTCTACCTCTTCCCCTATTTTCCTATCTCTGCTTGTAACATATCTCGTACTATTCTCCAAAAATTCCTTAGAATGTATCCTGCCCTTCTATTTCTCCTATTTTTTTTTTGTTTTCCGCCGATATTTTAATTCCCCTACTATTTCTATAATCTTTTTGTTATTAACTTTGTCTGTCCATGCTATCATTCTCATACAACTGAAGCACAACATTCCAGAAGACTTCTATCTCTTTCTGTCTGCTTTTCCTAGTGCCCCTCTATTTCATAGACGTACTGTGATGTGCTCCACACATGCTTTCAACAATTTTCTTATTGTTTCTATGTTTGTTGTCTTTGAACATAGCCGTTGTTCTTTCTTGTTAGATGCAATTCAGTTCCCTTCTATTGTTTTACAATTATATACCCTATTTTCCCGATATTCAGTGGAATGTGAAGGAGGGTAAGCAGCCTGTGGCTGCCAAGCTCCCCCAGCACTTGAACATTTCCCCGAATTAATAGTTTTTCTTATATATCCTTTCGCACAATCAACATTAGTTGAAAATATTTCAAAACCAACATCTGTAGTTGTTTATAATAATTATCAGATTTAAGTGCACTTATTTTTTCGTCTTTAGATTTTCCGTCTTGAAACTGGTTGGACGCGTACCTCCATTTATTTATATTCTGAGCTAGTTTACACAGTTCCCTGATATTCCCACAACAGCCTATATACAGCTCGGTTCCTTTTTTATGGTTTTCTAATTATATGCCCTATTTCACCGAGATTTAGTGTTATGTGAAGGGGGTTAAGCTGCCTGCGGCTTCCTAGATCCGCTAGCACTGCCAAATTAATAGTTTTCCAGTAAATCCTTACTCATAATTAACATTATTCGAGAATATTGCACAACCAATACTTGTAATTGCTTATAATAATCATCCTGTTAAAGTATGGTTACTTTTTCATCATTAGTTAGCCATCATGGGACTAGTTGGACGCGTACCTCCATTGATTTCTATTCTGAGCTAGCCTACACATTTCCCTGAAATTTCTACTGCGTAGTTCTTTCACTATCTGTCTGCAATAGTCTAACTTAAGTCTACCTCTACTTCTCTTTTTTTCTATCCCTGCTTCTAGTATATTCCATACTATTCCCTCATGCCTTAGTATGTGGCATATCATCCTATCTCTTCTATTTTTTTACTGTTTTCTACATATTTCTTTCTTCCCTTACCTTTTCTAGTACCTCTTTATTCGTAACTTTGTCTGTCAACGATTATCTTCATCATACGTTGTTACGTTATAAATTTTCGCAACGACATTCCTATTAATTTCGATTTCATTACCTACCTTTACGACGCCTCTGACTTGTTGGTTGCATTATTAATAGTGTTTTATTCAAAATTAATCTGTACGATTCATATGGTTAAGGAAAATCCGCAGTTGAAGTATCCTTCTACTACTCTAATCAAGTGAAATTCTGATTCTGTTATCTTCAGTGTAATAATTGAATGTTGGTCTTAAGTAAGGCGACCTGATTTTAATACTTCATGTTTCAAAAGATCCAGTTAACTTGTATAGATTTATTGTTGTCTGCTCTAAATTTTGAGTATTTGGGTTAACTTAGATTTCGTTTGGGAAGAATGTTTTGGTGAATATAGATTTAGGAAATTATTCTTTTCATATTCCGTGCAAGGGTTTTGTAATCGAAGCGTAAGTATGTTTTCAATGAAACACAAAATTTATACGTTTATTTTAGGAAGTTGTTGTCTTATCGATCGGTGATTTTAAGAGCATAGATTGCTTTGTTCTGAACGAATAACTCGATCTGTATCGGTAAGTGGTGTTAATGTTTATACGTGAAATTCTAACGATGTTTATTGATAGCGTTGTTTGGTCCTGGTTGTTTGGTCCTGATTGTTTGACTCTGATTGTTTGTACCGACTGTTTGTTCCGGCGTTGTTAATTGTTATTTCTTTGTGCCGTCATCATATTCATATGGTTGTATTGTTATTGGTACTGTCTCAAGTGATGACATATTGAGGGCACGCATACAGGCGAGATTCCTGTGTACCGATCCACCTGTCAGTTTAGAAACCGTTGTGGACGGATACTAGTTAAGCATATCGGACATCTGGTAAGAAACCCACTTTTTTGGCACTGCTATTTGTGTTTGAACACTTGCTACGAGCAACTAATTCCAACCTTGGTATAATTGTGATAATAAATTTAAAGTATATACAAGAGAAAGTTGTGAACTTGAGCCAACTGATTTGAATTTTTCTTATCAGGAATATAATTGCAAGTTGTGTGAAACGTTATTATATTAACATTGAGGTTAAAGGTATACCAAGCTCCTCATGATATTTTTATAGTTAATTAGTAGGTTGATTTGACCGTTAATGTTTATGTTGGTAAAGATTCAGAAATTATTTACACCCGCATGATAGTGAATTCAGTTAAAAGTAAGATCAATACAATCATATGGTGTTATTCTTGATTTGTTTAGTAAACAGGTGATTGATGGGGAATTAAGGAATGATATAAATTGATAAAGATATGCAAATTATGATGAAGGACCAATTGCTTTTGTAGCAATAACGATAATGGTGGAGCGGTTATGTAATAACTAAAAACAACTACAAACTAATTAAGGAAGGGTATAAATACCTTAAGTCCTGTGCCGCTGTGGGCAATGAACTTCACACACAAAAGCTTTTTTACGGAGAACCAGTAACACGCACGAATGGTGTCGGTCTCGCTTTGAAAAGCTCTCACACAACCGGCTTCTTCAAGGGTTCGGATGCGACTTGCTTCTGTAAAGGCTCGAGTACGACTGTCACTTCACGCACTCACTGCCGGTATATAATGTTTCACTGACAACTGTAGGATGCACGCACTGACGGTATTTATTGTCACAAAATACCGAATTGTTCGATGATGACGTAACATACCGCCCACCAAATTCATAGAATTTTGAAAAGGAGGGAAGTAGGTTGGGTGAAGGAAATCACATGGGATTTGACCTTGCTAGGAAAACAGGTAACGAAAGATAGGGTGGTGCACTACAGCGAGCGATATTACCAACTATGCAAAAATAAAAATATATATGTAAATAAGCAAATATGTAAAAATAATATACTACTATACATGTAAAAAATGTGTATATATAAGGTTATCATAAAGTAAGGGATATATTTTAAATTATGATAACTTTTTAACAAATTAAGTTAATAACAAGAAATAAATGAAATCTAATTGCTTATGAAATGGGATTTAGTATGCCCAAAACAGGTTACGGCAATTGCTCAATATGACCTCCATTTTGTTGTTGTAAGATCACCATCCTTACCTCCAAATTGTACACAGCATTTCGTAACATTTCTGGTTGAATTGTACCAATTTGCTCCGTAATACTGTCTTTTAATTCTTGTAGCGTAGTTGGTCGTCTTCTAAACACTAAACTTTTTAAAAAACCCCACAGCCAGTAATCCGCTGGGTTTAGATCAGGTGATCTTGGTGGCCATGAATTTACGAAATGTCTGCTTAACACGCGATCTTGAAAACGTTGGTTAACAATTCTTTGACTGGTCGAAAATGTGCGGAGTGCTCCATCCTGCATAAAAATGATGTTTTCAATTCCGTAGTGCTCGTTTTGCAGCTGTGGAATAACATAATTTTGTAACATTTGCAAATATCGTTCACCATTTACAGTTACAGATACGGCTTGTCCATTCTGCATTTCCTCGTGAAATACGGACCAATAATAAAATCAGCTGTAAAACCGCGCAAGCGGTGACTTTCTTGTCATGAAGACCTTTTGAACGATTTGTTGCGGATTTTCTGCAGACCAGATTCTACAGTTTTGAGTATTGACTTCACCATTCAGAGTAAAATGTGTCTCATCTGTCCATAAAATACGGGATAACCTTTCGGGTTCAATTTCCATCTGAGCCATTACTCGCAAAGAAAAATCGTACCTAGTAGCCAAATCTGCGTCCTTTAATTCAAACAGCATTTTCAGTTTATATGGATCATGTTTAGAATTTTGCGTAAAATTTTCCAAACCGTGGTATACGGCATTTGCAATCGCTTGGATATCGCATTTGCACTGCTGATTGTGAGTGAATTGCTTCTGGCTATGTCTTGATTTTCATGAAGAACCTCTGCAACTTGGACATCACTAATTATTGGTAAGTCAGTTACAGACCCTGTTCTTTCAAATTTTTGTATCAAATTGCGGTACGCTTTCATTTGACAGGGTCCCGCTCTCAAACCCATTCTCGTGCGAAATCTTCGTAATCCAGCGGTGTAATTTCTGCCGGATTCATAATAGCACCGAACTAAACCAATTCTTGTTTGTAAATCCATGTTATTACAGTTGAGTCGTTTGAACTCAACGTTTACTTGAGTTTTAATTTCAAAATAAAACTTCAAATTGAATAATTTCGTTTTGACACTAGTGTCAACAATTGTTATGACAACGCTTTTGTTTTTCATAGATACGGTAAAATCCCATTCATTAAGCAACTAGATTTCGTTAATTTTATGTTACTAACTTAATTTATTAAAAAGTTGTAATGATTTAAAATATATCCCTTACTTTATGATAACCTAGTACATCTAAACATAAAAATAAAATTAAAATACCAGTAGCGGTGCTAGTTTGACCAAAGGTCGTTCTAATGTGCCATGTGCAGGTTTGATCTGGGTAATACGTGCTGCCAGTAGGTCTCCCATAGGAGGAGTTACCAGGACCGGTTTGGTACGAAAACATCTATGACATGATGATAAATAACTTCGGATTGAATTTTTAATAGAAAGGATCCAGAAATTCTGTTGGATAAAATACGCTGTGGTGTTAACACCAGGATGGCAATACCTTTCATGAGTTGACAGAATGATAAGTTCGGTTAATCGGTGCCGCTGAGGCAATAACGCAGGAAACTTTTCGAAATAGGAAAGCGAAGAATGTGTCAAGCGCCCACCTACTCTTAAGATGTTTTGTGGATCAACAAATGGAGAAAGTTTTCGCAAGCTTTTAGGTAACTTACGGTTTGCCTTGATCGAAGCTATTTCCTTTGAAAATGTAACATTTTGTACATGCCGAACGATAACCATGAGAGCATTGTGTAATTCAATGTCTGTTAAGGGACCCGTATGACGTTGAGCCATGGGTTTAAAAAATCTATAAATGTAAGCCACGATGCCTTGGATTTTATATAACGATGAAAAGCGACTTAGTAAAATGTCAATGACGTTTGGATCTGTTTGAGCGACAAATGTTAGGATCTTCTTTTCCGTAGTTACCTCAGCAATTGAGGTTGACAATGTTGGTTGAGGCGGCCACGAGTCACTAGGGTAGTGAAGCCATTCAGGCCCCGCCCACCATAGCGAACATGAAATAACCGCGCTTGGCATTAATCCCCGAGATGCAGGATCAGCCGGATTATGCGAAGATTTAATATAAAACCATCGGCTAGGTGCAATGCTTTCTTGAATGTGGCTAACACGGTTTGCCACAAAAGTTTTCCAACGAAAAGGTGGAGAACGTATCCAAGTGAGAGCGACCGTAGAATCACTCCACGCTGAAACATCGGAGATGTCACTCAAGCCTTGATAAGACCGAATGGTAAAAGAAAGTAAATCGGTTAATAAAATGGCGGCACATAATTCCAAACGTGGAATTGAAATGCGCTTAATTGGAGCTACTTTTGTTTTAGGGGTTACAAATTGTACAGTTATTTCTCCAGTAGTTTGATTTATGAACTGGAAATACACTACCGCTGCATACCCTACCTCGCTAGCATCGCAAAACCCATGCAAATGACAAGTAAAAGGATCCGAAGGGGGTAAACAACGTGGTAACTTTAGTGACGATAATAACGGCAACTCTTCTTGATACTGCTGCCATTGAGACGAAATGTCTGCTGGTGGGATGTCATCCCAATTCAAACCTAACATCCACAGATGCTGGATTAGGCGTTTTGCAAAAAGTGTTAGTGGTGCTAAAAATCCTAATGGATCATATATTCTGGCAACTTGCGAAAGTATGTTGCGCTTTGTACATATTGGGTTTAATGGTTTAACCCGAAATGAGAAAATATCTTCTGTAGGTGACCATTGAAGACCTAATATTTTTATTGATTCGTCCGAATCAAAATCGAGAGAAGTATATTGGTAAAAATCTGACGGAATGCCTTCCAAAATAGAAACTGAATTAGAACTCCATTTTCGAAGTTCAAACCCAGCCGAATGTAAAAGTCGAACAAGTTGATCTTTAATTTCGCGGGCCGATTGTATAGAATTTCCACCGGCGACGAAATCATCAATATATAGATTTGACCGTATAGCCTCAGCGGCTAACGGAAACCTTTTGCCTTCGTCAATGGCTAATTGCTGAAGAGTTTTTAATGCTAGATAAGGCGATGACTTAATACCATAGGTCACTGTATTAAGCTGATAAGTCTGAATGGGTTCTTCTGCGGAGAACCGCCAAACAATTAACTGAAACTTTCGATGTTCTTCGGTAACCAAAATTTGTCGATACATTTGGCGAACATCACAAGTGAAAACGAAACGATGAGTACGAAATTTCAGTAAGATTGACGAAATGTCGTTTTGGAGACTAGGTCCAGTCAATTGAGTGTCATTAAGTGACACGTTGTTTTTCGCCTTTGCAGAGGCGTCAAAAATCACACGAATTTTAGAAGTATGACCTTCCTCTTTAAACACAGGGTGATGGGGTAAAAAATAATTATCGTTCCCAACGGGCGGAGAATCGAGTAATGCCATATGACCCGCATCAAGATAGTCCTGCATGAAATTGTTGTACTGTGCGCGTAGCTCCGGTTGAGCATGCAATTTGCGCTCCAACGAAAATAGTCGTTTTTTAGCCATGTCAAAGGACTTATCAAAAACGGGCAAAGTATCGTTGAACGGTAACGCAACAATAAAACGACCGCTAGGGTCACGAGAAAACGTGTTTTCAAAAATCAAATCTGCCTTTTCTTCCTCCGGAGAAGTATAAGGCTTGGATGGCAGTTCTTCTATCTCCCAAAACCGCCTTAGGGTCTGGTCGATAGGATCTTCTACAGAAGTAAAAAATGCTTGGACAGTATCAGACTGCAAGCTTTTTGTGGGACCAATGATAGTCCAACCAAAATTGTATTTATGGCGGCAGGCTGAAGAAACTTGCCATGTATAACACCGCCATTGATGATGAACGGATAAACATCTGCCCCAAGGAGCATGTCAATAGTTCCTGGAGAGTTCCAGGTCGGGTCTGCAAAGTGCAGGCCGCATAAGTGTTCCCAATTATTAGGAACTTCAACGCTAGGTAATTTGCCAGATATTGACGAAAGCACAAAGGTTGTGACTTCTAGAGATTTTCAGAGTCTAACATAGAGCGAATGGTGCAGCTGACGGCACCCTATTGACTGCTGAAGTTGTCTGCCCAAGTCCATAAATCGGAACTTGAGAACGTATGCGTGGAAGCCAAAGTTTGCTCACGCAATCGTCTCGAATAAAGCTAAGCTTGAGAGCCAGGGTCTAAGAGTACCCTGATCGGTTTGTATCTACCAGACCGGTCTTGAACTTCCACAACAGCAGTGGAGAGTAAGACAGTAACCCCAAGATTTGGATTCGTCTGTGAAGACAAAACATTTGCCGGACTAGGAGAGGCTGACTGCGTCCTATTGGCATTTTATGCATAGGTGTAGCGATCGGTTCAGCTGAACGGCTAGAAGCAGGTTGCGGTTCAAAATGTAGCAAGGTATGATGCGGCTTGGCGCAAGTTCGACAGGAATTATAAGATTTGCATTGCATGGACGCATGGTCTGTTCGTAAGCAATTTAAACAAAGGCGTAAGCGTTTGACAATGTCGAAACGTTCCGTCGGAGTTTTCTTTAGAAACGATTGACATCTATAAATTAAGTGATTGCCTTTGCAAGAAGGACAATGGTGCGAAAATAAATTCTTTGAGTCACTGGAGCTACTTGGTGTGTCCAGTGAGACTACGTTAGAAGAAACTCTTGGTTTAAATTGAAACGCTGAGGATTTCTTAGGCACTGATGTGTGAGATGTATGGACAGTCGTCGAATAAGAAACAGGTGCGGTTGAAGAAAAGGTTTCCAACGCTGCACATTGTTGGGTTAAAAAATATCTCAAATCCTCGAAATTAGGTATTTGCTTCGGATCCGATTGGAGTTCGAAGCGTTTTCTAGTGAACGGATCAAGTTTTTCTAAAAGCAAATCGACTAGAATAAAGTTCCAATGTTCAGTGGGAAACTTTAAGTTAGTTAGAACAGCAAGGTTCTCCGAAAAACAATCAATAAGTGCCCTAAGTTTCTTAGGGTCTTCTGATTTTAAAGATGGAAAGTCTTTCATTGCTTTCCAATGCAAAGTTGCCAATAAACGCGGATTGCTAAATCTCTCACGCAAGGCGTTATATGAGATAATAAAGTTATCGCCCGAAATGGGTACAGATTTAACGATTTTTAAAGACTCCCCGGTACAAGAATTGATAAGGTAATTTAATTTTTCGATATTGGACAGCGACTCGTTATTATAGACCAGACTGTCAAATAAATCGATAAAGGATGCGAATTCAGTTACCTCATTCTTAAAGAGTGGGAGCTTTAACGGTACCAATTTTGATACCGTGCTGCTTGGAGCATTTTCGATGATTTGTGGTGCTTTCATTTCTTGCATCGTTTCGAGATGCAGCAGTATGCAAAAATAAGCGGAATCTACTTCCTTCCGTACAGCGTTGTAAGTTAATGATTCTACATCGTCACAGGACGCCAAGACAGCAACTAAAATTGTATTGAAATTTGTATAAAGGTCATGTATTCCCCTTGTTTGAATAAGGAACAATGCCTTTAAAGTTGGGTCACTTTGTATAGTATTACAAAGCTCAAACATTTCTAAAATACGTGTTTTCAGTAATTGGAGTTCTACCACATGTGCCTTCTTTGGAGCCATAGTGACTGTTATTGTGAAAGGCCTACAATAAAATGTTGTAAAACGGTAAAGCTAAATGTGCACTGAGAAATATTAAAATATTATGAGTTTGTTCAAACCACGAAAAGGTAAGACAGCGTATAAACCAATAAATCACGTTTTATGACTAACGGTTCGTCAAACAAAGTGTTTAGATAAGATGTACCGCTTAACAACCCGAGCGGTTACGGTCGGCCTTTACTTCAAAGCTCACCGAAACGTGGTTTTAACGTATTTGCCGAAAGATGCAGCTTAACGTGTTTGCAAGAAGAATGCAGCTTTTACATTATATTACCCTTTGCAGATGTTCAATATTTTACCGTAAACCGACTGAAAGGTTTGTATTGATACTAAAAACGTGCAATAGCTTTTAAATACAGAGTAAATCCCTTTCCTTTTTCGTTTAAGAAGTATAAAGCGATTTATAGTTTTCAGGTTGCTTTGTGTTTTATGCCGCTAAAATAAATTTAAACTGAAAACTAACACATTTGACACTAAAGTATTTGTATTTAATTTAACGAAAGTATGTAGCTAATATTGTACATATTCTAACCCGCTAAATATGGAGTTTGAACACAAATTTAAAACTAAAATATTTAATTAATTAAAAAGCTCGCTGGAATGCAAAATAATATTTAATTTAGGACATGCGAATACCATAAGACTGGTGAATGCGGATCGAATTAGGACCAATGATTAATGGGGGATTAAGGAGTGATATAAATTGATAAAGATATGCAAATTATGATGAAGGACCAATTGCTTTTGTAGCAATAACGATAATGGTGGAGCGGTTATGTAATAACTAAAAACAACTACAAACTAATTAAGGAAGGGTATAAATACCTTAAGTCCTGTGCCGCTGTGGGCAATGAACTTCACACACAAAAGCTTTTTTACGGAGAACCAGTAACACGCACGAATGGTGTCGGTCTCGCTTTGAAAAGCTCTCACACAACCGGCTTCTTCAAGGGTTCGGATGCGACTTGCTTCTGTAAAGGCTCGAGTACGACTGTCACTTCACGCACTCACTGCCGGTATATAATGTTTCACTGACAACTGTAGGATGCACGCACTGACGGTATTTATTGTCACAAAATACCGAATTGTTCGATGATGACGTAACAACAGGAATAAATTTATGTATTGTATTGTTTATTTTTCTAGTGCTATTATATATAAATGTTAAGATATGTAGATTGGAGTATCTTCCCGCAATTCAAGAACTTCCTATGTTCGTTTTGAAGGAGCTCAGCCGTGTATTAGTTTAAACTTAGGTGGCGCTATATGTAAGGGTTATTATTATTATCGAATTTCAGGTTACCATCTCGACAGGGGAGCGAATTGAAGTGTGACCCCACTCCATCCTTGTGACTGCGTTAGCTGTGGAATACGCCGCCTGGCTCCTGCTGCTTCATCGGCATATTTGTCTTGTCTTGTGTTGTACCGTTTTAAGTAAGTTAAGTTGCTACAAATCTCTGTGGTAACAACGTCTGTGGCACCACATTTCAAAGGTTTTTACCTTTTTCTTGTCCGCTTCTCCTACTGTCCAGGTTTCAGAGCCGTACAGTGCTATGCACCACACATATGCTTTAAGCAATCTTTTCCTTGTTTCTATGTTTGTTGTCTTTGAACACAGCGGTTGCTTTTTCTTGTTAAATGTAGCACGACTTTGTGCTAATCTTTATTTTATATCTCATGTTATTTGGCTTCCTAGGTAGCAAAAATCCTTAACCTCTTGTAAGTTCTCGTTACCTATTTGTATTCTTGTTTTTGATTTATTTTCTCCTCCTTTGCATACTAGTACTTAAGTTTTATTTTTGTTTTTATACCGTATCTCTGTTAGAACTTTTTCCATTTCATTAAGAGCACCTTCTAACTCTTCTTTGCTAGATGCTAATACCGCTGTATCATCTGCAAATCTAAACATATCAATCTTTTGTCCCTGCATAGCAATTCCAAATGTTTTCTTGCATTTGACAGTATTCATTGCCTCTTCAATGTACAGGTTAAAAATTAATGGGGATAAGGCACATCTCTGTTTCACCCATTTCCTAATATTTACTTCTTTACGTTCCTGCTCTAATTCTATTACCGCTATTTGCTCTTTGTATAAGCTATGTACTAATCTGTCTATCCCCAGAAGAGTATTGTTTAGGTAAGGTAAAATCTTGAAGATAGCTTTGACAAGAAAGATAGGTAACAAACCATTTGCGGTTCGAAATGTTAACCAGGTAAAATAAAATCTCTGAGATATTCCACAGGAAAAGATAACTCACCAACCATTCATGGTCATATATTAATTAGATAAGATATCTCCAAGATAATTTCAAAGAAAAAATAAACATAAAACAATTTATGCTTTAACCTAATAATAAGATAAGAAAAATTCAAAGAGAAGATAACATAAAAATTAATTTTGATTCGAAGGCCTTACACTTGTCGAGGCACACCGTCCCACTTACAAATATAATAACAGAAAATGGACTCCCAAGGGAGTAGAGTGATCCTGTAGGAACCTGGGAAAAGGATTTTTTTACTCATGCCCTTCCAAGTGAAGATGTTCTGTGAAATGAACAGCACGAGGGGCCAAATAGAAATGGGAACACAGTCCTTCCATCCCCACATCACTTAGGAAGGAATCAATCTGCCCACAGGTCAAATCAAATAAATTACGATACACAGCTAGACGGAGGTTCCCCACACCCATGGCCCAATGTCGTGATGCAACAATCCAAGTATGCAGTGACTTAGAAAGTAAAAGGTGTAAAGGTTAAAGAGGGAGATGGGATATTTGGAGCTTTATATCAACCAGGGGAGAATGAAGAGGTAAGGGGCAACCCCGCCGCGCCGGTACGCGAGCCACTAATGACAGTTGGTAGCGTTATTAGATAATGTAAAAATGGCGCGCAAATTATAGATGACGTCACACAATATGCAAATTATTGCAACATAAGTACACAAATTTTCAAGGAAAACAAATTTTAAAGAAAACCCCAAAGGGGGCACTCACGTGAACATGTAGGGCTTCCTTCAGGATTACTCCATGATGGTCGGCCGTGACTTCGCTAATCTTTCGTGCGTCGGCTGCTTTGCTAATCTTTCGGGCGTGGCTGCTTTGCTAATCTTCAGGCATGGAAATTCTTGAGCCAGGTTGAATCCAAATTCGATTTATCTTCTCTCTATATATAGATACAAATAAGGTAAAGGGGACAGGTAAAGACACGATAATTTTGGAATCACAGGAAACCTACATATCAGAAAAAGACACGATACGATACGATACCACTACACTTGTTTACATCTCGAATGCTAGTCCCAACACGTATCGGAAATCCACCACTTGCCCTCCTGGCCCACCGCGTCGGCGCAAATCTCCCGCAACGCCCTATCTGAAGTGACGGAAATACGCACACAAGTCTTTTTAAATTTATGGCGTGAAATTCTTACATATTAACACTTAATTGAGAATGTCTAGTGCCGAATTTTTTGGCACGTAACAGTATTGAGCAAAAGCGATAGAAAAAATGATGGGGAAGCACTACTCCAGCAACCAAAGGGTAGTCGGCAGCCCGGAGCAAGGAGTACTACGCTTATGTAATGAATGGTTGTCACTGGACTGTCAGGTCTAACACTGGAAAAAACGTGTTGAAAACGCAGATAGATATGAGAAAATGGACTTTTAGGATAAGCATTCTAGGGAAAAAGCAGAGAATAGAGAACGTGCCTATTAAAACAGATTGGTCTAAGAGATCATCTGCAATATTAACGATAAGATTTCAAGATTTCAACATGTCAATAATTAAAAACAATTAGACTTCAAATGAGACCTAGATAAATCATCTTCCTACTGAGCGCATTTATTGCGGTAAGAAAATCAAATAAAGGTAACACAGCCAAGTTAAATATACCCAGACGATAATGTCAAAAACAAATAACTACTATGGACACAAATAACTGTATGATAGACAGTTAATCGAGAATAAAGGTAAGAAAATTTTGAATACACCGAAACAATAAGGAACAACTTTTAAATAACAAGGCGACACGTTCCAGAAAAAAGAGAAAAATGCATTGACGTCCCTATGATATAAAAACGATTAATAACGGAATTTGTAATAAATGATTGAAATATATGCGAAAGAAAAATTACATTGAATATAGATTTTTTTTGTATTTGCAATTGTGGAAATCGACTTATTCTTCATAGTTATAACTTGTGATTCTATGGGTATTCAAAGTGTAAAGCATCAACTCCAGATTTGTTGAGTTGTTGAAACAAAAGATATGTGAATCGCGATAAAAGAATGCATTGGGTTGTGGAGTAATAGCAGGGTAGAGATGGAAATTGAAAAGAAACAGAATCATTTAAGAGTAGGGACGTAAGTTGATAGAATTTGTGAAACTGTCTCTGTC
This sequence comes from Platerodrilus igneus, assembly GCA_036346225.1. Lineage (NCBI taxonomy): Eukaryota > Metazoa > Arthropoda > Insecta > Coleoptera > Lycidae > Platerodrilus > Platerodrilus igneus. The sequence goes on along the minus strand of JARFIW010000229.1, from coordinate 6,527,966 downwards.
ATTTCCTGAATACGACAGGAAGTATTTGTAATAAATGAATTTATATACAGTAGCTTAAGAATTTTTAGGGAAAGTTTAGATATATTTAAGCAGTGTATATGTACTAGAATTTAATGAGTAAATTGATTGTAGCGTTATTGAACAATTTTTAATTTATACATTCAAGTAAAACTAAAGAGTGAAGGGATATTTAGTAAAGTGGTTAAGTCAGGTACCAAGACATCGTTGTCCGGAGGTTTAGCACCAGGCGTTATTCAGAAGGTAAACAGTGTACCTACCATAAAAAGTAAAAGAAGGATTCAAAATTGTAAGTAATAGTTTAACAGTAATCTCCTACAGGGATTTTACAAGGTTAAGGGTATTCTACAAAAACCTCACCAGTGAACTGTTATATTAAATTCAAAAAGTATTGAATTACATTTTTTAAAGTCCACGAACCTTAAGAGTATAAACTCGATGGAGGAAAATTATAGAGGGTTTATTACAAATGATGTACTTAATGTTAGATAATGACATTTATTTTTACTATCCAGCTTATCAGTTTTTAGCTTTGGTTCATGAACTCAAACTTACTTAAACATATTAATCATTAATTGCTTTTCAGCGACTGATAGTATTGATTAACAAATTAACGAAACTTTTCTTTGATCAGAGTAGTACTACATTTATTAAATCTTTTCTTGAGAATAGAAGTCAAAAAGTATATTTAAATGGTAAACTTTCCAAGAATCTTATTGTTGCCAATGGTGTTCCTCAAGGATCCATTTTGGGACCAATCCTTTTTATTTGTTTTATTAATGAACTACCTTATCAGTTGAATAATGGAAATGTGATTTTGTATGCGGATGATACAACCTTCTATTATCAGGGTTCTGATATGCAACAACTTTTAATTGAAAGTAAATACACTCAGGATCAGGCATCCAACTGGTTTGTCAATAATAACCTTTGCTTAAATGAGAACAAGACAACCCAATTGTGTTTCACTTTAAAAACAAATGACTATAATACATCAAACTCTGTGAATTTTCTTGGTGTTACTTTGGATAATCTGCTGAGCTGGGACTGTCACTGTATAAGCTTGAGCTCTAAACTTTGCAAAACTCTCTTTTTTCATAAGTTCTCTCAGGGACTCTCTATCTTTAAATATATTAAAATCTGTTTATTTTGCCATGTTTCATAGTCATTTAAGTTATGCAATCGAAGTTTGGGGACATTGTTCAGCTGCAAACCGTATTTTCGGATTACAAAGGCGAGTGATCAGAGTCATGGCACACTTAAGCTACAGAGCCGACTGTCGAAAACAGTTTATCGATTTTAACATACTTACCTTTCCTTGTGCTTATATTTTTAGTTGTGTAGTATGGGTTAAGAAGCATATCAATGATTTTGATGTTCATGCCAGTGTACACCATTTTGATACACGGAACAAAAATAAAATATTGGTCCCATATCACAGAATAAAGAGAAGTAGATATGGTCCCAATTATTATGGATTTAAATATTTTAATGCTTTACACAACAGTATTCAAACTTTACCATTAGATAAGTTCAAAGAAAAAATTAAACGGTTTCTAATTAGCAATGCTTTTTATACAACTCAAGAATATATTGAAAATGCAATACAATTGGTAGCTTAGAGCAAACTTAGCATCCACACTTTTATCCTTGTGATATAAATTTTTAAGTTATATGTACATGATCATTGCTGTTACACATTATTATGTCGGACCATTGATGTTATACACATATGTGTTTCATCAACATCTTAAATGTAATAAATAAATAAATAAATAAAAAGTATCCCAAATTCCAAAGTCTTGCATTTTTTGCAAGCAATGGTGCAGTGTAACTTGCGGTGCAGAATTCATAATACAGTCAAAAATTGATGATTGCTGCAGAGAGAGATGGTTAATGGTTCAGTTTGAACAAGAATGATTTTTATAATTGGGATAATGCATTACAATATACGTTAACAAAATCAAATACAAATCTGTATAACGGCTAATGTCACATTTGATATCAATTACGAGTTACATGTAGGGTTGAAAATGTAGTGTGAATTGTCAAATGTGCCTTGAAAGTTTCTTAATTTCTGTAATTTTGGTGTTTTTTTGTTATCATTTATCAAAGTATTATATACTTTGTTTGAATAACAATTTAGAGATGAGAAATAGTCATATTATAAAAAATTATTTTGCTTTTGTTCCAAGCGAGTATGAACATCATTTTTGAAGACTATTTTATTATTCTATACAAACATTTTACAGTCATTTCAAAAGAATATGTATACAAAGTAAATCTGACATTTTATATGTGTAGGATTTATTATTTTGAGAAATATGATTACTGTGAATGTTGTGTGAGAGAGTGCAATTCATTACCATTAATAATATTGGCGATCTCAAATTGTCTGTGAATTGTAGATCACTACAAACTTTAGAAATGTATATATTTTTTTAGTTCAAACAAATGATCATACACTTTTTTTAGGTAAAGAATTTAAGTGATTTACAAAAGCATGATTTACATCTTGCTAGATTAGAATGGGAGTTAATTCAACGTAAGAAACTCGCAGGGCTTTGTAATACTTTTGAAGAAGAGAAGAAGCAAATAGCAGCAGGTAAATCGTTTTGTTTATATTTCATTGATATTTACTCCAAAATTGTTTAGATATAATCAAGATCAAAAACAGGTTGGCAGGATTAGCACCAAGACTTGGAGTTGTTTTAGAAGCTACTAAACCTCTCCAGGAATACTTGGGTTGGGCATTAGAAAAAACGTATACAGACCACAAATTTGCAGCTTTATTACCTAACCCGTTGTATTTGTTATATGCTTATGCAGATGCTTATCGAAATGTATATGGTGAGTTTTAAATTGTTCAGTTTGTCTTTAACTTTTATATTGCATCTAAGTAAATAGTGCACAGTTTGTTAGTTTAAATTGAATTATTTTACATTTCTTAAATTTTAACCTTACAAGTGCAAAGTTATTAACATTCCAAAAACATTACATGTAATGCGCATATTTCTATTTAAGATTCGTTTATTTTTCAAATGAGATGTTTATTACAGAAATTCCTGCCTTGTTACTTACTTAATTATTCTTGTCATTTTATCTTTTATTTTCACATGCATGAAAAATATGTTCCAACGTAATATTTCTTTTTTCAGCATTGAATGAATTTTCAACTTCATATTCTCTTAGTTTCTATATTTTTTGTCGCTTGTTTGTGAATGACAGTAATATTCCTTACCACAAAGTTAAATATGAGTTCACAATATTCTTCTCATAAACAACATTTTAAATACACAATTCACAATTATTTTTTACATTGTTACCGTAATTAACAAATTTTAAACACATGAGAATTATTTATCAATAAATTCTTAATTTCGTTCTGAATGGACCTGCACCCTGAAGAAGTTCTAGTTACTAAAACTGGTGGAACGGCTCAAGAGTCCCAGTGATCTAAAGAGCCGAACTATAGGTCCAACCAAATTAGTAGGGTCTTTAATGAGGAACCGACTAAGACAGGTCCCCCGTAAGAGGGCAGCATTTCTTTCGGTACTTAGATTGGCAGAGACCATATGGGCCAGTATGACATTCTTAGACATACTACTGTGAAGTAGAAGGCAATGGGAAACCACCACATTACTCCCAAGTACACAGCGTACTAAAATTGATATATAAGATGATAGCATCCTTTGGGGCAAAATATTCCGGAGTTAAAGTAGTCTCCCATTCAGATCTCTGGGAGGGAACTACTTTGGAAGATGTGATTGGTAAGTATAAAAAAAGAGTCGTGAACATTCTGCGAGTCGGAATGTGGAATGTCAGAAGTATGAAGCAAGTAGGTAAACTAGAGAACTTGAAAATTGAAATGGATTGGTTAGCATCAGACATCGTAGGGATCAACGAAGTTCGGTGGCCAGAGATGGGGGATTTTTGGAGCGAAGTCTTTAGGATAATTCACACAGGATCAGAGAAAGAAAATTTGGGTGTGGGGTTAGTTATGAGTAAAAGGATAGGACACTGTGTAGAAAACTACCTACAAAAGAATGAAAGAGTACTGATGGTTAGATTTGCATCTAAACCGGTAAATACGGTAATAATACAAGTATACATGCCCACCTCTAACTTCAGTGAGGAAGAGGTAAACCAATCTACAAAGACATTGAAGAAATACTAAGATACGTCAACGGACATGAAAATTTAATAATTATGGAGGATTTTAATGCAGTGGTAGCGAAGGAGCGGTAGTAGGTTTATTTGGTTTAGGCACTAGAAACGACAGGGGAAATATGCTGTTAGAATTTTACAACAACAATTTAACCATCACAAACACATTATTTCAACATCATGCTAGAAGACGATACATGTGGACGATTCCAGAAGATATAGGAAAATTTCAAATAGACTAGGAGATATAGAAAGATATCAAATACATTACAATCTTGTTAGACAACGGTTTATGAATCAAGTAAAAGACTATGGTAACTATCCAGAGCAGATATATACACTGACCACAACATCTAAATTATGGTCGCTTTAAATTAAAAATTTAAGAAAAAGGAGCGAGAAAAGATACTTTTACTTTGAGCAACTAAAAGATAAAGATATCTACAAAAGATTTGAAAAAAACTCAAATGAATTGCTGAAAGATATAGGGAAAATTTCTCATACTAAAGAAATAGAAATATAATGGAATTACATTAAATCGAGCTTAGACATGGCGGCCGAGATATTTTGGGGTATGCACAAAACGAAAATAAGAAACAATGGATAACAAAGGATATTCTGAATTTAATAGAAGAAATATGAAAATATAAAAACAGACGAGACGAAGCTGGAAAACAGATACAAAGCCATAAAATGGGAACTAACAGCACTAGAACAGGAATCAGACCTTGAAAACGATGAGTTCAAACGTAACTAATAGTCACTATACCAAAAAAAAGAGGCTTGGATAGATGTGAAAATTTTTGAACAATAAGTTTGACAGCACAAGTATCAAAAATATTAACTAGTAGAATTGTACAAAAACGGACGGAAAAACGGGCTGAAGAAGTACTAAGCTAAGCGGCTATAAAACTTGATAGTTGCGTTTCGTACTAAAGTTGAGAGGGATGAATCGTTCGAGGGGTTGAAGCTGCGAGGGCTATAAGGTTGGGTTCGACCTTGAAATTTTATCCTACGTTGCTTAGATATTCTTATTCATATTATCTTACAGGTCCCTCCGGCCCAATAGAATAAAATTTTTTTCAACTTTTATTAATTTATAGCACTGTCTTGTAACACAACTAAGGATATTAGTTTTTTTTTTTGTAAACGTTTCTCAAAATAAATTGAAATTGAAATTGCTTGAGCGAGTTTTTGTCACGCTTGTACTGATCTAACACAAGAAATTTTGGATTTTTGTTGGTTGTTCGTTTTCATGCTATGGGCCGGTTGACACATTAAAAAGTTAGGATCGTCTGCATTTTGCAGATTCAACCACCCGAACGCAATTATTTGCAGAAAGCGATTTTTCTGGTCGTGTTTCTTCTAATCTAAAGGTAGAACTGCGACATTTCTATTCCCATTCGTCTCAGTAGCCCATCGTTATTTCCATGCTTGAGGACCGGGGTTTTGGTTGCTCGGCTAGGTCAATTTTTTCTTTATTTCATCCTTTTTTATTTTTCATCTTCTACTATTCACAATAGAAGTAAATCCAACTTTTTTAGTGCCGATGCGGTCTGGAATGCCTAAATTATCACTTACATTTAATAAAATACATGTTGCATTTACTCAAAAAACTTTTGCAACGCCTAAGTTAATGTTTTAGCATAGTTTCTGGAATTGCTTTGAGGACTGTCGAACAGCGGACATTTACAATCTTTCACAAAGAATTGGTATGCATTTGAGCTTTGTCATGTAATGTGCATAACATGTATTTTAAAGTTTATTTGTTGCTACAAATTCATCAAATAAAAAGGCAGTTTCTTTACAATAACTTCTACAGAGCAGGGTGCGTTCCGAAACATGGCTTGGATTGTTAACTGCAGTTGCTTGAGTATTCTGCAATTATTACTTATTCCGATTGTTCATTTCACTAATGGGGTTAATATCTGTTGAGCTTTTATATTTACACTGTTTATTCGACAAATTTTATTGCCATTGGTAAAAACGAAATAAAGGTTGAATCGTGTGTTTATATTTACATTCTTACAACACATAATTATTACATACAGCTTTTGTTTTTTTTCCCCTTATTGGCCCTACCTTATCTTCTCGGGCCCTGGTTCATCCTAGCTAGGTCTGGCTGGCACTGCGTGCCCAATGGTTCCCGATGCTTCCCAATGGTTCCCAGTGGTTTCCAATGTTTCCCAATGGATTTTAAAGGTTCCCAATGGTTTTCATTGGTTCCCAATGGTTCTAACTGAGCGTCCCAAAGGGACCCTAAGCAACCCTAAATGGCCATAAGTGCCCTAAGTTACCCTCAGACTCTGTCTTACTAAAAACCTCCTAAGTTGGTGTAGCTGAACCTAAGTGGCTCGAAGTGATTATGGGTGGCCTTGGGTGATTTTTCAATTCTTTTTCCAAACTTTTTTCGACTGTTCGCTAATTTTCTAGGCTTTTTGGAGCTTTTCTCTGCTTTCCCGGAGCTTTTCTTGGCTTTTTGGAACTTTTCTCGAATTTTCTATGCTTTTTCGGAGCTTTTCTCGTCACAGTGCCTTAAATGCCCTAAAGCGGCTCTTAGGGTACCCTGTTCGGTCTTAAGTGGCTCCTAGAGGGTCCTATTCGGTCCTAAATGTCTCCAAGATGGCCCTAAGTTACTCAGAGTGGCCCTAAGAGGCCCTTAGTGATCCTAGAATTTTTCTCGGAGCTTTTCTTGATTGGGTACCCCTAAGTGTCCTTAGGCGGCTCCTAGTTGCCCTAGGCGGCCCTGAGTGTCTCTAAGTGAGGGAAAAATTTCCCAATACTTCATGTTTCTACCCTGTATAAATATAGGCATATTTTGTTTGCACTTTCATCTCCCCTAAATTAAAACGTGTTAGCCAGTCTTTGTGCTAAAGTTGAAAGCTGCGAATCGGTGCGAGCAGGTGGAGGTGTGGGGTCCGGTGGGGAATTTTTGCATGCGTTGCATAGGCCGGTTTTTATCGCGAAAAACCTGATAGTAAGGGAGAACTAGGGTTTTTTCCGGAAAAGATTAATTTGCAGCGACTTATTCGCCTATGTGTTAAGATAGCTATAGGTTCCCTCAAAAATTTCCGATCTGAAAAGCCGAACGAACCTTGCCACAAGGACGGCAATGGATCGGTTGGCGTTGGTGCTAGAGAAAAGAAAGATCGAGTTGGTTTCTAAAATTCGTATCCGGTCTCTAAAAATATTTAATGCATACAAGAAAACACTATTCACATCCTAAAACCTGAATTATTAACGGTTTGCAGGCTGGTACTATGGTATTTTTTAAAACATTTATTCAAATTTGTGTAATTAATTCGAGAAACTTCAAAAACAGGTTAGAGTACCGGCGTAGACGACGAGTAAGTAGCTTCAAAATCTATGGCGACACACTTTTTTTCAAATTTCTAAAATTAATACTTAAAAAAATCTAATATGTTTTAATAGCACTGATAATTTATAATTATTATGGGAAAGCATCACATTTTAATATACGTGGTCTATTTTTCAAGAAAACATTAAAAATTTAATTTGACGTTGATGAACGACACCTGAATATTTATTAGTATAGTTCCTAAAAGAATAAGCAGTCATAACCTTATGTCTATTTCTTAATTCCGAAAATATTAAATAATCAGTGTAAGCATTAGTAAGCTTATATTTCTTATGAGACATTTTTTTCCATAAGTTAAAGGTGTCAGTTCAGGTGAGTACCAGCAAGAAAAATTTGAGGTTTTCCAGCTACGAAGAGGCACATACAACTCCATGGTTTCATAGAGAATCTCATAAAATAAGCTAACAGCATCATCCAACTTCAGACCAGTTTACACAATTTTCCAATTTAAATTGACTTAAATGTGTAGTGATTATGTTGTAATTAGCATTACGAAAATCAAAGAAGTACTCTTTATATTCCAAACTGGTTTGTTTTACAGTTATTGATACTAATACGTTCAAAACTAGGTGGTGAGCATCACACGGCACTATCACATCATCAGCTGATGATATTACAATGTTTTCAATATTAGAAAATGAAAGATCCAACAAAACATTATTGGAATTACTTATATTATTCAATTGATGCAAATTTAGAGAACCGAATTGTTGAGTAATGTGATAAGAAAACTCTCTTTCATAGTTGGTGCAATTAGGTAAAAATTTACAATAAACGCTAAACTCATCATTTATCCACCCTGTATGAGGAAGATTATAATCACCAAATAACAACAACTTTTCACCAGAATACATATCCTTTGTATTAGTAACTGATAAGCAATGACTTAGGTAATCATCCGGCGGGGGACCTCGGTGGAAGGTAGAGTGCTCCAATAGTTAATGGCACATGTAAGCATTCAATTTTAACGAATAGTTGTTCAATATTTTGACAATTTTGAGATATTACACTACTACGTAAATTTGATTAGACAGCAATCAACACACTACCTCCTTTATTAAGGGTGATAGTTAAACTACTACGATCTTTCGTATATATCACATAATCATTAAGCATAATTTCTGGGTCTTTTATATCATTAGACAGCCAAGTTTCACTAAAAATTAACACATATTTTACAACAAAACTAGCAATTGAACTATGTAGCTCATTTAATTTTGTTCGGACACCATGCACGTTTTGGTAGTAAATACAAATGTTATTTAATTTTTTCGAGACAGTAGAATTAACTATTGTGGGAACACCATTTACATAACGGATAGTTTTGTTATTCACTCCAGAGCTTTTCAGATCCTCAAGATTTTGTCTAACTTTTTTTGAAGTAATCTCGCTGCACCCCTGTTACGTCTGAGTCAATTTGAACATTGCTAGTGTATTTCTTCTTATCTTAAGAATGGTAATCACTTCCTCCGTTTTATTGAAAATTACTTTCAGTGGACGACAATTCTCAACGAGTTTCCCGACACGAATAATCTTTACATTATCAACACTGACATTGCATATACTATTTATAATAGAATTTACTTCAGCTTTATCATTTAATCAGTACAACTTCCAATTTAAATTGCAAATTAATCTTCAAATCATTGATTTCATGAATTAAACTCGTCTATAAAGTGTTGTAGGTGTGCAAGTCAAGTTGCATCTAACAAACTTCATAGGCGTCATAGAAACGCAAACGTTAATGCTCTTTAATAATATACTCGTCAATCAACACATCTTAGAATCGAATAGACTCGCCCGGGAATTTTGATTATTACCATACAAACATTAAATACAATGATCCAGGTGGTGAGGTTTCGTTTGTTGTTGGAAATATATTGACATGCAATAACCAGGAGCAAGTAATAGTTTCTGATCTTCTGAATTTAACCTTTTATCACGGTACACCAAAGCCTGGAGGTTAAACCAGAAGGTCGTGTCTTTTGCACTAACGTGGATGATACTGCATGCCCTGCCGGCAAGGTACACCAAATTCTACCACCAGGTTCTGGACTTCCACCAAAAGAAGTTAGTTAGTAAAACATTATGGTATCAGCATCTACTGCTGAACGCGGTTCACCGAGACCCGATATCCGAGTCGTCCGTGACGTCCTCTTCTTTGCCGCCCACCATCACTGAAGCGGACCTAGCTGCATGGACGTGTGAATAGTATATCCAACACCAGTTCCGATGCCTTTTACGAAGAATTCGCCAGCAGTATGCCGTTCCACGCCTCGTATCACCGATAAGGGAACCTACACAGTACATGGCACTTGCTTTGATTGACCTACCATGTTGAGTGCCGTATACCGACGTTGATCCAACACAACTGTTATGTGCAGATTCCAGGCGACAACATATCTGTGAGTACTTACTCCTATGTTAATACATTTTAACGTAGGTTTCTTTTTGAGCCGTGTTTCTTAATAGAAACATGCATAAAAGTTCAAACTGAATCCAGGGCACGAATTTCATTTATTCTTGTGTACAAACATTACATGCATTTAAATTCGCACTATAAACTTTCTAACGCTAAAGGACATTTGCATTTCTAGCGTTAACACAATTTGTTCACATAAAAGCTCTATTCCCATGCATAAATTGAAGGACATTTGTGTATTGCACATGCACCTAGAATCTTATGTAACTGTTATTTTCAATTTCCTGTTATTGTGTATATTTCTTGCAGTCATTGTAAATAAATTACACATATTTGTTGTCTATTCATTAACCAAACAAAAGGTGATCCCACAAAACTACAACACTTGACTGAACACCCACAGTGTTTTATTATATATTAAAATGTAGATCTTACATTTTAAAATAATACACTTTAAGTAATAACTTGCTGCAAAATATTGTCTGTTTTATGTTTGAAATTAATTATGCAACATATTGCAACTATATCAATAGCATGTTCACTCACGGCGACTAATGAATTACTGACCTTCTACTTGCCACGCGCATCTGTTTAAATACATTCTTGCTTTTTATGACGTAATACGTTCTGGTACCTTCTTGTATTTTCTTGAATATACTAGTCTTCTTCCAATACATTTCATATTGAGTATTTAGAAATTTGAATTTCTCGATAGTTATAAAAGTCGAAATTAATTAAATTAACATGTTTTCATGTAAAAGTATGTCCTTTTGTTATTATAGATAAGAAAACCCTTTCAAAATAATACTTTATGTATTAAACGTTATTATTTTTAAAATACGATCCTTCAATTCTTAAATATGGATGAAATTTTCTTTTAGAACCATGTTTTGTGTTAAACATAACTAATACACATTTATACAGTACATTTCAAAAATATGTTTCCAATGTTGTGTATGCAAATATATAACCGATGTTGAAATTCTGTAAAGTCAATATTTTATTTTTTCTATATTAAAAAAATGGTAACTTTTAGAGTGCTATTTTTAATAACTAATGTACATCTTATACTTTTATGTTAAATAATATTTATAACTGACCTCATTTTAAAGCTGTGATCAAGCATAAAATATATGCAAAAATTTTGGTAGTTATTTATTTATTTACACTACTTTACAGGAATGCCCAATTACTAAATAGGCTAATTCAATTAAGATATATATGAAGCCAGATTTATAATGCTGGATATGACATAACAACTAGATATAGCTTTATAAATCTGTGCACAGTAAAATATGTTTAAGATGCGACAGTGTATCATTAAATATATCAGTGTCCACAAAATGTATTAAGTGTTGACCTCATCAAGTATACAGGAGAAAACTTTAGAGTTCCGCCAGTCCACCTGCCCTCCAGTCCGCCCGTCCGTTCGTCCGTCTATATAAATGTATATATTATAATTTTCCCCCTTTTTATATTATTGTTGGCAAGCTTAATTTACGAAAAATAGTTATTTGAACACAAAATTATAATGAGCCTTATTTGTACTTCAAATTGATATTTTTGGTTTATTCTGCTTGAAAATATCGGAGAATTTATTTTAGACAATTTTAAACTTTATATCGTATGAAACACTACGTATTTATCAGTTGCTGAAATTTTTGTAACAGCTTAAAATTATCTACAGATGCGCCAGTCATAGACTCAATCAGCATGGATTTTTATAATCTCAAGATTTGTTTTATTTCCGAAACTGTCTAACCAGGGTTCAGTGTCAGACGGTTTCAGATTCTTCACCTAGTGCTCCCACAGACACGGACCTATCTTGAATTCCGATAAGTCAATTACAAAATTGACATCTATTGGCTTTTATCAAATTGCCAATAACTTAGTAAAAGAAAAATTTATGAACAGCTACTTTTGTAGATGTAAATACCTAGTCCTTATATGAAGACGCACTGTTTAGATTGAATACTAATACCTTCAATTCCTCAGACTGCCTACAGGATTTCTTAGTCCTTGTCCAATCAATTATTATAACCTAAACAAAATCACTTTAAAACTAGTTTTGGTATATGTGAAAGTATGATTTAAATTTTAACTATAAACAAAACTGGATACTTTATAATACTTTTTGTTACTCCCAATTTTGCATCCATACGGTAGTAAAATTTCACTGCACCCGATATCCAAAACCACACTCTGCTTTTATAGATGCCCTGCTGGATTCCGAATCATTCACTTTGCCTTACTCATTTTTATTATATTTCATATGCTCTATTTATATATCTTTTGATGCATTAGATTCAATAGCTTTTTCTATTTTAAACCAGTGCAAAAGTTTGAATGAAACTCAGGAACCACTTTTTTATGCGTGTAATTTTATTTTACAAAATTTTATTATCAATAAACAAATTATAAATCACCTAGGTACCTATTTTCATCCACCTGATGCCAACTATATACAAATTTTTATCGTTATCCTCTTTAGATTACAGTCCGTTTTCAGTCCGTTTCTCACATCATTGGTCCATTTCTTTGACAGCTAAAAAACTTTCTACACACTCTTTAACTAACTTTTCTTCGTGAAACTATTCTAAACATTATCTTTGAAATTATATAAACATGAAATACTTATAAACTAATACAAATAAAATAAACAAACATAAAACTTGACTCAAATCACAAAAATTGCTTCCAAAACCTGTAGCTTGTCTGATAGGTACAACGGTTGACTATTACAGTTTATATTCAGCCTTAAGGATAAGTATTACATCTTTCACCGTACCTGTTCACATGTACTGGTTTTATATTTATTCTACCTCTGGTAGAGCTGTGTTTTGTGGTTTTTGTTGTATTCTATTTCTCCCCACTTTTTGTACGTTACAATATATATATATATATATATATATATATATATATATATATATATATAATAAACACGAAAATAAATGTTATTGAATTTTAAAACAAATTGTAGTTTACAAAAGCACATAAATTAAAATGTTGTAAAATTAATAAACCCAGACCAAAGTAAAAATTAAACTGCTTCTTATTTATAATGTTTACGATTTAGTTTATGTTGGTTAAAAGTAGTAATTTTGTTGCAGTAATAACTCCAGAATATAAATAGTTTCTTTCCTATTTTGAATGAAATTGGCAATGACATTTCTCAACTCAAAAAGACACCCAATATGATTTTTTGGTAAACTAGATCTATAAAAGAATAGCCTGTCTAATTATAACTTTTAAATAATTATACAATTGTGAAAATTTGTTGTTTCAATTGTAAGTAACTTTGCTTAATGTTTTTGTAATTTTTATTGATACTAATGTGTGTTTATATTCGATTTTAGAAATTGATATGACTTTAAACATATGTGGGGATCAAGATGAGGCTTCACAATGGAAACAAAACACTGAGCAACTCGAATATGAATCTGATACTGAAAATGAACAGCAAGAAATTGAAGTAGGTATAATATATAGTTGTGTACACATTTTGAACAATAATACTGCATTTTAAGTTTATAAAAATGTAGACATTTCCAACGTATGATGGTTTTATGTAACAGTCTTTATCCACTTTACCAATAATTTCAGATTTATGTTAATGGAAAATTAATTATTAGTGACTTTAGATTTGGAAAAGAGATTAAACCATAGGCCACCTGCTAACAATAATGAAGTTGTTTAGATCCTGAGCTAGTTAGTAGCGACGCTCGTTTCAAAGTAAATTTAGCTAATATGAAGAATTTAAACCCAATACTTGAATAATTGTATTAAACTTGTAACGTAAGCCAATAACTACAACAAATACTATTTATTAATTTGTGACAAGCCCCCTGTTAAAGCTAATATATTTTTATGCAATTATTCACACTTTTCCTAATTAATTTTATAGGCAAAATGGCTATTACGAAAGAGCTTGAAAATAAAGGGCATGGGAAACATCTGATCAGAACTATCTAGCATAGGATGTAGGTTCTCTACTCAGGGAAATAGAATACAAAAAAATATACATAAAGAAATATCAAAAATTTTAAAACTAATTTCCAATCTTTTGGAACTTATTGAGTGTTCTCTTTTTTTATTTTGCTCAATGCCTAAATAAAGTGTTCCAAACTACATGTGCCGTTTGCTGCTGCTTTTGAAGATGATTACCCAAAACAAACCTTCAAATTCACCACGCATCCAAAGTTTAAATATTTATTTCCTTGACTATTACTTTTCACAGCAAATTTACTTGCCTTTAAAGACATGCAATTTGTTTTGCTGTTGGAATAATTACTTTTAGGAACTCGCTTGAAGCAACAAGTAACGTCCTAGTAATCCAGGTACTGAAGCTTCAAACTTTGATTTTTGAATATTAGGCAGCTAATGTTTTAAAAATTATATCTCAACTTTGTTTACGTATCAAACATTTGATTTAAAATTTCTAATGCATTTTATTTACACGTGCAAGAAAATGAACAGTCAGTTATGATATAATTAATACAACATATCTACATAAGTTAATTTAACTATTACATTATTGATTTTAAATATATGGATCACTCAGCAGCTGCAAATACGTAGGCTATATTGCCTCACTTTTTACTTTGTTGTACACTCAAATAATGTTATTCCCGAGAATGAAACTGACCCGAATGAAACTTTGATAAATCTGCCAAAATTTATCTCTTAATTTCCCAACTAATTTAGTTTATATATTGTTTTTATGTTCCTTCCTTCTTACGTAACAAAAGCGGTCATCTAATTATAACAAACTCAACATGTAGAGCACGCTATTTTTCTAAAGTCACATCCTTACAAGGTGTTTGGAGATTGTCTTGTGCTTTTTTCATAGCCTCCACGGTTATAGAATTCCCGGTTGACAGACTACGTATTGTGTAAAATTACATTGTAGTTACTAATGATTTAAAAGGGGGAAGTCATCCTATACAGACTTTTCACAAAAGGAATTACGTATAGAGAATTAACACATCAAGATAATCTGACCGAAACTATAGTCGTTGGAGTTTTATTGCATGCTTTTTGACACATATAAAATTTCTTTGGTATGTAGCTTGTGTATGTATCTTTATTATTACTGTGTATTTAAATTAAATCCCTTTTTCTGAACGTTTATGTGTTTTCATGGAAATTGTGTGGTGAACTGTTAACTTTTACCTTGGGATTTCTATATTGTGCTCAGTAGTGAACTGAATACCTTTTAGCAATATCTTGACATGCGAGTAGTGAACTTTAATAGTTTAAATTCTTCTGTTATCAATTTTGTTGGTTAGGCAATGTATTCTACTTATTCTGATAGATAGACAACCATAGATACAGACCTTGTAGGAACGTGTTTGGTTGAAAACAACATTTTAGAAACCATCTGTGCTTAGGAGGGATATTATCTACTTTGTTAGATATGCGAATTTTGTCTTCCTTTTTGATTTAAGCATTGCACGAAAATGGATCTTCCTATTTGTGAAGTTGAGCTTGGCCTGAAAAGCATCAAGTATTTAAGTGCTCATGACTTAGTTTATTCACTTTGTTATAATGTGCAAAGCCGAAAATGGCTAAGTTTACTTCGCTTTTATTAATTTGAAATTGTTAAATCTAATGAGGGTTTTTCACTTCAGCTTTTAGTTACGGATTTGCGTGACATAAATTATTGCGAGAAGCACGCAATACTAAATTATTCCCGGGAGCACGTGGAAATAATTTCCATCCTGGCATATTCAAGTGTTTGTTTTATTAGTAGGAATAACAATTCAAAGAACCGACCGTAGTCCTTGAGATAAGAATGCAGTCCATTAATTTTTTTAACAAGAAAATTTTAACCTCATTATTTTTTTTTAGAAAGGTAAATAATTAAAAAGTTTACAAACTGAATATCTTTTATTGGTGCCTTGACATGTGAGGTGTGCAGAAGTGGGCTTGTTTTGTTTTCCTTCCTAATCCTGCCTAATTATTTTGTACCTGCATCTTTTGCAGCAGGATTTGTTGATCACCACAATCAAGACCCCCCCCCCCCTCTATTTGACTATTTTAATATAATATCTAAAAAATATTGTGTATTGTGTTTCATATTTTAGTCTATGGGGTTTGTACCAGTAGCAATTTAAAAGTTGAACCACGCCAAAAACCTAAATTAAATTATAAGCCGGAATAAAGAGTTCTTGTAGTAAGCATACAAAGTAAATATAAACCTTCGACTAAATATGTTAAAACATTGTTGTAACGATTTAACAGAAATGACTGTTACAGTCTGCCAAAAATAAATGTACTAAAAAAACAGTGACTATGTTGCTTTGTGATATATAAATTTTGCAATGTATTTATTTTAGGAAAATGTAGAAGTTAAAAAACGACATCGTCGTCTAACCTCTCAAGTTAATCGCCATGAAGAAAAGAAAAAACACCTATTCCAAACACATCCATTAAGTGTCCAAATTTCTATAAAGATTAAGGATGGACCATGTCTCAACATGAATTTTACTTACCGAACAACATTAAATATTATTACTGTAACAGCCACTGTTAACTGTCCAAGTAACATAACTGGTAAGTATATATGTACGCGCCTAAACAGCTTGGTAGAATATTGTTTCAGGAACAATTGCTCGTGAAGCTGTTAGTGGTGAAAGCATATTGGGCGAACTATTTGTGGACGACACGGGCACAGAAAGTCCAAATCCTAGTAATGTTTATCAACTGCAGAAGATTGAAGTTACTGCATATCATACCGTTGTTCCAACTTTGGGATATGCATATTCCTGGGCACAAAAAGTTTGTGGACTAGATTTTCTAACACCACTGGTAAATTTTTGAACAGATGTTACATAGAGCAGTTTGATTTCCTTTTTAGACTAACAAAAATATGGCCGAGTTGAGTTGCAAAAATGTGGAAATTGTCATGAAAATGCTAACTAATCGTTTAAAGTCTCGAATAGCATTGGCTATACAGTTACAGCAATTAGGTATATTTTTTATGTACTGTAGTTTTTAAGTGTTACTGTTCGTATAATTTTTGTACGTTAATGTTTGTTGCTGTTATAGTCTTGACCTTGAGGTGTCCCTTCGTCAGACTAAAAGTAAAGTAATTAATTTTGACACATAAATGCCTTATTTTCTGAATTTCACAATCTCGGTGTAGGTTACAACTGGAATTGGATAAAACCGTTTTTATATATTTATATATATATAAACTATGTTAACTTAACACTTAATTTTCTTAAGACCATACAAACTACGACCCGTTTTTTTTTTTTGGGGTATCGTTTACCGTCTACCGCTGATACTCTCCTTGATTAATTCCCTCCCTCTGTTATTTAAAGCTCGCCGTCGCTCTCCCGTTTCCTGCCTTACCGGCAAGTGCATCGGCATTCAAATTTACATCACTACCGCACAGTTCACAATAAACCAGCCGCACCACATCCCCCCCTTTAAAAGTGTAACATAGTATATGTGAAGCTTTTAACAGACTTACAACCTAATCTTATGCTACTTAAGTTTTTATATTGTTAGATACTTAATGAGCAAAACAACGGTATAGCAGAGACATTGTGAATGTTCTCCTCCAAAAACACTCTTAAATTTCTATGAACACTTTTTTCCTAATTAAGTTTCTTGCTGTGCGACAACATCAAGGAAACCAAATCAACTATAGGAGCATAATAAGGCTTCAAATGCTTAATATTATGGGTGCCCTTAAGAATTCCTCGAGCGTCAACTAATTCGTAAGAATTTGCACCCACTATTTTATTGATGATATATGGTCCTTCATATACAAGGAAGAATTTGGCAATGCTCGGCTCAAGAGCTGATGACAGTGCGTGGGTGCGTATTAGTACCTTTTCCCCAATTTTAAACGCTACCGGGTCATTTGTTTTCTCCAACTTATGCTGTAACGCTTTAGACGAAATCCGTTTTTGCGCTAAATATAACACCTGCTGTGGTGATCTCATCTCCGATAGGCTTTGGATATTCAACCACCTGATTAATACAACTACTTGTCCTTTTCCCAAACTGCAATAATAGAGGCGGAAGTCCAGTCACACTATGAACCGCACGATTTACTTGGTTTTCCACTGTCTCGATGAAATAAGCCCACTTCGTGCGCTTATCAAAACAGTATGAACGTAATAACCGACCAATTTCCTTGTTAACTCGTTCCGTTTTGCTCCTCTCTGGGAAATACACCGAGGTAAACTTCATCTTGATATTCATCTGGTCAAGTTCCTTAGCCCACAACTTGAAGCAGAATTGGGTTCCATTATGCGTTAAAATGGCTTTATGATGTCATATCCAATGTAGATTGGATTTGCCCCTGCTTACATTTCATTAAAAGTTCTTCAGGTAATAGTGTAATAGTGTAGTGTAGTAATTACGACAATTACCACACAAAATTAAATGACGTAAGGAAAATACTAAAAACCAAATAATATGCTGTAGGAAAAGTTCGAAGATTAATTAAATGAAACAACAGAGTTATATTGAGGGTGTAGAGAATGAAGTGATATATATATATATATATATATATATATATATATATATATATATATATATATATCTAACGGTGTGGTCAAGGAAAAGTCAACCAAAAGAAAAAGATAGCTAATTTAAGGGAAGTAAAGTTAAACGTGTAAGAGGTTATATGATCACCCTTCATTTTACCATTTAAGAAGCGTGCATCTAAACAGATGCGAATCGTGCCATCTTTCTTTTTAACCGTCACTAGTGGTGATACGTATTCCGTTTTACAAGGCGAAATGATACCCTTCACTACCATTGCCTCGATTTGTCCTTTCACTTCAATTCTGTACACTACCGGAAATTTTTT
This sequence comes from Platerodrilus igneus, assembly GCA_036346225.1. NCBI lineage: Eukaryota > Metazoa > Arthropoda > Insecta > Coleoptera > Lycidae > Platerodrilus > Platerodrilus igneus. Next base: position 6,509,147 of record JARFIW010000229.1, on the reverse strand, counting down.
TTAAAAAAAGGTGTCTTATCTTTCATTTCAATGGTATGTTCGTATATTGTGGTAAGACCCGGTGTTTCTGAAAACATGTGGGAATAAGTTCTCAATAGCTGATAGAGTTTATCTTTCTCTCCTAGACTAAAGGTTTCGACCGCCTCAGCTGCCGCTTTTAATTCGGTTTCGGAATATCTATGTTTTGGATACGTGTCCTTGTGCTCTATGTAATTAATCCGTAACAGGTTTTTTATTACATTTAACTGACAAAAATCTAATTGTCTCTGTAATTCAGCTAACCTACCATTTTACTAGCAAAATCGATTTCGGCTTTTACTTGGGTTAACCCATCGCTGCCTAAAATGACCTTTTGGTTTAAATGGGGTATTACCACACAAGCGATATCCACTGCCATATTATTAAATACTATGGGCAACAATACCTGTTCCCTTATTCGAGTTAATTTTCCTTCAATAGCGACTGGCACTGATATATTAGATACAGGCAATATAGGTACTGTATCTCCCAACGTTTTAAAATATATATCAGATATCGCTGATACTTGACTACTCGTATCCAATAAAATTTCAACCAATTGTTCTTGTATCACACCTTGAATGATGGGTACTACTTTATTGAACTGGAAAAGCTCTTCCTCATTTTCACTTAACAGCTCACCTGGTTCAATAATGCATTTTTTTATTAACCTGATTTCACGAACCTGTTCCGCTCCAACTGAATGATCTCTTTCCTCTCGCTTCCACTTTTCGCCCCTTCCGTTAACTCCTCTATTTGATTGATTATTGTCACTGTACGTCCTATCACCACGCCAATTCTCATTTTTATTTTGACCTTTATCTCTATTATATCGATTAAAACGTGAATTGTTGGCAGTTTCAGTTATTTAGCTCCCTGAGATTTTGATTTATTCTATTTCCCGATTCATGTCGCATCAATTTTTCTTGAAAATTTCTCGAATTCATTGATTGAGTCGATGTCCTACAATAGCATACTCCGCTGTACCTCCTGTGAAAAATGTTTTCCCAACCATTCCACTAGCATCCTCTCTTCCACCTTTTCTGTTAAGAAGTCAGCTCCGTAACCAATCTTAACACCTAGTCTGCCCGACTACCTGCTTGGAACGGTCCATACTGTAATTTATAATACAAGTTCCTTTGATGATTTACATCCCAATATCGTTCCTGAAATAATTTTTCAAATGTTTGAAAATCGTTAAATAAATTTTATCATGCAGTAGCGCATTCTGCTGCTGTCCCTGTTAAATAAACCATGGCCAGACTGACCCTATCCACTTCCGGAACCCCTGCGTTCTTAAATAATTTATCAATTTTTTTTAAGAATTGCATTGTATGCATTTTACCGCCTGCTCGATATCTTATTTCTGACCCCCCCCCCCCCCGTCATGCCATGTTGAAAGATATTTCTTATTGTGAGTTTCGGGATTTGGTACTATTACGTCCCTAGGTAGTAACTGTACATTTACTGGTTTGTTTTCTACATTTTTGCGGACTGTTTCTGCTAATTTAGACATACTGGTTTGCATACTAATCATACTCTTTGACAAGCATACCAGAAGTGCTTGAAATTGCGCCAAATTTAACCCTGCAGCTTCATTTGATTCCTGAGTATTCATTTTTTTTTAAACCACAACTGTCTTATTTAAGTATACTATTTTATCTTCGATCGTCCCTTCCTATTAATTTTTCAAGACCCCTTTAACGTTACACACTTTTAGCATTGAATTATAAACAAACAATAATTCGAGATTAGGTTGCGTATCTTATTATCCTCCTATTTAGTAAACTATTTTTAATTTCTTATAACAGTTTTTCACCTTTCTGTATTCTCATATGTTGCGTGTTGAACCACCTCAATTAACCCTATAATTCGATGAACTCAACCAAATGTCATTCATGTACAGATACCGTTCTTAACCTTTATACGTATTTAAACATCTGGTTCATAACCGTATAAAACTTTCAAGGTTATTCTGTTCCCTCACTTTCCTTACTCACTTTAACTTCGAACTATAAATGCACGCTTATATGCGGCACTCTAAGTTTTACACATGCATTACAATGTAACCATTCCTTACAAACGTGGAGCGTTGTTGACTTTATTGGTCAATTGTAATAACTAATCCACTTTTGCATTCTTCATTAATTTAATCCATTAGACACCTTTATTTCGCATGTAAGTTGAAAATTCTGAACCATTTTAATCACAAACCAGCCCCCGTTGGTGCCAATATGAGGTGTCCCCTCGTCACACTAAAAGTAAAGTAATTAATTTTCGACACATAAAATGCTTTATTTTCAAAATTTCACAATCTCGGTGTAGGTTACAACTGGAATTGGATAAAGCCGTTTTTTTTATATATAAACTTTGCCAACTTAACCCCCCTTTTTTTGTGGTATCGTCTACCATCTACCACTGCTACTCTCCTTAATTAATTCTCTGCCTCTGTTATTTAAAGCTCGCCGTCGCTCTCCCGTTTCCTGCCTTACCAGCAAGTGCATCAGCATTCAAATCCACATCACTACCGCACAGTTCACAATAAACCAGCCGCACCACAACCTTTCCACGTTCTCGTTTTCTATCTTAATGTAGCTCCTTTAGTGTTCTCTTTAGCTATACCTTTCTTGAGCTGCCCTACATACTAGAACATTTGCTGTTTGTTAGACATATCGTCTTTTAACTTTATTTTCATACAGTGCCCATCATCCTATTATGTCGTCTTTTAGTTACATTAGTATTATACCTATTTTTCTAAACCATTTCTAAGATGTTATTGTTACTAACTTTATTGATTCAGTTGATCTAAAGCATTCTTTTATAGCAGCATATTTCAAAAGCTCTCAACTTTTTGTTTCTTTGCTTAAGGTCAGGGTTTCGTAGCCTTATAGTGCTACATTCAAACATATCTCTTAAATAGTTTTTTCTTAACACTTAATACCTTTATATTTTTAGAATTATAATTTAACCGATTTAAAAATATAGTTTTAGATAAAAATAATACACATACAACTTACATTTATAAGGTGCTTCTTATGATAACATTATCTAGAGCTTGATAAGTTTCGAATTACATTGTTATATCTTCTGTGAGAGATTTAAAAAAAGGTAAAATATAAGAGAACGCAAAGGTTTAAAAATATATGTTCTCCTTGCAGCACTGGTTACAACAGCTCACGACTTCAAAGCACTGGATACAGGTAACCTTTGCACTACTGGTAAATGCCATTCCTCACTCTTGGTAAAATGTTAATTCTCATTGGCATATGACGGTCATGCGATTGTCGAAAGACTATAATAACCTTCTTAGCAGGAAGTCACTTAAAAGTTTATAAAAGCACTTAATTTAAATTTTAAATTGCGAGGAAATTATATATAAACCAGCCAGATTGCTACGTATCACATTGAATGCAATTTCCAGAAGTTAATACATTCTCCATATAGTCTGCATTTAATACTTTTTCCCTAAGTTGAAAAAATTATCGAGGGTGCAATTTTCTTCTCGTGCTGATTTGATGATGTGAAACTACTATTAATAATTATCTTGAAAAATTATCAAAAGAATATCTTCACCAGATCTTGTTATCAAAGGAACATTGGAACAATTATATGTATTGAAAGATCATTCTCTGTTTTTCTTTCGTATTTAGGTAGAATACGTAAAAAATCTTCCTTCTTAATATCAGGAGTTCAAATAAAATATAAAAGTGTATGTAAAGTACTCTAGCTATTATCATAAACACTATTTATTATTTAAAATAAAGTTGATTTTATATATAACTAACGTTTTATTAAATTTTGCAGAACAAAACACACTACCTGCAATACCAGAAACAGTGGAATTACCACGAAATGCTGTTTCAGCCATAACAAAATGGGATACTTCAACGTGGCAAGATTTCTGTAAGAGTCCTGCCGCTGCAGGACTAATTGCTAGTGAATTAGTTGCTTCCAGTGATCTCTTCTATTCTGTGGTCATTTCAAGACCGAAACATGGTAAGATATTAAAAAATATTTGTTTACCTCTTTTTCTTAAAATATCAATTTAGCAACACTAAATGCATTTGTTTGTATTAAAAATGATTATCCTAAACAATTGCCTATAATATCCATTACAGTCAAGTATAATGGCGAATTCCATTCAGGAAACAATGATATTATTAGGGTAAATATAAAATTTAAACAGTTTTAGAAGTAATTATTGTTTCCATATTATGTTGTAGGATATGGAACGTGCAGTCAACACAACAAGTGATAGTAATATAGGTGCAAATTGTTTATTAGCCGCTCAGATGTATCGTCTTTGTGCATATTTTGATATATATTTAGAAATTTCATCTCCTTCCAATTTTGAGCAGAACACGACGTTTTTTAAAAGTATTTGGTATGTTAGACTTTTGTTTTATTTTTTTTACAGCTTCTTAGAATACAATTTTAGATGTTTTTTGCTTTTATTTTTATTGCCCATGTTTAGAAGTATTGTAATTGTACATTATCTTTCAAGCTACTTACTTTTTAGTAGTATTTAGACATGGTGCGTTACTTAACTAACTTGTGTTCATAAGAGGATGATACCTTTTAACAGCAAGTTGTATACAAACTTGTAATTTGACATATTGATACATCAAAATTATTATTTTTGCTTTATTTTGCTTGAAAATATTGTAATTTCAGCGGACAATTTTAAACTGTTGGTGTCGTTTGAAGACTTATGGAAAAAAATTTTAATTTCCTAGAATAAACTATTTTCTATTAGTTGTAAATAGCTTGTTCAGATTTTTAAATAAATTGGGGATGTGATTCCGTTTGAAATCAATTTAGATCAACGTTTTAGGAGGTATTTCAGCTCTATACTTCTTAGTTATTTTTCTATAAAAGTCCATTATTTAAATAATATTTTGTAGTGGTTTTACGATCATTGTTTGTGATATATAAAGGGTTTTTGTTTATACGGTCAGGATTGGTTGATTGTATATATCTTTATATCAAACCAAATTTTCTAAAGGTGGTTCCTTTCATTTTCAAGGTCCTAGTAAACGATAAACAGTTAATATAATTTAATTTACAAAGGATATACTTAACAATGAAATTATTAGATGTATAGAATCTTTTTGAAATTATTACATTTTAATGACTATAAATGTTACTTTAATATATAATAGATTTATTGGCGAACATTTCACGATTCAAATATTAAAATACGAGGCTAAATTTAATAATTATAACAAATAAAAAATTTCATTCATAGAAAGTGATTGGGGAAGAGTTCCCATTAAACATGCCTTGTTTCCTTTTTGAATAGTAATACTGATCCTCTGCATCAGATAAGAAGTAGATCTTTTCTGGCCGGTTACAGATGTTATCAAACATCCTAAATCAAGGACCAACTTGATTGCGTCTTTGCACCAAGGTCCCAGAGTTTCTACTGCGAAAGGAATGAAAATATTGTCTTCTATGATTTTAGTGTATTTTGATATTTTTTCTTTGCTGCGTTCTCGGCTGCTGACCCTGCTTTTTTAGAGGTTGAAGACAAATTTGATAAAGCTAAGGTGTCGGTACATGTAGCATCCCAAACCATAGGTTGACCATTTTCCAAGGAATGATGGTCATTCCATCTAGTCTTTTGTTGTCATCCCTGCTCAAACCGTTTGGTTCCAAAACCGAAGGAATTTGAGCTGATATCAAGGCTCTTCGAATGGTATCGTTCAGTAAAAAGTGTTTAGATTGACGTCCAGTACTTTTCTTACATGACAAGCCATGAGTTCATTTTTTAGTAACTTCTTCACCACAGATACATTTATGTGGTACACATAAATTAAGACCTAGGCGCAGTGAGATTGAAATGCTGAAGGTGTTATTATCTAATAGAGTACCAATGCTTCTTGATGGTAAAACGTTGAGCCAGGCACTTGATTCTTTTCGTAAAGCAACTCGGTGTAATGCGCTGACATTCTAAACTATTCAGAGATTTGCTTATCCTATTGTGTACGTGATTGTCCCAAGCTCGTATATTGCGAAAGTTGTCTGGAGGAATTTCGTGTTGTTTGTAATCTTTTTTCTATAAATTTTAAGCATTCTCGTATCAGGCAATGTCAAGAAGTCTGGGTTTGTGGTTAACATGGATTGGATGAGACTTGACACTGAATTTACTGATGCAAGGAAATAAGGAATACTTATATCTGTTATTTTCCCAATCCCAATACCTCCAAAACGGAAAGGTAGAGAGGAAATTGTCCTTTCTTCTGTGGGTAGTTTTATGTTGATTATTTCTTCCAAACATTTTTTAATCTGAAGGTCTATCTTACATAACTTGTTCCATAACTTACAAGTTAGTGTTGTTCTTAAGATGTAGCTTAATCTCGGAATTGCAAAACAATGACTTAATAAATAGTAGGCGACATGACTTTTGAGAATTTTTAGTCTGCTAAAAAAGACTTCCCACTTTTGGAACTTGTCTAATAAAGTGTCAGCATATGTGTTTTCTGCAATAGCTGTTCCCAAAAGTGACATTTTTTCTACGAGGTGTTTGATGCCTGGGATGATATTGAAAAAATTTTCCAAAACAGCATTATCAGGTTCTCCCCAAAAAAAATTTACGTTTTTCGGGATCGACTTGTAGACCGAATTCCTTGCATTTTCAGATATTAAAACAAAGTCATGTAGGACAGCTGAAGTCATACCCCAAATTGTTCCATCATTCAGATACACCACATGTTCAACTCAGATCTTAGCTGGTCAATAATTGGCTGGAGAACTAAACAAAAAATTGAACAACCAGCAGGATCTCCTTGTTGAGCACCTACTTGAGATAAGATTTTTCGCTGCCTAAAGAAAAGACTGGATACGGTAAAGTAGCATTGGTTTAGATAAGAATACAGCAAGGGAACCTTGTTTCTTACACATTCAAATAAAACATCTCTTTCGATGCTGTTAAAAGCATTTTGAAAGTCAACATTCAAAATAACTGTATCTGTTACTTGGTTTAGAATGACAAAAGTGCGAACAGCATGTACAACGGCTTCACAGCCACTTTTGGTCCCAAAACCTAATTGTGTTGGAAAAAAGTATAATGCCATTTCTTCACGAACAGCAGAACATGCTAATTTTGATACTAGTCTTCCCAACGGCAATTGGACAGACTCCACCACATTTTTTATTTAAAGCGAACAAAGATGCTCCATACAGTAATTTTGTAATGTTGTTGTTAACTATTCCAGACAACATGAAATTGCAGACTCTTGTTAGAGAAGTTAATAGAGTTTTTGCTGCTGTTCGATTGAATTTTTCAAGAGGATCTTTGAAATGCTGAGGACGGAATCCGTCTAAACCATCTGCAGATCCACTCGGGAAATTGAAAATAGATTTTTGAACATCTGGCTCTGTTACGATTAGGTAGTTTTCTTCGGTGTTGGGTGGTGTTGGGAAATTAAGAGAACGTGATGGGGAAGGATGTTTTTCCAGTAATTTAGAATAGGCGGATTCATTCTCTGATGCCATACTGTCTTAAGATGATAAAAGTTTCACTGCTCTTCTCTGGTCTCGGGCAGAAATTTTTGATTCGATGCGTCTGTCCAAAGTGGTTATGTTTTTGTTGGCGGTTTTCCTATCTAAAATAAAATCCGTGGGGAGGTGGCGTTATTTTGATTGTCTGTGAAGGTTCCTAACTTTTTTGACGGGAACTCGCAGTGTCATGTATGGAAAAAGAAGTAGATCTTCCCATGACTTGAGATCATTGTTTGTTCAGCATTTGTCCATTAAAAAGGCGAGTTTGTTGGCAACAAGAACCCTAGCCCCTTTTGGGATTCTCTTTAGAATTTTGATTTGACGTTTGATAAACTGATATTTTATTTGCCAGGGATCGATTGTCAACCTTGTAACATTTTTTGCTTCCACTCGTTGGATACAAGTGAAGCTTTACTTGTTCGCGGCTAAGTCTGGGAATTACCCCAAGGGTGAGCAATGAGAAAGGGTGTGGGGATGGTCTAAACTCTACAATAAGCTAACATAAAAAGAAAAAGGGGAATTGAGCGCCACTGTATCTATATGGATGATAACACAAGACATTCAATACTCCTATGAGAAGATACAGAAACTCATGGGATATAAGCACCATAAAAACTTACAACTTAATGAACTAACACATCTGGAAACCTCTGGAGCATACTTACAACCTCTTCGATTTCGATGACCCTGAAAGAAAAAGTACACAACAAATTTTCTATTAAAAAGACACTGTTTGTGCTTTTTAATAAAAAAGCATACTAATAATTACGAGTGGATAATCTTGAAATTACCACACCAAAGATATTTGAATCAAAAATGAATACCTAGAACAAATCAGTTGTAGCATATGTGTTTTTTTTTTTAAAATTACCTCAGCATTCGTCTAATTTCATTATTCAAAAAATTTATTTTCTTTAAAAAAATTTATTAAAATTAATTGTGCATGGAATAAAAAACTTGAGTCCGAAAATGAAATTTAATATAGTTTCTCTCTTTTCGTTTTTTTCGAATATGATTACAAATACGAAATAATAAAATTGAATTCTTTATAAATCTGTCTTGACATAACAAGACCTTAATTTTAATAATATTTCATAACAAAATTTCTGATACCAAATGGGCAGATCTGTTTATTGGTTTACATGTATTTCACATCAGTTTAATTTATTTCTTTAAAAAAAATTTAAATCACGTGCAGCTAATTTGGATAAATAACATTTCAACTTATTCAAGTATAATGACCTTATTAAAATTTGACATCTGTAATGAACTTTTTAAAAAACAGGAAATGGACTTTAGAATCACAATATTTTAACACATGGATGCTCCGCGTGTCTTACAAAATTATTTTAATAGTATTTCTTAACAATTATATTCCACGTTGTTCTTCGTGCACAAAATTTAGTATAATTAAACATTCTTCGATTACAATTTTATGTGAGCACTTTTAAAGTCTCACAAACATAACAAAAGAAAGGTTTGATACCTGTTTTTAATGAAGCTGTTACCCCTAGTTATCGAACTGCGAAGCACATCTTCTGGAATCCGCTTACTAACTTGTTGCAACAAAACATCGAACAAAAGCTATGCCCTCTCAATAAACGAACGTTGTCCCAATCTCTTTACATGTATTTCTAGTTACTTCATGCGCGTTAACAAATAACAAATACCAACTCGAACCATTTTTAAACTACCACAACACGCCTATTCTGAGGCCCCACTTATGAAGAACTTGGGAGCCCATCTGTAGATGATGCAGTCAGGACTACATTCTCAAATACAATGGCTGACTTGGTTATTCATTCTGAGCAAGTAAAGAACGGCTCATCTGCTTTGCGCGTCACCTCGTGATCGTATTCACGCAAGTGCTATCCTAATTTTAACGACTGAAAGGATATAATCCGCATGTGGATTAGGCAACACAAACGACTAGTTCCCTTTTAAATATGTTTTCTGAGTGTATATTATTATTAAATATTTCTGGGTAAAGCATTTAAGCTAATTAAACGGTCATGATTTCCTGTTCCATTGTGGAATTGTTTCTTTCAGATATAACAGTATCAAATACAAGAATCAAATATCACAGACTAAAAATGCACAGATGTGATTCTTCCAAAAATAGTGCTACAGAATATATATTCGTTACAACCTCGACTGAAGGAATTGTTCTAACTTCATCAATAAAATCTTTTTGGGCTCTACCATAATGAATACGAAGTCCTCTTGGCTGTCGAGATCTCCTAATTTTGATCCGTTGAACTATTTTTTATAAGGATACATTAAAGATATCGTTTATACAAAATCTTATAAGAACATCGAAAATTTGCAAGATGCAATTATAAGGGCAGTGCTTTAAATACAGTTGTTGTGGAAAATGCATGCAAAAACATCGTTAGACGAGTGCAATTATGTGTTGTAGTCGATGGTGGACATTTCGAGCACTTTGAAATAGTATTTTGTTTTCTTAGTTTTCTTGCTCTTCAATGATAAAATTTTACCAGTCCATTGTTTTCATTTATTCCCATGTCCAAACAAATATTAAAATTACTTGTAACTTTTTATTTATGGAAGGATTTTAAAAATTGAAAAAGCGTTATGTAATTTGAAAATGTCATTCGATAACCAAAAAATCCAATATGGTATTCATAAGAAAAAAAAGTTGACTGTTGCACTTGCTTGATTTCCGTTGTGGCTTCTTGTCATTAGCTCTGGTGTGTGTTGTGTAGATGTTCTGCACTGCTGATTTAGTGAAATATGTCCATCGGAGAATGACTTTGAAAATCCCCTGGAGTTAGTTAATAGTTATTTCATCCTTAACAAGCACGACTACTATTGGATATTAATAATTTTAACATAATGGTTTACTACAAGGACATGAATGATCAAGACACATGTCGTGTTGTTGCTTTTTTGGTTTAATACATCACTGCAGTATCTCTTTACATGTTACCGGTGAGGTTTGTTAATTTTATATCGATACTTCATTCACAAAACGATATGAATTAGTATGCGAATCTAGGAGTCTAGATCTCCACTAGCAGGTAGATTGTATGTGAGCTGATCTGTAGTTTACCTTTTCCCTGCTTTTAAAGTACACCCATATGACAGTAAGTGATATTTGAATCTTCCATTCCTATTTATTTCAGCTGCAACATATGACAAACGTATTGTCGTTTCTTTACATTTTGGTTAACATCGCCAAGTAGAGAAATATGAATGTTTCGTGTTATCGTGGTGGTTTTGTTAACATTGATATTATTAGAAAGTTATAACTTACTGCAGAAGTTGGATTTGTGTAATCATTAGTTCCATAAATCAAAATCGATTTTATTTGATATAAGCGTTTAAATAGATTCATGCTTCGTAATTATTAAAAAGTACCTTAAAGAGCATTCACTTAACTTGTGCTTACTTTTAAAAGAAAATTAAAATAGAGTCTTGCAGACTAAGATTTTTAAGTGTGTGCTATACACATCTGTAATTTTATTATCCAATATTAATGTCATTAGTTAGATTTTGTTAACTCCTTTTGGAATTGGTTTAAAATGAAGGTAAATGTACTTTTCGTTTATAAAGCCTAAGAACTTGATATTTCAGTACGAATACTTCATGATAAATTGTTTAGTTATTATTTAGCCTTTTATTAATTTCAAAGGTATGAAGCAATGATTTACGAACATATGTCTCAACTTGACTTTGACGATTTGGTTCTTAGTATTATTTAGGGTTTCAGTTGAAAAATTTAATAACAGAAGAATTTTTATTATTAGGAAAAGGTAGTGAATTAAAGATACCATTTATTGACTGTTGTACAAGCGAAGTGCAACGTAATAAAGTACCATAAAAAAATTAATAAGCTTCATTGTAAGCTCTCAGTACACTCAGTTGGTTTTACCTATTATCACATTATTTCTTTTATATTTTTTTAGAGCTGCAAACTACGATCTCTTGTGCATAAATAATATTCTTTTATTTCAGGTACTCTGTTGTATAACATCGGTCGTATAACTATCCGGTTGTTGTGTTATTTTTCTTGTTTCTATACCTCCCTTAATCCAAAGGTATAGTAGCGCCACTAGTGAATGTCAAAAATTATTTGATAAATAACAAACTAAAACAATGTAGATAAAATTAAGGCAATGATATGGACTACTAAATATTACATTCATTGAAATTGTTACTCAAATGAAATATCTAGGTTTCATAAATGACTGTTCATTCTCATATGTGTAACATTATAAGTACATAAAAAAGTAATTAGAAAATTTTATTTTTCTCAAGAATGTTGAAGCATTTGTCAACTAAAACATAACGACCATATGAAATGCAATTATCAGACTTCATTTTGAGTATTGTTCGTCATTTATCAATATTTCTGATGTCATATCGTGGCGACATTGCCACTACCAAAAACTAATATCAGGTGTTGTAATAACGCCATCAATAAATATGGAGTTGAAAGTATTTAATTTATTTATTCGAGTCAGCACAAATCTGCCTGTGAAACCTTCATACCCAGCCGATGGGATCACCGGCACACCAACGTATTACATCATCAATCAAAACAAATTAATCATGAAACTGAAATAATTTAGAATGAAATTGTGACGATGAAATTGTCTCTAACCTTTAAAAACTGATATAATGAGTTTGACAATCTTTGAGCATGAACCATGTACGATACAAAAATAATTTTGTCTTAGATCATATATGTAGTGACTTTAGAAGTGAAATTGCCTAATTCTCTTGGTGGGATTTACTAATAGGAAAACTGTTAAAATGAAATATGATTGTTAGCATTCCAAAGGAACGCCACCTCATTAGCAGTCATATTTAATATTGCATTATCTTCACAATTTAACTAAATAAATCGCTTATAAAGTATCTCCAAAAATTACTTATTAACGTATTAGTAATAATCAAAAGTATGTATACTTTTTAATTTTCTAATTGCTCTAAATCCTCAATACCTTATCTTTCTATTGTCAGTTGAATGTGCTTCCAGTTGCACCATTACAGTGATGATAACTGATAACTTAAATATAATTATCAATTAGTACTCAATGCTTGTAGTTGCATTAAATTATAACTTAGATTTTTATGTAAAGCATAATTGATCATTTCACATTGTAAGGGATTTGAAGTGAACTTTAAAACTTTGTATAATAATTAATTTATTGAATTTCGAAAAAAAGATTTACATATAAAAAAAGAAAAATATAAATTCTTCAACATGATTTGAGCCTGCTATCTTCTGATTTATAGTCAGACTCTTACCAACTGCGACGGAAAAGATGGACAAATTTAAACAGCATATGCAAACCTGTTGAGCCTTTTCTTAATACAAGGATTCATGTTTTATTTTACTATTTTATTTTAGGGAATTTGTAACCTCTGTATGGAAAAATGATTTTTAATTTAAGTTTTACAATTCCCATGAATACTAGGTTTCTCACGCATCTAAGGATATTGGCCTACAGTTTGTAGTGTGTATACCACAAACATTGCGTTTCCAAGCTACAAAAAAGCAACTGCATTTGCGGTTTTAGCATGGAAGCATGGAAGTTATGTGAATGGGATTATAGTTGATGAGAACTAAGCCTCTAAAAAGACGGGAAACTTTACTATCGGCCGTTATCGAATACAGCCGTGCGTGAGTGAAAGTTCAAGTTGCCTTTTCCTTTGTTTCCTTCTACCTCTACCGAAATAAAAAATAGCTGTGCTCTGTAGATGAGGCCTGCTGAACGCTTTGTGCAACAACTTTTATATTTGTATTTATTACTTGATAATAGCCAGGAATTCGAAGACTACTTTCTGTTTGTATTTCATGTAACGTCAGGTTAAACTTTATGCTCTAGAGGTCTTAGAACTGCTCAATATCTACTTTTATGTCTTAAGCATTTTGGTGTGTTTTTTTAGAAGTTGTATATTTTTTATTATTTTTGGTTTTTTATTAAACTTTTTTTTTTACAAAAGAAACATGCAACTTTTGAAGAAGCACTTTATTACGTTACAAAATCATTTGAGGAAAATTAATAATAATTTAAATTAGAAAACTTTAGATTTATTCCATCTGGCAGCACTAACATACAACAAATAATTTATATAACTATCATAGAATTTATTATACTAATTTGAAAATGTTGTTTTAGTGGAAGAAATCGACGACATCCATTTAAATTTAGAAAAGTAGGATCAGGAGTTTTTACACATTTTTGAGATGGAAGTATATGGAGCAGTGTATGCAGTACACCAAGTTTCTATTATGGAGAATTTAGAAGTATTGTTATCTATTAAATTGCAATAGTTGTAATACTAAGGAGTTTGGTTTAATATATTGTAGCTGAAATTATAATTATTTATTTCTCTATTACAGAGCATACAATTCTTTGAGTTCACCTAAATATGCAGTGGAATGTTTTAATAGGTAATGCAGTAGAATTGTGATTATACAGTGCTTCCCAAAAGTAACGGATATATTCGATTAAATGATTATTGACAATTTCTGGGTAAAAAGCTCTGACACGTCGATTTATATTTTTAAATTGTCATTTAATTATGTAATTTTTAACCCCCCACCCTTCAACCCCTAAGCGCTAGCATCCCCTACTTAAAAATTTTAAATGGCAATATACCCCTTGTGATACCTCAATTAATAGCATTTTTCATGCAGAAATAAAATTTTACAAAAAATTCTAAATCGGTTGATAAATAACTGTTTTATTCAATAAAAACTTATTCGCGTAAAGTGGCAATTATCGGGTATGCCTTGACAAACAAAATATTTGTAAAGTGTAAAATAAGTTTAGCGAAAGTACGTTAGTTAAGTGCGTGTTGCTTGTTTAATAATAAGTCAGCAAAAATGAGACTTAACGAAGCCGAAAGGATTGAAATTTTAATGATGATTGGCTTTGGAGATAGAATTGGAACGCACAAAGAAGTTAGAATTTTATTCAATAAAATTCATCCCGACCTCCCCCCAATCTCGCAATCAACGATGAGCCGAATTGAAAATAAATTTCGGAATTTTGGACGCGTACGAGATAAATCTAAAGATGGACGTCCATCAGCTTTAGATGAAGATTCAGAATTGGATGACTTGCTATTTGTACAGGAAAATCCACATTTAAGCGTTGGAGTCACTTCACAGTTAAATGCATCAAAAGTGCAGTTCATAGATTTCTCCGTAAGCAAAAGCTTCACCCTTACAAAGTACAGAGTTATCAGATGGTGATTTTGATAGGCGAGCGCAATTTTGTGAGACAATGATGGAACTTTGCAATGAAAATCCTGGATTGATAGGAAATATTATGTTTTCTGATGAGGCAATATTTTATTTAAATGGTACCGTTAATAAGCAGAATTGCCGTTATTGAGCTGATGAAAATCCGCATTGAATGATGGAAGCAAATACACAATTTCCACAAAAGATTAATATTTGGGAGAGAATAGTGGGTAATAAAGTTATTGGACCGTACTTTTTTGAGAGAACACTCAATGGAGAACTATCTAAATTTTATCCAATTTGAATTAATTCGGGCTTTAAGGTACTACATCCGAATGCAGAAGATCCTGATTCACCTGATCCCAGTATTTGGCTACAGCAAGATGGTGCGCCTCCCCACTATGCACGTCCAGTACGGGAATATTTCGACCAAGTATTTTCTATGAGGTGGATACAAATTGAATGGACCGCTAGGTCTCCCGACTTAACCCCTTTGGATTATTTCCTCTGGGGTTATTTAAAATCTAAAGTGTATCTGAATAGGCATCAAAACGTAAACGAGTTAAAGCAGAGAATTCGGAATGAAATTCGCTTAATTTCCCCTCAGATAGTAAACAAAGTTCAACAAGAGTTTGTCTCTAGATTAGGATACTGCCTTGCGACTAACGGACAGCAGTTTGAACATTTAATTTAAATTGGGTTTGTTTTTGTTTTTTATTCAAGTTTTGTTTATTGAATAAAACTGACTTATTATTAAACAAGCAGCACGCACTTAACTAACGTACTTTCACTAAACTTATACGACACTTTACAAACATTTTGTTTGTCTAGGCATACCCGAAAATTGGCACTTTATGCAAATAAATTTTTATTGAATAAAACAGTTATTTATCAACCGATTTAGAATTTTTTGTAAAATTTTATTTCTGCATGAAAAATGCTATTAATTGAGGTATCACAAGGGGTACATTGCTATTTAAAATTTTTAAGTAGGGGATGCTAGCGCTTAGGGGTTGAAAGGTACGGGGTTAAAAATTACATAACTAAATGACAATTTAAAAATAAAAATCGATGTGTCAGAGTTTTTTACTCAGAAATTGTCAATAATCATTTAATCGTATATATCCGTTCCTTTGGGAAGCACTGTATATGTAATATTAATTAAGAAAATGAAACAATAATGTAGACTTTTATGCAAAGTCTAAATGGTCATTTCAAATCGAACTGGTAAGGAAAATATAAGATCCCGGGCAGGATTTGAACCTGTATCTTTGGCTTTTGCAGCCTATGCGCTTATCAGTTGCACCACCTGGATGGGTGACTACAATTGGAGAGATATACAAATCTAAATCATGCACATAACCATACATAAACTTAACCTTGATTACATTTAGTATTTTTGTCAATCATCTGACAGTGTCAAGTTTTTAACTTAATGTTAGATATAGACAGCATGGCATGCTCAAATTTACGGCTGTAATAATAACCAGTGAAGGTCCAAGTTATTTCATCTTATAACTCGTATAGCATTGAAAATCAATTTATGTTGTGCAATTACTAATATTTGTAATTAATAGTTGGCTTATAGCCATGAAATTTGAGCGTCCTTTCTTATCTATATCTATCATAAGTCAAAAATGGCACTACTAGATATGGTAGACAAAATTGCCAAACATAATTGAATGTCAGGTTGATGTATGGTTACGTACATTATATTGGTTTTGTGTATTTTTCAAATTGTGCAATTGGTTAGTACAACGGCAGTCAAAGCCGAAGATATAGGTTTGAATCCTGTCCAGGATCTTATATTTCCTAACTTTCAGTTACTAGCTCATCTGAATTGATGGTTTAGGTTTTTTTATAAAGGTTTTAAGTTTCATCTTATTAATTAATGTAACATTGAAAATCATTTGCCTGGTGCAATTACTAATATTATTGATGTAATTAGAGGTCATTGAGAGGTTATATGGCATCATCTCGTAAACATCCAATGTCATAAACCCGAACAAATTAAAAAAAACCCAATTATGTAGACATTAATAGAAACATATTTGCGAAAACACTCGGTGTATGGAGTACAAATGCATGGGGACAGTGATTGAAAGAGTTTTCATTCTTATTACATAAACTTAATAACAAACAGATAGTGTTTTAAGATATAAATAATGGTATTTCAATAAATTCTGCGTTTTTCAAAGAGTTTCATCCTTAATTAATTAATTAGTTGTACGTTCAACGTATTCATTATGCATAAACAACTGCTTCATCCACATTTTTGCTATCACAGTAATCAATTGTTTATAAAGCTGCATGTACAATATTTTAGCTTCATTTTCCTTTTAACAACAAACATACGTTTGGTGTTTAGGTGGAAGCGTATTCAATTAATATCAGTCGCATATTCTAAGAAGAAGTACGATTCTAAGTAGGAAAGTGTTTTATTGACCGATATTCTAGAACCAACATAGTTCAATGATGAAATAACTGGGTGGCGATGATAAAAATTCGTGAATGCCATAAACTAGGCAATAAAATCATGAATATTAATAATATAGGGAATGGACATCAATTACAGCATAGCTTGAGACTGTTAGAAAGCAATAGCTCTTCAAATGTTGCATTACGTCTTTGAGAACTAGAACTTAATGCTAATTCTAGATGCTGACAGGGGCTCGTTCTTATATAAGGCTAATGAATGGTGAGAACGGATTCAGTTCTGATTTAAACGTCACCATGCTAATCTGATAATACGTTACATGGTATTTAGTAGCGGAAGTTATTATAGAAGACGCTAAAAGTTTATTGCTATTCAGTAGATTATCTGAAGTAAAGTACAATAGTTTTAAAAGTGAAAATAAAAATTAATTGAGATTACCATAAAAGTCTTCTGAAATGGAATGAAGCATATGGAATGGGAATGATTTGATACACGTTATATGGAGCAATTTGCATGGAAAGATGTACTTTGTAAAACGATTTGAACAATGTTGGAGTCTTAATTGATGATTACGCTCTGGAAGAAGGCAACAACAAGCAAATTTTTAACGGTAAAATAAAATTATATTGTTTAAAATTTTAGAAAGGACATCTATTGATTTGTTAAGTTATATGATTTATTTAGGTCTTTGTGTGAAAGTTGTATGTACAAGTCGAAAATTTGATTAAAAAGGACTGGCAGTCTAAGATGAGGTTTTCATCAGTAAATATAGAAATAATGCAACCTAACGGATCAGATATGTTTAAATCCGATTTTAACGAGGTGGATATTGAATTTTCCGACATTTTAATAAATTTTGTACATAATAAGATTTAATTAGGGAGTTATTTGTGAAAGAAAATTAAGATTATGAGTGTTCATTCTAATTATAAAAGTCCACTCGGAAGGTGGGTTTTCGAAAAGTTGTTTGGCATTTCTTACTACCTTTGAGGTTGATGGAGTTTCTCTTGCAATGTGTAAAATTCTTATCTTTGTTATAAATAAAGAACTCCACCTCTGTTACACCTAACCTGTATTGCATAGCAATGCAAACAATCAAAATAACAAGAACTAGTATGTGTATATTCCCAATTGGTTAAGTACACGATTTACTAAACAAAAATTATTACCTAATTTTTCTTGAAACCTTACCAACTGAAATATTAAGTACTAATATCGTTACAATTAGATTTAAATTGTCCTGGCTATTTCAATAAGATATATGCATTATCGCCACCTTAATCGATAAATATATAACAATATTTATTCATGAGAAACGACATGTAATTCTAAAAGTTATCAAAATAAGGTGACAAATTTTTTTTCCTTGGAATTTCATTAAAGGTCGCTGCATAAGTTTTAGGTAACGAAAGATCCAACTGTGCTGCTGAATACGCTTTCAATTCAGCAAATAAGGTATGTCACTAATTCCATCTTCACAATTGCGTTTTGAATTCTGTTTTAGGAATAACGCACTTTTCACATATGGTGTTTGTGTATCAATACGAATTCGAATTCTTGTTTTACTTTTACTATTCACCGGTTTCATAAATGCAATTTATCTGGGGTTACTGCATAATATTTTTGTTCCCACGAGTTGTGCATCCAAAATGTTTTATTTCCCAGATCATTGTGGATTCTATCCATCCAATGCCATGTTTTTAACACTTTGTGTTGATAACAGAAGCCCATGTGAACCCTTCGTTATGCAAACGAGGTTTACGTGAATACTGATTATAGGTCTGCGTCATTTCTCATTCTCAACACATTTTTATGTCTGGTGTATGATTATTGTGATTCTGTGTATCAGTCCTATGGTTGAAATGTGTGCAGCATGCTGCATTATGGTTAGGTTCTTATAGTTTGGCACGATGCGTGTACACTCTTAAACTATATAATATTTTTCTTACAGTTAACTATTTCGTTGAACCTCTGTGAACTCGAACAAATATCTCTAATGTAAACAGTTATTTCCCGTTTCCATCCGTAATTTTTTTAATTTAATATAAAGGGATGCAAAGTACCAATATTTACCACTTCTATAAAATTTCTTAATGTACATAGTGCTTCCCTATTTATTTATTCATCCTAATTTAATAGTTATTGAAGTAGCAAGGTTATTAAATGTAAACTACCAAAACTTATAAATTTTACATGGTGTATCCTTGATAAAAGCCAGCCTATCTATCCCAAATTAATAAGTTGTTACGTTCATTTTCGGCAATAATTGGTTATTTTATTTACAATAATTTTCAACTAAAATCCACTTTGCTTCTAAAACGAAACTTTATTTGATAAATTAAAGATCCTGTATATTTTACTTGGCAAATACTTCCGCTAATTAAGAATAAATTTTACTTCCCAGAATTCCCTAACGTAAAGTTTACGCTATACTCAGATAGTTGACAACGTGTTTCAAGTATCCGATAATTGCTTCTTATGTGTTTTCTGTTGGAAGAATTCGTCGAATTAAAGCTGCGTATTATCCTAATATAAACTGTTTTTCCAGGTTAATTCTGAATAAAAATATTACTTTGAACTCTGGTCACTCGCTGAACGAAATTGATTTCATTTGCTTTCGAATCTACACAATGGAGACACGTGTAGGAATGTTTGGTTGTTTCCGTTTTTCGTTATGAAAATTTTGTGCATGCAATACTGTGTGGGTATTTAGGGTTTTTAGAAAATTGTATTTTTTGTCGAAATTAAATTAATTTTTACTGATAATTGCTCTAGCTTCTTCCGGTGGCCTTCAATCCACGATGAATGATCGTCCCTTGCTGTAATGGGAGGCCAAGTGCGTTCTTTCTGGGTGTAGACCCACCTACTTGGTGCCATGGATCAGCTAGTGACCCAAGCTCGAAGTCAGCAATTTCGAGGGTGAGTGTTTTCTTTCTCCATCATTTACGATTGCGACCATATCGGTTGGAATTTTCAGTTTAAGCTCTTGCATTCCTAAATTTAATTCGTTTAGACGACAGTTAGTGAATTAGTTTGAGATTTATTAACACCGTATGAATGCATTACTATTTGCTTTAAATAACTAAGAGTGTACAACCTATTAAAGTGAAAATGATTTGAACGCTTGCTGGCACGTTTGAAAATGTTGTTGCCATTAGCCATTAGATGTATATACTTAGTTTTAGATTTACCATGCTGATTTAGAGCTGTTGGTTTTAGAGGGGTAATTTTGCTTAATTTCTTTTTTGTTGAAACTCAATCTAGGGACTAATCTAAAACCGGCAGCTCACCATTTAAAAAAAAAGATTTGTTCTTTTGGTTGATATTTTTTTAAAAATTTAGTGTGTAATTATTTATTGCGTGTACATATTGTGTTTAAATATAGGTTTCTTATGTTGATATGTTGTGTTTTGAGTATGAATGAGCATGTGCAATTTTTCTTTCTTTATTTCAGGCCTCCCTTAATTTTTGTTGTAGTTATAATACCCCGCCCACTTGCCGATTGAACCCGGTCCATTTCTTTTCTTTGGTTTTTTTTTCTAGGCTACGTCAATGCACGTAGCAAAGTTCATTTATTCTACATAATGTTTACTTAAGTAACATGCCAGCGTAACAAGTTTATCAAACAAAGATATAGATCAAATCATATTTTTAAACATTTAATTATGCAAGATTACTTGAAGTACTACTAATAAATATGTAATAATAAATTCAATTTTTTTTTATTAATACCGAGACAATATATCTTTATTAATTTTTCTTAAATTTTTTTCGAGACAAAATGCTGACTCATTTTATAATAATAGTAACGAAGACTGTTTTAAGTATGATGTATGCACATTAAAAAAAATTGATGGATTTGATATTTTTCAGTTTTGATTTTAAGAGCTTATTAAACTGGTACATATTATTTCATTGGAACATTTAAAACACGTGTGAAAACGCTCTAACAGCATTTTCACACAATGTGGTTGCGGTACGATTTACCGCATGTGATAAATCGTTGGCAAACTGGACGTTTTCACATTTAAAAATATAGTTCAGACTTATAGTTCGACGTTGACAGATTGCGCACGTAGTAGTAAGTTTATTCATAATGAAGAAAAGAAGTGTAATTATTTTAACATTAGTGCGCTTTTGAAGGAAAAAAACGTGAAATTAAGCATCAAAAATATTGAGTGCATCCGTTAATAAAATTCTATCAGGTCAATTATTTTATAATTGTATCACTTCCTTGACATCTTTCTAAGAACGTTTTCTTACTATGTGATTGCTTCACGATTTACCACATGCGATAAACCATTCGGCAAACCGGACGTTGCTTTCACATCTAAAAATATCGTTCAGGCTTGTAGTTTGACGTTGACAGATTGCATACGTAGTAGTAAGTTTATTCATAATGAAGAAAAGAAGTGTAATTATTTTAACATTAATGCACTGTTGAAGGAAAAAACCTGAGATTAAGCATAGAAAATATTGAGTGCATCCGTTAATAAAATTCTATTAGGTCACTTATTTCATAGTTGTATCGCTTCCTTGATATCTTTTACGACTAAAACCGTCACCGTATAGTGACAAGTGTGAAAGCACCAATTTACTTCTACAGTCGTTCAAATTCCATGCGGTATTAAAACCGTCCGGTTTCTGACCGGCAGCAGCACCGTGTCTGCGGTTTCAGCAGGCCGAACCTGTAATTTTTCCGCATCACATTAATCTGATAGTGTCTCATTTAAAGTAAGGTAAAACTTGTGCACACGGTACCGCACCGATAAACCATGTGCGGTAAACTGTTCCCCAACCACAGTGTGAAAGTGCTGTAAAAGAAGGTGGTCACTATAAAGAACATAGATAGGTAGTCACTTTATGTTCCATAAGGTTCTTCAATCAACGCTAATAGTGTTAATATTTTGAATTTACTGCTATTAGCTTTTGCTTTTTTCCAATATTCCCCAGAGGCTCCACCGATTTGAGCCGCCATTGTTGTCTCCACTTTTTAAAATGTAATTGGTGACTCTACTTCTGTATATTCTGTTCTTTATGGTATTATTTAAAACTAATCCTTGAACAGTCCTTTTGTGTAAATAACAGTAGTTAATTTTATCCAAGTTTATAGTGAATTCCTGCAACAGCTACTGTATTGTAATAACATTCATAGTATGGTAACATGTTTAATTCCTAGGAGAATTTTAGATATCAAGTAATTCTTTTAAGTTTTATTATTTCTGTATAATATTTAATTTAACTGCCCCAGAGCATTTTTTTGTTCACTGGTGATATAAAATCTGTCATTTCAAATACCGTATTTACTCGCGTATGACGTGCCCCTGCGTATGATGTGCACCCCAAATATCAAGTGCAGTTTTGAGGAAAAATACTAAATTTGAAGTTATTTTCGAGCGAGCGTGATCGGCTTCGTCGTCCCATATGGCAGTATATTCACTTCCATCTAGGCTATTCGAAATGCAACATTTCTTGAAACTCTTCACAACCAAATTATTTGAACTTAGAGTCCATTGCGCTAAGATCCACTCGCAGATTAATGTCAAACTTGGCTTTTTGAGTTTTTCTGTTGGAGTTGTTCCATGGACTGCAGTTGACATCCATTTGGAATAAAAATGTTTCAAACGAGCTTTAAAAGGTCGATTAACGCAAACGTCAAGTGGCTGGAGTAATGAAGTCATTCCACCAGGAATACAAACTAGCAGTGTTTCACCTTCTTGAAGCCTTTTTTTCACATGCTCTGTTACATGTCTGCGGAAACTGTTCATCACTAACATGTTTTTAGGTTTTAAAAGAGCACCAGGTCGCTGCTCCCATACACATTTTATCCACTCTAAAACTAGTTCGCTATCCATCCATCCTTTTTCCTGGCACCTAACAATAACACCAGCAGGCAATTTTTCACTTTTTGGAAGGAGTTTTCTTTTAAAAACAACAAAAGGTGGAAGTTTGTTGCCATCTGTAAGTATTGTCAACATGACTGTACACCACAAGTACGCACGCGAACAGTTTTATTTTCCACAGCATCAATTGTTGAATTTCGTGGCATATCATATTCAGTAAACGACAAATAGATGTACTCTTCTTATTGAAAGTTTATGTCTATCCATAAAACGACTAACCGATCCCCGACTTGCTTTAATTTTGGGGATTTGAAGTTCACTGGCTATTTGTGCGGTTTTTAACTGTGCCATTTTTATCGAAATAGCAAATGCTTGCTGGCGTGTACCTTGAATGTAAGAATGCACCTTTCTTTTTTACAGGTAGGAATGGGTGTACAACAGAGTCTAAATAAAACTCTGGCGGGACTAGCGTCGACCATTTGTGGCTCCAGTAGATTGCAAAAGACTAAATCTTAGAGGTTTAGAGAACAAAGTTAAATTTTACCCAGGCAAGTTAAAGGGATGCAATTTAGAGCGTGACAAAAGAAAATACCTTAATGCAACTTATATATTGGCGTTTAGTTAATAACATTAATAAAAAAAAGTAAATATACACCGTTATTTTCTTCAACCAATTTTAAAATTTTGTCTTAAATTCTACTAGATAAGATATTAGAAAATCTAAAATTAGTATTGTGCTTAGGCACAATTTCAAATTAACGTTTTAAGTAAAAAGAGATCATAAATACGCTTTGTTGTATTTAACATTAGTTAAGAGAATTTGAATTGAACATAACTTCAAAATCCACAAAAAAAGGTTTCATGAAAGCTTTTCTGTTTACAAACCATAAGGTTATATGGGAAAGTAAAGATAATATTAAATTAGTTAAGGTATAGGTAAGTAAAAGTATGACTATGTTTTACATGCATTATTTTTCTAGATAATTGAGATTTAAAATGTAACGCATGCACATCGTTCCATGACAAAAGTAGATAAGATAAACTCATATCTGTATTTCAGATATATGAAAGAACGTATACTTAAGCATTGAGCTCACGGCTTGTTCAGAACTATAGGATCTTCTTACGGTTTTGGTTGTTAACCTCAAACTTCTAATTTGCACGAGCCAATCCATCCGTTCCACAACCATATGTTTTGTCAACGGAGCATTTTATTTATTTTAGAAAGTAAATAACGGCAACATGAATTCTTGTACGATAAAAGATAATATTTGTAGGTAGTAAAATTAATACATATGCTTAGATAGCCTAGCACAGATAATTAAATTCTCCATCAGAGAATATTTTACAGGAGAATATTTTACAGGAGAATATTTCACCTGAAGATAGTTCAGCAAGGAATATGCTTTGGGAAGATATGCCACCGGGGATATGCCACCAGAGGATATGTCTTCAAAGGATATGCCATCAGAGGATATGTCTCCAGAGGATATGCTACCGGAGGACCTATTCATTAATATTTTGAACGTTTATTCAGGTAGGCTTTGTCCATACGTATTTTGGTAGTATTCAGGTTCGACATCATGGCCTTAGAAAGGACATCTTTATCAGAAGACGGCATGTGCTCAAAAGAAACCGTTAGATATCAAGACAAACGAAAATTTATTTTGGTTTGAAGATAACCACACATTTTGAGAGGGACAAAACAAGAAAACTATCTTAAATGACAGATTCATGTATGCACCAGTTGTGTATTTATGGACAATATTCATAGATTTACCAATTAGAAAATTACATCAGGTCTTAATTATTTATATTATTTATACAAAAGAAAGAATATTAAATTAAGACTAAGATCCATGTTTATAGTGTATTATTTAATAATACTAAAGGGAAATGTTACACAAATCAAAACTAACTTATGATTGTAAACGGTATTAATATAAAATTAAGACGAATAATACTTTTATGTTGAAGGAAGTGGGACCACAATGTAACATGGCAAAGGAACAGTGAATTGACATGTTACAAGAAAACAACTGCTTTTCTACTCGAGGAAATTTAGGGATTCCACCACGAAATGCTCGTTTACTTTTAACGGTATTAACATCCATAAACTTCTCTTTTTTCTTTCTCCAATCTCTTGCACACGATTCAGGAATATTATATTTACAGCCTACTGCACGATTACCAGTTTCCTCAGCTAGACGAATAACCTTTAACTTCTCCCCGACCGTAAACGAACGTAAACGTTTTGCACAACACATTTCTACGTGTAAGAAAACAACGCATCCACTTTGCTCGACAAAAATAAAACGAATACTGACTGCTGTATTTCAATACAGATTGTTAAAGAACAACATGTAACCCCTACTACAGTACTATGCAGGAATAAATGACCGGAAATGTGTAGTTAAACAAAATTTGTCAGCCAATACTTAGAAATAGACAATGACTAATGTGCCAGGGAATTTGGAAATCCCTGCGTACATACCGTAATAACAATGACTTTCCTTTATTATTACAGCAGGTTTATTGAACATTAATTTGGAAATTTATTAATCCTGTATGATAATTTTGTAGCGCACGCAAGAATACTTATATTATTTGTGAATATCAATATTTAAGGTGGATATTGATTAGCGTACTGATTATAATATTTAAATTTCGATTTGCATAGGTAAACACGTTCAATGAATTTACATGCTCTTGCAAATTTTATGTTTGTTAAATTATTAGAAGATAATTATATGAAATTCGTAATTGAAATTAAATGATTTAATGTTACGCCTTGATTTGAGTTTGTGTTCAACATATGGTTGACGGTGTGCTGCTTTTGGTCAACCAATGTCCTTTGGAGACGCTGTATGGTATCTGCATTATTCAGGGTAAGTTTTTGAAGTGAAATTAATGTGCCCATGGTAGACGTTTTGGTTATCTAACATATACAAATGATCCTGCAATCAGAAAAATCAATAGTTGTAAATCCAATGAAAAGAAGTGTTTAATGTTATTTCTGTTTACATTTTTGCTGCTAATTCTAAGTAACAAATGTAGATGTTTGTTTTGCTCATAAACATACTTGCATTGGAGGTAGTAGTTTCTACGTGTGTTAACTTCTTATATATTACAACTGAACTATTAAAACTGTTTAACTAAGTAGCTCAGATATGAAATGCTTATTTTTGTTACGTGCCATCCCTGCATCTAAATACTTTTTGATCATACCTAATTTAAATTTAATATTTCTTACTGTGTTCGCTGTCGTTTGCGAATTTTCATTAACATTTTTGACAGCTTGCAAAATTGAAATGATTGCTTATTCAGCCCTGTAGGTTTTATTAGTATATGTAATTATAATTTAAATACAGCAAATTTGCTCTTTCAATGTGACATTAAATCTGGAATTTTATTATTAACAAAGTACTGCAACCTTTTTTATTTTAATAAGTTAAAACGTGGTATTCGATTGGTAAAACATTTGTTTTTGTAAATATTGCAATTGTTTAGGTATGTGTTTTATAAAAGGTTATCTCTGGTTCGCTTATCTCTAAACCTTGCATTACATGAATTAGTAATTGGTTTGATGCTATATTTCTATAATCTTATACAAAAATGGCTGTATGATGGAGATTTCTCATTAATTCCTTTTAAGAAACAGTTTTAGTGTTCGTTTTGTTTAAAATTAGAAATGTGATACTTCTTTGAAGTATAATTTTATGGAATATTTTTCGTGAAACCTCTGCAGAAGATTGTAAAATCATGTGACTATTTGATCCGTTTGTCGACGGCACCCTTAGACTAGTATCTTTTATTCTTGGCAGCAATTTGCAGCAACTTCAGGTTTTAAAAACTATTTTACAACATAACCCCAGTTGGGCTCAGGTGTAAAGGATGTAAAACAAATATAGATGTTATTGGTATTCTAAATTTAATTAGTTTCTCTTTTGACAATTCAGAACTAATACATTGAACTAAGCAATTTAAATATCTAGGAGTGAACACAGCACAATTTTGTTGAAGATAAATAAATTTAGTTACTACTAATGCTATGCGTTCTATCAGATATCAACTACAAAAGGTTGTTGCACCCCAACCACGTGATGCCAAGCTGTGAAAATTTCCTGTTCTTTTTTCTCTGCATCATTTGATAACTTTCATCAGTAAAATATATTGGTTTTGGATTTTCTTTAAGATTCATGTTATTCATCATACAACTGGAAAAGTTCCGGTGTGGAAATCAAACTTGCTTCGCCCCAATCGTCTGAGTGTGCTTATGACGATGACGGTTACTGTTTGGGTATTTATTTAGAGATTAAGTGTCACTTTAACTGACCATAAAAAATTTGTCTATAAAATTTAGGGTACACTATGATCTAAGTGTGACGTTTTTTCTAATAATTTTTTTACAGCTACTGCAAAAATACATGTCAACTCTTAGATAAGTTCATTCTTTAATACTGTAATTTACTGTTACTATTTTTTTGCAATTACTTGACAAGAGTTACTTGCGGACAATACGTAAGTATATGATGTTATGACTATTTTGATAACAAAGATTTAATATGGGATAACCACAGGACTGAAAACAACTCACTGTACATTTGTTTGTTTAATTTTTTTTATATAAATACTAGAATTAAGGTAAAAAATTAGGTTAAGGTAATTATCAAAGGGTATTAATTATTTTTGCGAAGATTTTTGCACCATGTAAATCCTTCAGGATATGCTGGATAAATGTTTTTTATGTGAGTTGGTTTTCCTTTCATATCATGTTAATTCTTAAGTGTTTGTAATTAAATTTTCTTTTTTGAGTTTTCTTTTTTTTATGTATAACCCACCCCACTCTATGGCGTTTTAGCTAGTATAGCATTACTTATTTGGATTCCTTTTCTCTTTTTTGTTGCGGTTTTCGGTGTGGACGATTTTCTTTACTTTATTTTTTCATTTTAGCCTGCATAGAATACCGTAACAATTTCTTGGTTAACATGTTTTAAAGAAAATAAACATGTGAACAAATACCAGTACCGTTGTTTGGGCTTAATTTAAATCCATGTGATTAAATTTTTGAAATATTTTTAAGTAAAAGTATTTTTAATAAACTTTGCACTTTTTTTTAAAATGGTTTTTCCTTTTCATTGTATTATTTAAATTTGTGGAATTTTTAAACCATGCATGGGAAAATTTTCCATTATCATTATGTTTAATATGAGTGTCACATGTAAACCACACAAAGATTTGATTCTCAGTAAGTCTGGACATTGAATTCTGATTTGTGGTGTGGTAAACCGTAAAGATTGTATTTCCCATGCTTAAAAATGCAGCTGTGTTTAACAGTTTGGCATGAGAATATTAACATATCTTAGAGGGGATGTTGGCTCGTCGGAGATGAGTTTTGAAACGAGCGACACCTTAATACCGGTTTTCCTCGAGTGTGAACATGGTGGTCTTTTTTTACCTTTTTCCTGTACCAATATAGATAATATCGGCGCTTCTTCGATAAAGGGCAACACACCTAAACAACAAACATCTGGACACATCCCCTGAGAGTAGGATCTTTATGGGGCAAGTTTTAGCGTTATAGTTTGAGATGCTTTGTTACTCTGGGGGAAATTTAATCCCATATAAATCTGAATATATTATATATGTATTATTATTATATTTACGTAATTAAGCGTTACACCTTGAACAGATGAATTTAAGAAGTGGACGTTGTTTAACTGAGTTTTGACTTGTATATATGTACTTTGAATTCACCACTATAACTTTTAGTTGTATTGATTAATTAAAAGAGTAACTTAATACATTACTTTATTCGACTTGAAAAATATCTAAGGTATAGCTTTGAGCTTTATCGATTGTGACTAAGTCTGTAACACAATAAGGATATTAGTTTCATTTTGTCGTAACCGTTTTTCAAATAAATTGCATTGTATTGTATGTGCCTATAGACCAAAAAGTGATTATAGTTCGCTTTGAAAAGATTTGTTAACATGATTAAAGGACAACATTTTATACTTTTGTGTTACAAGAAGTTTATTTACAATGTATTCCTTTTATATTTTTGAAGGGACATACAAACGGTGTCCCCAAATATAAACGAATTATGTATGTTACAAACAAAACCTTTTTCAAGGGAAATTGATGTCACCGATGCTATGCTGTAGACTTTACTCTAAGCGGTAAAAAGCAATGGTTCAGGGATGGGAATTGATATTAAAAAAATTAACAAAATATTGAACGCCACTACATTCAGAAAAAAGGGAAATGTAGAACCCAGAAGTTAACTACAACGATGAGATACCTGAAATAAATTACAAGATTAAAAATATAACATATGAGGCAGCAGTTTGCTCCTCCACCATATTTCAAAATAACATGATGTTGTAAGTACCTTTATATCTTGTAGCATTAACCTTTATGAGAGTTCTATATATACTCAAAGATTGTATACCTTTTTGTTTAAATAAAAGTGTTCTAAGTTTTTTTTTGAAAAGTATAATGTAGCATAATATCCTTTAACAAATTTATATGTTATAGTAAAAATGGAACGTATATATAATTCAGGTATTTAAAAATGTTTGTGCAACAGTAACTTAACTTTCTTTAAATATATATAAAATGAAAATATAACTCTTTTGATTTTAAGTTTCACGTTAATGCTGAACCATAACGTTTGATTCTAATAAAATGCAACAATTACTATTTTATTACAATACATTACATACAATTCATACAATTCATTACAATACCCGTAGCCAACAACACGGATTACAAAAATCTACATAACTAGGTCTTATTACGATTACATCTATATCGTTATGGTTGGGTAATATTATCTGATTAAATAATTTTAATTTTTTCTTTTTTCTTTTTTTTTGCATTTTGGATAATAATTATTCATTTATCCTCTATACAGCGTATTTGTTCGGGGCCTAAATACTATTGGACTCTTGCTTCAATTATGTACCCATTAGGTTTAAGTTTAGTTATGTATTTAGTTGTTTTTCTATGCTTTTGTATGATTCCTTGTGTGAGTTGCGGGCGCTTAATCTGTAAACCCTGTTTTATTCTCTCTTTAACTTTTCCTTTTGCAATGGCTGAATACTTTTCAGACCTTTGTAGAATCGATGTAGATACCCCAGACGAGGAACCTGATATTCTGTCTCTTCTGCCTAGCGTCCCATCTGCTTCGACTCGTCTACAACAGGCATTACGGCGACATTCAAGGGCTTTTCATTGCTGTCATGTGAACTCGGAGTCGTTATTAAGTAAATTCGACGATTTTTCTAATGTCTTTGAATTTAGTGGTGCACATTGCATTGCTATATCTGAAACTTGGCTCAAACCTTCACTCTCAGATAATCTAGTAAATCTGCACGGATATCGTATATTAAGAAATGATAGAACCAAACAACGTGGCGGCGGAGTAGCTTTATATGTAAGGGAGGACCTATCTGCTAAGTTGATCGCTAGCTCGCAATCTGCATATCATGCTAGACCCGAATACATGTTTGTTGAGATTTCGTTCATGCATCAGAAGATCCTGATTGGCACTATATATCGTCCACCAAATACTGGCTATTTGTCCGACATTGAGGATATTCTATTTCAGTTCATACCAGTATATAGTGATATCATTGTACTAGGTGATTTCAATATAAATATCACTAAGGACACTTATGACGTTCGGTGTTTACGAAATATTATAAATTCGTGCAACTTAAGTTTACTGCCTCTTATGCCAACTCACCATCTAATCACTGCCACTCATGAGGTGCATTCAAGTATAGATCATATAATGCTGCTAAAGAAAGAAAAAGCAATTCAATTTGGCCAGTTCCCCATTCTTGAACTGTCTAAACATGATCTCATATATGTATGTTATTCAGCAAAACTACCGAAATTTATTCCAAAATATAAAACATTCAGAGATTTTAAACATATGGATATTAAACAAATTACAAAGGATGCTCATGAAATACCGTGGAATCAAATTGACTTTTTGCCTAATGTCAACTGCAAACTGCAATCATTTATCTCCTTTGTTACTGACCTCTACAACCTTCATGCTCCAATTAAAATGGTTCGGATTACAAAGCCTAAAGCACCGTGGCTAAACGATCAAATACAGGAAATGAGACGTTTCAGAGACGCTGCTGCAGTTCAGTTTCAACGACTACCTACGTTGGAAAATCATTCACGTTATAAGTTATTTCATAATAAAACGAAACAATTAATCCGTAATTCTAAGTTACGGCATTTGTACTCGCTGTCGTCAAATTTAAGTTCTGCCAAAACCTGGAAAGAGTTACAAACGTTGGGAGTTGGTAAACATTCCATTCGTTCACCAAATGTGTTAAATTTAAATGAATTAAACGATCACTTTGTAGCTATAATTCGTTCAGACTCAATTCTTATTGAAAGAAATATTAAAAATATCACTTCGTTAAATTCTCCTGTATATCCTAAATTTTATTTTCAAACTGTAAATAAAGATACTGTCCATAAAGCGTTTAAGCGCATCAAATCGAGCGCAATAGGGGTCGATGGAATATCTAAATCAATGATTCTATATATACTTCCTAGTCTGATGGAGGCCCTTCTGTCTATTGTAAACTGTTCGTTCTTAACAAGTACTTTTCCTGAATGCTGGAAACAAGCGCTGGTTCGTCCGTTACCTAAGAAGAAAAGTCCTTTATCTCCCTCTGACTTTCGCCCAATTAGTATCCTTCCAACTCTCTCTAAATTAATTGAATATATAGCTCTTGATCGACTACTTGACTACTTTCACCTAAATAACCTTTTGATAAATACCAGTCTGGTTTTCGCAAATTCCATAGTACCTCTGACCTTAATTTGTATAATTGATGATATTAAGCAAGCCATGGATAAAAACAGCTTACAGTTCTTGTGCAATTAGATTTTAGCTCAGCTTTTAATAATGTTAATTTTGCAATATTACTTGCAAAGCTTAAAATGCTATATAACTTTTCCGATAGCGCTCTTGAATGGTTTAAATCATACCTTAACGGTCGTGAACAACGTGTTGTCAATGATGAAGGAAATCAATTTTCTAATTGGGCGAATCTACAGGCAGGGGTTCCACAGGGAAGTGTGCTTGGTCCTTTTCTGTTTTCTTTGTATATTCAAGATATTAATAAGGTTCTCAAATTTAGTAAGTACCATTGTTATGCCGACGACATTCAAATATATTGTCACTGTCATCCTAATGATTTACTAAATACATTTATCAATATTAATTCTGATCTTGCTAGAATAAAATCATGGGGAGACGAAAACCAACTAACAATAAATCCTTGTAAATGTGAAGCAATTGTATTCGGATCTTCCAAATTGTTAGGTAAAACTGACCAATCGATACTCCCGCCTCTTCAATTGGGTGGGTCGCTAATCAAACTTTGCCCGGTCGTTAAAAGTCTTGGAGTTGTTATTGACGCGACCCTATCTTGGAAGAACCACACACTATACACATGTCAAAAAGTTTTTGCTTCGCTGCATGGTCTCAATAGAATTAGACGATTTTTACCAATTTGCTTAAAAAAATCAAATTGGTCCAAGCCCTAATCCAGCCCATTTTCGATTATGGAGATGTTATGTATAATAATTTGCACCAGATTAGTGGTGATCGTTTGCAAAAAGTTCATAATAGCTGCATTCGCTTTATATTTGATATTAAGCGCCATGATCACATCTCACCATTTTTTAAGAAATTATCCTGGTTGAAGCTGCATAACCAGAGGAAATTACATCAAGCGATAATGTTGTTTAAGGTTTTACGCGGAATTGGTCCAAACTACCTTACTACAAAATTTTCGCCTTTATCTAACGGCCACTACAACATCAGAGATGATAACCGGTTGAAAATTCCACATCATCGAACTGAAATGTATCATTCCTCTTTTGTGGTTTCCAGTTCTTCACTGTGGAACACGATTCCTGCTATTATAAGAAGTTCTATCACAATCTCTAAGTTCCGACAAACGTATCGGGAGTATCTACTATCGCAACAGTAGTTACATTTAGGATGCATGGGTTTTGAGATTAAGTGCCTGTTGTTTGATTGAGTGTTTTTGTTATGTGTATGTATGAGTATGGGTGCGAGTGCGCATACGCGCGTATGTGAATGTGTATGTCAAAGGTATACTATTTATTTAATTATTTATACTTATATTTATTTATTTATTAAGTGCCTGTTGTGTGACAGTGTTTTTGTTATTTCTATGTATGAGCATGGGTGCGAGTGCGCATACGCGCGAGTATGTATATGTATGGCTAAGGAATATTTATTTATTTGTTTAAACACTGTAAAAAAAAAAATGCTTATTTTATTTTATTTTATTTTTATTTTTCATATTTTTATTTAGTTATCTGTCAATTTTGAAGTAATCTCTAGTTAGGTGTAAGAGTGGACTTTATAGTCCAAATCTCGCTAGAATTACTTCTGGAGTTAATAGTTATTTGTATCAATGCTATTTAAATAATAAAGATATACAATTATGTAGAAATTGGATCCGTTAACTACTCACAATTGGAATGTATAGATTTTAAATACATTGATATAGTAAATAAATTGAGTAACGTTTCATAATCAGATGACAAAAGAAGCAAAAATATATTTAGTCAGAAATTAAATCAGCTGTATGATTTATACAAGTTATATATTAATATAATTTAAAATATGGAATGTTGTAAACAAATAAGCTTTGATATAAACTCACTAGAGCATTATAATGGCTCTCTTTAATCATAATAAGAGGTGAACAATATAAAAATTTACTTGATAGCTGTTATAGCAAGTTATAATTAATTACGCTAGAACTAGGGTTATGTTTAAATGTATTGATCAATATTATCAAATTACATAATCAATGCGAAATATGCCCCTGTTTCTAATTTTTAAATTCACTTAAATTTCATGAAATATTTATAGCCAAATTAGGTTTAATAATACCATTGTTAGAATGTAAACAAAACAAAGTTGACAAGTGACATCTTTTGAATAAAATTATAAAGAGTACGCACCTTGAAAATCTAGTTCAACACCTGTTATACCAACCAGATTTATGTGTCGATTACGTGCTGTTTGTGTAACGAATTACGGCTGATCGGACTTTGACCAGGCCTCTTCGCAGATAATTAACCCATTTATTTAATTCAAACAAGGTGAAATCTTGTAATCTTGTACCAAGCAATTGTACTGCATTGAAATTACGAGCATCCAAGATAGATGTAAATAAATATCACGGTGATTCTTCTAAAAAGCAGACTAACAATCAAGTGTGTGCATCTTAAACGAATTGTAATATTAGATCTTGAACTAACGTACCGAAAAGTGCATTGTTAATTCCCTAAGGAAACATCGCGTGGATCCTTCTCTACGCTTCACTTACTCTTCCCTACTATCCTGATCCTCAGGTCAGAGGACGCTAAACGAGCCATGTTCATTTGATATGAGGCGACCTTAGTTAGACTGCTTTTCCGGTTAACAATAAGTTGTCATGTCTTACGACACCTTCGTAACTTCCTATATTTATGGCAGATGGCTGCACTTATTACCAAATATTTCATAAAGATGTAAATTAGGAATGTGTTTATTTATCTACATTATAAATGTAATAATAAATTTTGTATTAAATCACATAAGAATATAAATTAAATGTTGCAAACAACAACTGAATCAATTGTTGGGATATAATTATTATGTCCTAATGTATTTATTATAGCTGATTAAATATACAAACTGCGTAATAGATATTGTAAAGTCTGTTGCATATATTAGGGGTTATGTATGACTACATAATAAAAGTAATTATTGGGTTTATTTTGCAAACGTAGCATTTGAAAATGCTACAATGTATCTCTTCAGAGTCAACCGTGACATCGAGTTGTAGTATGTTGGTAGTCAGGCTTATTTTTGGAATATATTTTTGGTATGTTCTTAATGTGTTTATTGTCGAAAGGTTTCTGCATCTCCCCTCAAGATTAATTTATTTTTAAGCACGTTCAAAGATGCGGTGGCTTCTTGTTATCGTTTTTGAGTTATCATAATCAACTCATGCCCAAACTCATGTTCTTTTGTGAATTCAACTTTAAGCTAGTCATTAGCCAGTAAGTGGGAGAGTTTCTTCCATCTGGAACATCGTCCATATCACGAACAGTTTTATACAACAGGATTAGCTATAGCATTGTATACGAAAGTGATGTTTTGTTGTTATTTGAGAGAATGCCTAGCAGTTCAACTGCTGTTTATAGTATATTGTAATAAAGTATTTACAAGTCTGCTCAAAACCTTTGGCGTTTTTATAAATAGAAATATCACTATTACACTATATATATTTTGTTACCTCTGCTGTCATTTAAACCAATTTTATTGTTATATTTTCGTATTATATTTAACAATCAAATAGCGCTTGAAATTTTATTTGAACTATTGCCAACTGGGTGAAATATATGCACATTGTATTTCTACTTGTTTAAATGTTATATTTATTTATGCAATTGTGAATAGCTACTTGTATTAATTAGCATAAGTAGCAGGCAGCGGTTTTTATAGTCACATTTTACAGTTTATTTGACTTTGGTAGGTCAGTATGAATGTATCTTTAAACTGATTTTATGCTTCAAGTGGACATTTATTTAATATTAAATTTTAATGACTACCAAACCATCATAATCTAAGAAACACATCTTTAAACTGACAAATTCACTTAATTTTTTTATAAATTTTAGAATCTAGCAACACAGCGACATACAAAATAATATTGTCAAAATTTGTTGCCTGTTTTTATAAATTAAATATATTAAAGAATATGAATGAAGATATAATAAAAAAGGTAAGGAATCTGATGTGTTTATAAACTAATATCAATAATATTAGGAACATGATCAATCTTGTAAAATAAAAAATGACAGCTCTTCCTCTCAGCATACACAATTGATTTTAAATTCGAATGAATCCTTAAATACCCAAGAAATGAACAATGATTGTGAAAGTAAACAATCGGTTTTAAATTATACTAGGAAGTTTAATAGTCCAGCTCGTAGAACTAATTTTGAAAATATGAATTCAACTTTAGATTATACTGAGGTTTCAAGTGGTCCACTAACTAACAATGGTTCTGAAAATATACTACTAACTTTAAATAATTGTGAAGCAGTAAGTGATCCTGAAGGCATACAATCAACTTATCAAAGTGATGTGTTAGATAGTTTAGTTACTAAAGATGCTATTGAAAATATGTCGTCTAGTTTACAGTTCAGTGAACTATTAAATAGTCTAATGACTAGTAGCGATTCTAAAAATATACAGTCGATAATCGAATACAGTGAAGACTTAAGCCGTTCAATAACTAAGGAATTTGATAATATACACTTGGCTGTAGATGATGTCGATACTTCAAACAGTTTGGTGGGTGATGGTGATTCTGAAGATATTCACTTGAGTGTAAATTATAACGAAGCATTAAGTGGTTCAGTAGCTATTTCTGTCAATGAGACTAATGAAAATGATCCTGATTTATGTGCAATACACCATAATCAAGCTGAACTGTATTCCATACAAAAAGATGTGGATAACTTAATGAGCAAACTTAATAATTTTATTGCAAAATACTTTGATAAGGAAGAGGATAGCGATGGAGGTATTTATATAAGGAAATATGTGCACTTTGTCCTTTACAATTATCTGCGCATATATAATATCACTGAGGGACTTCACGTGTATCTATTCTACTTAATTTGCTACTGATATTGTTATACATTAATCTGTCCTTAGTACTTTTGCTTACCACACTACACAATCTAAATGCGCTAATCGTATTTAGAAAAATCATAATTGACTTATAAATTTGTATAATTTATCTAGAATGAAATGGAGGTGGTCAGGTCTTTTATCAATTTGTTTTCTGAACATAATGAATTTCCACATAAAAACAGTTGTCTACATATCAGTATTGTTCGGTCCTTTTTAATTGTTGTTTAGATTGGTTTAAATGTTGCCATATACCCACTTCTTACTCTGTATATATCTTAAAATATACTATACGTCTGCAAAAGAATAGCATGCAACGCTTTGAATTAGGTGTGCGTTAAAAACTGGTTTTTGGAGTATGTTTACAACCCTATGAAAGAGTTGTCATTTGAAAGTTATCGAGGATACAAGTCGATGTACCTTTTGCACCCCATGACATTAAGAAAAGGCTGTATTAAGACGATATTTCAAGACAATTATGTGCGTTATGTTTTGCATTAATGCATTATCAAAAACAAACTGTAACAGCTTCGATTTACAGTCCATTAATTTTGTATAAGCTAGCCTCACAATTTTAATTTGAAAAGAAGAAAACTTTAAACCAAGCCCATAAAATTTTATGGGCTTGGTTTAAAGTTTTCTACTTTGTTACGTGCCAATTTGGCACTAAACATTTTATAGTTTAGTCTTGCTGTGCGTGAGTTCGCGCCATAAAATTCAAAAACTCGGTGCGCGTATTTCTGTCACGTCAGAAGTGGGTTGGACGAACTTCGCGCCGACGTGAGTGGCGAAGAAAAAGTGGGAAAGTTTCCGGGAGACGCTGTAACGTGGCTTTTGAACTTGAAGAGGAGTGGTTTGGTGTAGGTATCGTATCGTGTATTTATCTTTTTTATGTAGATTTCCTTGCCTTTTGTTTAACTGTCGTTCCATAACCTGTTCCTTATCGTTACCTCTACATAAGATAGAAAGAAGACGCAATCTGGATACGACCTGGGCGAACTGGAGTCCACGCCACGCTAGCAGCTAACCGGAGCAGTCACCATCTTTAAATAATTCGGAAGGGGGCTCCAGCCATCCAGAAGGACGCTAGGCGCACCCTCCGTAAACTATCTTGAAGAGGGCTCCTAGCAACTCTGTAGGAAGCTGGACCTATTCATGTGAGTATTAACTTTTCACGATCTGTTTGCGAATTTGATATATATTTCGTCAATTGCGCGTTTAAATTGGCATATTGTGTGACGTCATGGGCGCGCTAAAATCTGTATCCAAGATAAGGGTTACCATCTGCCGGTGCGTTACGTAATCTCGCGCTTGCGGGATTGTAATTCGAACTTTTAAATGTAAGAACTTTTCAATTTAATAATTAAAACCCATTGTAAGTATGGACTATAAATACGATTTCACAATTTTAATGTTTTTACACTTGTTAGTTTATCTTATAATAATTTAAATTGACAACCGCATGAATGCAAACATTTTGAGTCTTTGAGCCAGTTATTGTTCGTGAACATTTGATTGCTCGTTATTGGTTCTAGATATTTGCTATTTTACGTTGATCCTATCCTGGTGGTGGATGTCCTATATAAAATTCCGTTATCCTTTGTTCACAAGTTACGAAGGTTTGTCTTTAAACCCTCGGTCACATATTTATAAGTTTAGGACATGTTTAAAGTTACACCTGTGCTGGTGATAAACATAGCGGTTTGTATATTAGAAAATATTGTCGCATTGTCGTGTGCGTGAGAAATATAATTAATCTTTTTGCACACAAATATATTGTTGTTTTGCTTGGTCACAAGGAATAATTTTTTGTAGTTCATTTGGAATATGCATTAATTATTAGAATTTTATTTCGAAATGAGTTTTCTCGATTTGAGTTTGCCAATATCGGAAACAAAAGTTCAACCAATATTACAGCACAAGGAAGAAGAATTGGTCAAAAACAAATGTTCAAAACCTCAAATAAATATGATGCCACGTACGGTTAAAAACAAAGCAAAACAAATTGGATTAAATTATAGGAAGCCTTTACTCTCAACGGAGCTGAAAACGTATGGAGAACAAATTACCGATGAAAACGCGTGAAACGAAAAAGCTTCTAATGGTCTATGTTCTTATGGTAGTGGCGTGTCCAGCACCGCAATAGAGTTTATTGTTCAATGTGGTTGAGATAGAAGTCCTTTCTCCAGCGAAATACATGTTGATGTATGTAGTTCAAGTAGTTCAAATAGATGGTGCGACGAAAGTTTTGAGATAGATAAAAAATTTGAACTAAATGACACGTGGGGGTAATATTTCACTGCCAAGATATCAGTTTGAAGAAGGCGAATGTTCTGTGCAATCCTGTTTAAACCAATTTGCGGCCTGTGAATTCCTTTCCGGAAGTAATTCAGTAGGCTGTGATTTGTGCACAAAAAGACATGGTGGGCTCAATAAAAGAACCGTTTATACTAATCCCACAAAACAAATTGATGCAGTACTAATTTTACATTTTAGGTGCTTGTTTCATTCCCCATATTACTGGATTTAACGCCTTTTTGTTCAAAACGATGCCAAACGCTTCCAGCATTCAATTTTAATCAAACTAAAGTGTTGTATGCATTATATATGGTGTTGTACAACACAGCAGTTTAATTCATTGCGGACATTATGATGCATATGTAAAATTAAGAACTTTAAGAGAAAATGATAATTACAGTTGGCAATTTTTATCTAAAAATCAAAAACAATTATTATCTTTGCAATGTAAAGGATTTGAAGCGAACGTTAAAATTCCATTGGGAAATTGGTATAACGTCACCGATTCTGTGTTTCAGAAGTGCCCGAAAAATGGTCCTACAGGCACAGCCATATTATTTTATGAGCGACTTTTGTACTTATTGCAATTGAACTTAAGATTTAATTCAATTTATAATGGTTTCAACTTGCTATTTTTGATAATACAAACATTCAACTTCACTTTTTCGGTATTAAGACACTTTTCGTTAATTTTGTTACAACGATTTCTGTATACAGTGGTTAAAAAAATTAAAATAATTCGTTACCTGGCATTGTAATACGTATGCAATTTATCTTATATTATTTAGCAGTTGTATTACTGAAGATCGTAGTTTCTATTTTTGTTCGAATTCAGAATGGACGTTACATTGAAAATACTCATTCGGTAACCAAATACTGTTTTAAGTATGTTGAATAGCATTTTCGATAGGATGCAAAAAATTAAAGAATCGGGCATTAATTGTTGTGCAATTGAGGTGTGTTGAAAGTTTGCAAGAGAGGTGG
Source organism: Platerodrilus igneus (assembly GCA_036346225.1). NCBI lineage: Eukaryota > Metazoa > Arthropoda > Insecta > Coleoptera > Lycidae > Platerodrilus > Platerodrilus igneus. The sequence continues at coordinate 6,469,065 of JARFIW010000229.1, read as the reverse complement.
AAGCCGATTTTTAATTTTTGCACCAGACAGCATTGTTTGGGGAGACTGATAAATTGGTGGAATATCATGCGTTGAGAGTAGAGGTGGGTAACCGCTTGATACAAATTGAGATTTTCGACACCAAATTTAAAGTGGCATTCATTAAAGATTTAAATCTATTATTACTATGGCATCTACAGCTGGTAGAAACCTTCTTCTTCCTTGCTTGAAGATTGTTGGTTTTTTGGGTAAAATTTCTGACTTGGAAACTTTTCATGCTTGTTCGAAAAATTGGTTAATGAAAATGTTACATTGTTGCTCATCCGAAAGTTTATGTATTTAGTTAATAATATTAATGCAAGTGCACATGCCTTGATTGAACATATTTTAATTTGAAATTATTCATACAAAAAGGTGTATGATATTTCATTAGAACGTTTTCAGTCTAAAAGACTTGCGAGAAATGTTCGAAAATTAATTTGGTTAATTCACACACTTTAGAAATTTAATACATTGCATTGATGAAAACATTTGCATTTGAAAAATTACAGATTGGTTTTTCAGATTTTACTCTCTTTAATTTGTTATCCAAAAAATTAAACATTTAAAAAGATTTTAATTGGAAAATATTGTAGATGTTACTATGTTTAAAGATTTAAGAGCATTCGTAGAAAGACAATGCAAAGAACTAGAAACCAGTTAAATTGTTTCATTGGAGAGTCAATCGGTCATTCAACAACAAACCACTACTAATTCATTAATTTCGACTTTATTAGATCAGACGACCATTTTGTTGTTTGCAGTGGTAGTATCTGTGCTAGATTATTCAGGTCAATTGAAATCTGTTCGAACTTTATTTAACAATGGAAGTGTGGAGGGTTTATGACAGACAAACATATCCTAGGTTTAAGGAAAATCAAGGTCAATGTACATAGAATAGCTAGGTTTGAATTCGTCATCACTGTCGGACAAGGTATCGTGTATTGTTAGTCCGCTTGCTTTATCCACGCCCATATATAATTCCGTTTTATTTTACTCGAGATTTGCGATCTGCAGTTTTATACTTCCCATCAAATTTAATTGCTTTTGATAGTAAACATACTTGCTCCAATAATATCAAACGACTCCCATTGGGGCAATGCGTTTGAACCTGTTGTCATTTATACTGCTTTGGTTTGGGTATTCACAGGTAAGGTTGAATCGCCTACTCATTTGTATATTTCATTTTGTACAGTGGTAGAACCACTTGAGGTATATTCGCAAATTTTGGCAGTTAGAAAACATTCTGTCAACAGTGCGTTTCTATCGAACACGAAAAATTTGAACAAGTTTTTTCTAAAAAATTATTTTTGCAATGAGACAGGAAGTTCTGCAGTATCTCTGCCATTAAAAGGTTCAAAACTTTGTTGCGTTATTTTCTTTATATATAATAATAATAATATAAGTCAAATTTATATGAGGTTAAATCCCCTGTGTTATAACCTCTCGAATTATAAAGAAAAAAACCTATCCCGTGGAGATATAAACCCAGTTCATGTTGCTTCTCAGGGTTTGTACAGGTGTTCGTTATTTGGTTGCCGGTGGTCCGTCGTCAACTGAGCACTGATATTTTTTATATCGGTAACGGGATAAGCGACAAAAAGAAGGTGGATCACTTTGCCGATTCTCTCTACTCCACACTATAATGTCCGCTCTCGATGAAGGCTGGTAGTAAAGTCACTGTTTGTTTCGACTCTTGGCTCGCACGAACTATCGTCCCATCCAAAATATTTTAATGTTCTCATCCTAAACTGGTACACACAGCTGCACTTTTAAGGCATGGGAAACACAGTGTTTGTGGATTTTTACACTACAAATCATAGGTGAATTTCCTAAGTACTTGAGAACAAAATCATTGTATGGTTTACAACCCAAGCACAACCATTTTCTTTTTGAAATTCTAGAGAAATTACCATTCATGGATTTTATACTTTAGAACATTGCATATTATAACATTTGAAGTTGTACTCTAGTTGCAGAGAATTTTGAGGAGTACATCGACAGTGGCTACATGAGTAAAATTAAAATTCCTTCAGAAGATACCTTGGCATGCAATGAGTTTTAATATATTTCGCACCATGCGGTACATAAAGTGGCTAGTACTATAAATAAATTGAGAGTCGTGTTTGAAGCCTCCTGCAAGGATGGTTTAGGTTAATCGTTGAAAGAAAATTTATTGGCTGGATCTACTTTGCAGAAAGACATAAGTGTATTATTGTTAAGTTTTCGAGTACATTGCCTCATCTTACCAGCTGCTATAAAGCAAATGTACAAACAAATTCTTGTAAAAGAAAGTCAATGTAGTTATAAACACATCATTTGGAGATTTGCTCACATAGAATCTATTTCTGACTTTCAATTAAATACTGTTACTTATGCGCAACTGCTTTCTTTTTGAAATTCTAGAGAAATTGCCGTTCGTACATTTATACTTTAGAACGATGCATATTAAAACATTAAAGTTGTATTCTAGTTACAGGGAATAAAATTAAAACTCCTAGAGAAGATATCTTAGCATGCAATGTCTTATTATATTTCGCATCATGCGGTTCATAAAGTGGCTATAACTAAATTAAGAGTCATGTTTGACACCTTCTACAAGGATGGTTTAAGTCATTCGTTGAATGAAAGTTTATTGGTTGGACCTGCTATACAGCAGGACAAGTGTATTACTGTTGAGTATTTAAGTACATCACCTCGTCTTACTAGCTGACAATAAATGTACAAAGAAATTCTTGTAAAGGAAAGTCAACACAGTTATCAACACATCGTTTGAAGTTTTGCTCCCTCAGAATCTCTTTCTGACTTTCAATTAAATACTATTACTTATGGGTTGGCATCATCGTCTTTTCTAGTGCTACATACAATTGAAGAATGATCAACGTTACTTACCTATAATTTTTCTCTCGTTTATAAGGCTAATTTGAAAAAATATAACTTAAAAATAATTATAACTAATATTACATTCTAATTGTTAGGAAACAGCGAAAACAATCAAAACAATAATTATGATGGTGTTTGGTTGATGCCAACTTTAATAATGTACAATCACCACTGGCTTGCATTATAGAACCATTCTTAGTTGTAGATCTTAATAGCCTTTTCCAAATAATTAAATCTTGCTCGTTTTGGAGCTTTATTCACGTGCTCCAATCCCAACCAAGGTTTTGCATTAGCATTAGTGGTAGGATTATCTCTAAAATCTCTCAAATTCATAACAAAATCATCTTCGTCAATAAAAGAGGTTTATCCAATGTAACAATAGTAAATTTAAACTTCTCCCACTCCTTTTCTGGTACACACAGTTTCTTTGTATACGTTCTTTCACTTTATTAAATTGTTCACCATGTTTAATTTTGATAAAAAATGGTATTCCAAAGGTGGAAAATATTTCCTTTTGAAAATGAGCACATGAAACTAACATCTCGTCATCCATGAGTATTAATTCATCATTAGGTATTTCCTCTATCCTGTATGTTTTGACTCCTGCAAAGATAACGACTCCAGTGGAGCATCTTCCTTTGGCCCATAAGCTACCTTAGAACAATTTACTTCAACTAACCTTAATTTTCCACTACCGCCTTCACTAAATTCTATTTGTTTTTTAGCTTCTTCTAAAAGATCTCCTACAGTGCCTCCTTTGTTGGGATATAATGTTAATTCCTTCTCTTCTTTTAACTTCATTCCCACCCATATACATTTAAATTGTCGTTTATTTTCTAATTCATTAATTAGAATGCTAAGCTGCTGATAAAAAATTTTCTTTGGTGTTTTATAAAACTTCGAACATGGTAGATTTTTTAATGTACCTTCATATGTACATCTTAATGGATGACCAGGACTATCTTCATAACTTTGGCATTTGAAGAATTGTAATAAATACGGACTTGTACCAACCCTCTGTGCTACAGCCGAGATAATTGATCATAAGTCATTCTATGTGACAATTCCATAGTAAAACCAACATCATTAGGAATACATCTATCCACAAAGTTAACTTCTACTCGGCAATACAAATCTTTATAATAGTCTATACAGTTTGGAAGATCAGACTGTTCTTCCATTTCATCTTTTCAAAATAATTATATCACCATTCATTAATTCGTCTAAGACCTTTTCAAGTGTTTTGTTAATATTTGTAATTCTTTCAATACAATTAGGTCTAACTTCTTTATATAATAAAAGTTCTGTATCTTGTGGAAAACCTGCTCTTTCATTCATTAATGATATAAGATCCGAAAAACGACCGTTAATGGAACAATACTGATGTCCACAATAGTGTATTCTTTTTTGTTTCGAATCATACAATTTAAAAAATAAAAGGACATCAGCATCACTATCAAAAATAGGTAATGCCATTAATCCCAGTTCAGGTGGCAATAGTTCTAAAAAAACAGTCCAAGGATTCTGATTTTCTGAAGCATCTAATACATTTTTTTGTGAGTCTGCCTCCAAATCAAGCAAACATGGACGGAAAGTGTTATTTGATCTACTACTAAACGGCCACATTTTCATTTGTTCTGGTGGATATTTAAAATCATCCGTAAGCATTTCCATCAGTTCACCACATGTTGCAGTCTTCTTTATACTAAAAATTCTATATGATGCTTTTTCGGGATCATGCAAGTCATTGCCTTGATAACCATCGAAGCTGTCTTCCAATAAAATATTCACAGTCATATAAAAATGAGCTTTGTTACGTTCCTTTTGGCGTAGTTGTTCAATTAGTTTTTCTTCTGCTAATCTAAATGTTAACTCACTTGGTATGTCAGTATCTGTAGCCTCTTGTAGGACATAATGTAGTTCAGAGTCGTGGATATAAACTAACATGTATGCATTTGTACAATGTTTAACAGTCATATTCATGTCATCTTCATGACCACCATAATTATGTTTAATTGCTTCTAGTTTAGAACATCGAGAAACAACATCATCATCAAACTTGCACCATTTACCATCACCTTTAGGATTAATAAAAACAACATAATGGCCACCATGATTATTTCCTGAATGTACTAGAACTGCATGCAGAGTGTAATTTGCAGGATTTGTAGGATCTGGTTTCTGTAGATAACTATCTAGAGATATTTTTTGTTCTGAAAAGCAAGATGGTCCACCAGAAAAGGAACTGTTATATGTAGATTAAATTATATTATTATTATTTTGAGTAGTATTTTAAAGTTAGATTTAAAATTTGAAAAATAATATCAATCAATATTTGTAACCAGAAGACTAAATTACAGACTTAAAAGAAAAATATAATTTGAGTGCTTAAATAGATTTCTCAAGATTGTGTTTTAACATGATAACTGTAACAAAAAATTGCATAGGGATTATACTATGATAAAGCATAATTTTGTAGGTAATGGCACTGCTAAGACAATGGACGAAGCTGACAATTTTTGTTCTGAAAAGCAAGATGGTCCACCAGAAAAGGAACTGTTGTATGTAGATTAAATTATATTATTATTATTTTGAGTAGTATTTTAAAGTTAGATTTAAAATGGTGCACTCATGATTAGCCATTCGGTCTACAAAATTTTCACTCTCAAATAACTAATCATGCATGATGTAGTGAATGATTATGTTTGATGTATTACGATTGATGGTTAAATGACATCTAGATTGAATATATTTACAATATAAATAATCATCATATTGATTATATTTAAACTTTTAAATTGAAAAACACTGCAACATGGCTTTAATTTTCATTTTTACACCTGTACTGAATGATTCCATGTATTTAACTGATGATTTTGTTTTTGTAATCATTGGTCATTTTTAACTTACTGAAATTGTAGCGACCTTTTTTATATATTGACATTCTTATAATAATCATCTTTAAGTACAGTTATTTTTTCGTCGTTAGTTTATCCATCTTGAATCTGGTTGGATGCGTACTTCCATTGATTTCTATTCTGAGCTCGCCTACACATTTCCCTGAAATTCCTACAGCCTACATCTTTCACTATCTGTGTGCAATAGTCTAACCTAGGTCTACCGATACTTTTTTTTTCCTATCTCTGCTTCTAATATATTCCGCACTATTCCCTCATGCCGTAGTATGTGGCCTATCACTCTATGTCTCCTATTTTTTATTGTTTTTCACATATTTCTTTCTTCCCGTACCATTTTTAGTACCTCTTTGTTCTTAATTTTGTCCATTTATAGTTTATTTAAAAAAAATCAGAGTGTTTCAAAATCTGACCACTAACTTTCTGGTAAATATTGTTACAAAAAAATTATTATATGATTAAGATTTATTCTACCTTAGACTACAATGACATATACTCAAATATCAGTTACAAACAAAATATTCTAAAAGTAATACTTGCAAAAATCCAAAAAGCACTTATCCAATTCGTAATTAAGAGTTTTAAGTATCTTGTTCTTTTATTTTAAATTAACGTCAAAATCAGCTTACAAGATATCCATATTATTTAAATCTCCATTTAGAAACCAGTGTGCATCCTCGGCTTAATTATTTAAGTTAATTTTTAAATAGCTTTTTATCATGAAGAATTTCCATTGTATATTACAAAATCAAATAACTGCATCTACCAATTTCCATATTTATGCAGGTTATATTTAAAAATTACTTCTTTAATCACTATTACATTTTAATTATGAATTACGATATGCATACTGCATACTTTAAAACAATTTCTTCTAAAAATAACATTTTAGTGATCGAATTCATGAATATGTTAACATATTGTTTGGTTGACGCTAATTTATGAATGAATCTCTTTAATAAAAGTTTCCGTTCATATACAATTTATCTATATTCTAGAGTTTTAAAGTCTACACGGGATTCCATTCCAAATACTACACACCTATCTGATGCAAGTTTCTGGGAATTCCTCATTTTATTATCTCATTAGCATAATAAATTTTTTAGTGACGTGCGTTGCCTCGTCCTTCTCTAACACCCAAGGTTATTGTGGCATCGCATACTAATCCAGTAATTAAGTGTATAACTAGGAAGGTAATGAGATAATATTCCTTTAGTAAGTTGGTCTTGTACGGACTGTACTTATGGACTGAATTAAAAATAACGGATCCTAAAACTTTCAACAATTAAACGGCAGAATTCAGAAAGGCATGCAGGGAGCAAATTGTCGTAAAACGATAAGATCTTGCAGTACATCAGGATGATTATTAGACCATTTATCAAGTTCAAAAGCACCATGTTTTAACCACTCCATTAGTTGATTCTATAGGGTGAGAGTTGACGGTATAGTCTACCAACACCAAATTAAGTAAGGTATTGAAGAACAAAGGTGGATAATGAAAAATGATCGTTCTTGTCTTTAGTCAACTGCGGGTCTTAATTTTAATGAGCACAAATGTCATAAAAACAAGGACATTTATTGGCAAATGACTCGAAAAGGTCCACATGGATATCTTGACCCATTTAGGGGTTCATCGGAACACCATCACCAAATTTAGTAAGATATCGAAAAACAAAGGCAGATAATGAAAAAAATTGTAGGGCTTAAGTCATAAAAACAAGAAAGTTTATTGGCAAATGACTCGAAAAGGTCCGCATGAATATCTTGTAATTCTTTTAGGGGTTCATCGGAACAGAAGTAGCCATGTTTTTTTTATACACTGACATACTATGGGAAGTACAGCATCTTCTAGCTCACACTTTGTGCTTTCGTGCCGCTTTACCTGACATTGCAGTATTAACAGATATCTAATAATTTTAATTACTTTCTTTCTGTTGTGTTATTTAGTTCTACTCCATATTTTTATAGTGAGAACATACTTCAATTATTAGTTTTGATAATTGTAAAACCTATTATTATATCATGGGCTTTGACCAATTTGTAGAGATGTTTTCAAACATTGTCGACTTATCAATAGAAAACCAAATACAAGCAATTCTATAATTCTGTTTAGGTACAAAGAATCCAATAATTTATTAGCTTCAGAATCTTTGGATGCAACATATATAAATAACGAATTAAATTCAACTGAACTCAGTTGGACTTGTTTAGTACCAATTCTTCAAAAACACGTAGCTGATCTTGAGCGATTACAGGACCTAAATAAAATAACTAGCTCTGTAATAAAACGTATTAGAAACCTCACAAACATAAAAAAGGCTATACTGGGTATGTATGCATTTACACTTATATAAATTTAATGTATTTTTGCAGATGAAATGAAGTCCCAATCAGGAGATATCAGTTCTTTAACTTAATTGCAATGAATTAATTACTATAAATAAAGTAATCATACTTCCTTAAACTTGGTTTGAATAAAATGTAAATTTTGTTGCAAATACATTATTTAAAATCTTTTTATCAAATTTCAATATCCTGAAATGAATTATTCCTTTGTATGCATTTCTTGATAACCGCTATCCATGGATTATTACTACTAAGAAAGATTTCATCATAAGAGCCAAAGTGTATTGCAATGAAACCTGATAAAGTGGGCGATGGTAATTGTTGATAACCTCATGAAGAAGTGAAGTGAATTAAGATAAAGTCTGCCTTTCAGAGTGATACGTGGAATAAGTAGGTTTTTATCACTTAAAAATAAATATTGAACATGGTGCATACATTAAATTACAAAACAAATAAATATTAAACGAAGAATACTTGTAGAACTCACTAATCAATTTTTTTTACTTCTTAAACATACGATCAACTTTTCTACCTTCACAGTCGCAAACTTGTCACTAATGTTATTGCAAAATGTTTGTATGAATATTTATTAATTTATTTAAAACTTCTTTTTCATTCTGAGGTTTTGCCAAATTTAAGTTTATCTGATGTTGTTGGATATCGTAAATAGATTTTGTTTTCAAAATGAAAAATTGTAACATGTTGTGTTATACTAGTTATTAATTTGGATTGGGAAGGAAAATTAATTTAGTGAATTAGAATGAATAAATTAAATATGGACGTACCTTGTATGATATATTTTATGAATGTTTAATCTTCATTAAGCCTGATATTTAAATTCTTTTGTTTTTAAAAATATAATATTAATTAAGGCACTTAGTACAATTAAAGCAATAAAAAAAGTGCATATTCTTAAAATAAATTGGTACAATATAATACTAAGATAATGCAGTAGTCATTCAATAAGATAAACATCGCTATAATATAAATTGCTGAAATAAAAGATTTCATAAATCATACAATGTAATGAACGCAGGGTGTCATGCAATAAACTCAAAACCACAAAATCAAAGTTATTTATGATAAAATACATATTAGGCGAAATTCAGAGTTATAAATTATTTTAAAACTACAAATATGGAAAACAGATTTCTATGTTACGCATTTCTCACAAGATTAAGAGTTTTTGTACATCGTTCATTACAAATAACTCTATTTAATAATACATGAAACAAGTACAGCCACAGTTTACAGCGTATTTTACTTACACACAGATACCTTATTAGTGAAATTCACAAATATTAAGTTGCAGATAATTTAATCATTTATACAATATAATTGTGGCAGGAAAAAGATAGAAGCCTTTCAAATGTGGTGCTACAGACGTATGATAAAGATATCATGGACAAAGTTAAGAACCAAGAGGTTCTAGAAATGGTAGGGCAAGAAAGAAATATGTGGAAAATAGTAAAAAATAGGATGGCAGGTCACATACTTAGGCATGAGGGAATAGTGCGGGATATATTACAAGCAGAGATAGGAAAAATGAAAGGTAGAGGTAGACCTAGATCAGACTATTGCACGTAGATAGTGAAAGATGCAGATTGTGGAAATGTCAGGAGAATGTGTAGGTTAGTTCAGAAAAGGAAATGAGAGTACAGTTCCAGGACAGAAGACCTAATGATGATGATACAATATAATACAATGTAGTCATTCATATTGTTGAAGACATTATCACATAATGCTAACTTAAGTAAACCATAGGAAGTCATGCGTCTATTACGTGATAGGAATTTATAGTGGGAGAAGTAGAGTAATTAAACTTGCCGGGAAAACATAAATTAATTATCCACGAGCAGTTAATTAGAAAACGTCAAAATGTAGTAGTGTGAACAAGAAGTACGGATTGGATGTTGAAGGGTGAAAAGATTTCCCACGTGCAAAAACACGATGTGCAACTAAATTAATTTGAACTCAAGCTTACATGTGCAAGGTAAAGGGTTTGAATTCACAAATTCGTTCTGACCGGTCAAAAAGGGTTAGGATTTAGACTGTTCACCTTCCCAGTAACTTGGAATTTGTTGGTGTGTTGAGTGATAAAAGCTGCGGTAATTGAAAAAAAAGCAGGAAATGGACATACTAATGGATTCTGGAAATCTTTAACCCTTTTTAAAATGATGGAATTTAAAACATTGAGTAAGCTTTTATATTTATACTGGGTGATAATGTAATATCTGAACTTTAAATGTAAATTGGTTGGTATTCATGTAGTAGAAAATGAAGCAAACGTGAAAGTTACTTATTTTGTTGAACAATAAATTAGCGAGGGAATTAATTTTGGTTATGATTAAGTATTATATTATCATGCAAGAAATTTTGGAACATTTTAAAATTTAAGAAATATGTATGCATGAAAATTTAAATGTAAATTTCAATTGGGTAACCAATTCCTCCCAATTAGAAACTTGATGCCTAGTTGCTCTGAACCACACCAGATCCTGACTTGAAAATAAGTCAACTGCGCTACTGACTAACTGTTCAAGTGGCAGATCCCTAGCAATGTGCAGTTCTTTAATGCGTTGTCGAAATGAATTAACACCCATGGCATTTGCATCTGCATTAAAAGTGATTTACATTTACAAACTGGTGTGGAGTTACTCTGCTTTCAAATAATATTTTTAAGCTGTGATTTAATATTTAACTGGCTATTATTTAATTCTCATGTAAGATCTAATTGTAACTTGGTATTTCTAGTTGAAAGTTGTTTCTGATTAGATGGAACTATAAAAGAAACACCATCATGGACAACTGTAGGATTAGCAATAGGCTCGGGGAAGTTTTTTTTTGTATTTTGTTAACCACGTGGTCTATATTTTCAACTTTGAAATTAGAAACGTCAAACCTAAGCTATCTAATGGGTATTCCCTATAAGCCCCAGTAAATCTAGACATTGACTGACTAAAGTTGAATGGTCATCACAAAGTTTATCATCACTCATTAATTTATTCAGCCATGCGAATACATGAGATAAACGAATATTTAATCTATCGTAGTCAGATAGTCAGTTTATTTAAATGTTTCTTAACTAAATTCCAATTCAATTAACTTCAACAGACTTATCGAGTTCTGCCTTAATATCAAGTTTTACAGGAGAGTATGAACTTATAAGTGAAAAGGTAGTTTGGAACGACAAAGTTAATGTTTTTTATTAACTGCTATATTTTCAGAATCAACATTATGAAATAATAGTGGGACGTCAGCTCGTCAGTTTTGATAGTGAAAAATGGCCAATAATAAATCCTACCAAGCAAGTGTGGTTATTAAGTGATTTTTTCTGCAAATGAAAGCCTTGTGAGGGCGCCACTTGTAACTGACCCACTGAGCAACTCAAGCGAGTAGGAGATAAATAAGAATATACAATCATAAACCACCTCAGACAAACAGTACTTGCGAGGGTTGAGAGTCAACTCAGATTGTTTAAGATTCATTCAGTAAACTGTCAACTTAATTAATAATCTGCACAAAAAATCAACTGATTAAGTCTGACCGCAACATAAATATATTCAAAATTGGCAAAATAAAACATAATCAAAGTGTTTGGCAGCAAAAAAAGATAATAAGTAATTATATTATCAGAACCTATCTTTAGCAGTCAGTTACAGAGCTATATCTTATGAGTACCTCTAGAGGTACACTTGGAGCTATCACAAAAAAAATGCTCTAAAAAATACAAAAAAAAACAATTGTACAAAAGGACACTTCAAATATATCTTTTAAAAAAAATAAACAACACGTCAAATATGATCATTCACAGTAAACGTTACCGTACGTAGTTTAAATATGTTTAACAATCATGGGGTCACAGATCTTGCCCGAGTTGATGAAATACTTAAAATTTCTTGAATACTGCAAGGTTGACATTTGGATTTTTAATTGAATTAGTAAAACTGGTTGTAAGCAAGCAACTTACATGAAGAGAAATGTCTAAAATACTCATAGAACTGAAGCTGCTTGCTCCATTATTATAAAAATTGGTGCTTGTAGTATTATGGGATCCTAAGGCCACAAGAAACCCATAAAAAAGAAGCACCTGGAATTATCAAATCATACTTCAGAATAACTCACAGTAGCCACTTCGTACTTTATGGAAATTCAACCTGAAAGTGTTTAAAATCAATTGCAATTAGCCCTAATAAAAAAAACCAGCTGGTGTGTATGCACCATTTGCTATTTTTACATTTGCTGCGCTGAATATATGATATTAGTCGCGATTTCCAGGAGTGCGTGCACACAAACACTAGGCGACAAGACAGATGTCTGCCACAATAAGACACGGAACAAGCTGCATGCATAACCTCTATGATTTTTTCTTAGTTTACACATTTCTATTCTTTCCTAAAAGGTCAGGCTGTACAAGTGTTAGTGCTGTTGACAAATGAACTTATATGTGAAGTGCAGAAGCCACTGAGTGAGTCATCTTGCATGGAACTCTAAATACCCCTATCATACAGTTCATACACACTAGTACTCGAATGCTACTTGAGTACACATTAGGCCGATACATTGTGATAAACCAACCTTTCTAGTACTAATCAATCGCAAATAATGGGAATTTGAATTTAAATGAAAACTTTAACAATGGATAAAATTGTTACACACCTGCCTTTATTATTCTTTCTACCACTCCCCTGGTCACTGCATATTATATTAATTTTCGTAATGTTGATTTTAATGTTCGATTCTTATCTAAAATTTGCTTCTCTTTATTTAATTCTTTTACTAACTTCTAATCTTTTCTACAGTTATATAACTGTATTATTAGCATTTATTTTTTTGTTCTAGAATTTAATATCTATCTTTTTACTTTCTCCATTATTTTTTATTTGCTTCATATATCTTATCGGGATGGTAAGATTAAAAAATCATGTAAGTTGTAAGTTTAATAAAAAGAAAACAAACGCAATCTAATATGGTATAATATTAACTATATAAACTTCTAAAAATATATCATTATCACAGATAAAATACAAAGTTCATAAAATATAGCCCATTCAAATAAAAGTTCATCTTTTTCATGTTTCGAACATTTAATTAGAGGTGCAAAATAATGTTTTCAATTTTTATGAACTCCTAAACAAGGCAAATAAGAAGAAATTGTAGTGTTTGTGTTTATATTCAACATTGCTACTCTTTTGTTTGTTATAATATATGAAGAGCAAAATATTGAAATAGACACATACATTGAAGTTCTTATATAATTTTCAAAAACGCATACTAAAAATTTATTTACAGCGTTGGTTTATAGCTTGTCATATTTCGTGGAAAAATTTAAGGGGCCATTAATTCATTTAAGCGTAATTCTTTAGCTGTAGATTTGATAATTAGCCGTTTTTGCAAAATGAAACAGAAAGGCATTTGAATAGTCAACTTGTTTGATAGTTTTACAAATATAAATAATTTTTTTTCTATTTGTTACTTTTATGCGAAAATCATGCCATAGACACGAGTACAGGCATCTAATTAGCACCAAAATATATTTTCTGCACCATCAAAATTTAAAATTTGCTTCTTCAGCTTTGTGGTCTAGAAACCACAGGTATTGCCAATGTAATCTGCCCCTTTCGGCATAATTATTGAGGCCAATTTTGATAAAATGTATATTAGTATTTTCTTCGATAAACATTTTATGAAAGTAATATTTGAGAATAGTACAGCATTGGAGGTTTATATTTACAGACTGCCACAACACATCTATCGTTTCGTTAAATATCAGTTGTACTTCAAGAAACTTGTTTTACAAATGCGTAATTCATTTTAGTTATGAATTATCTCAGTGAATAGTGCAATAGCAAAGGTATGAGAAAAGCATTCAAAATTAATTCAACACCCATAACTCGAGGCTGCTTTGTATCTTAATTGGTTACGTTGTATGAAAACAAAGAAAAGTATTAACAAATACTGGTAAGGAATTGGAGTATTATTATCGGAAAGTTATCTTTGTGCTCAGATGACACTTTAATATTTTATAGAGATGACAATTTCCACGCAACAGTTGATTTGCTGTTTACGAGTGATCCTAAAAGCTTTTAACTGGAATAATTTTATTTTCCTGCATGGTATTTAGTATGTTATGCAGTAAACAAATGCTGTTTAATGCTTGGTTTGCCCATAAAAATTGTAATAATCACTTAGTAAAAACCGTTAGCAAAATTTAAGTTTTCTACAATATTTTGAGGTATCAACGATTTTCTTTGGATGGCAGTGCAAGGTATTTCCAGTATGTTAATAATTATTAACATGCAATACTAAAGAATTCACCAGCATCTCGAATAGTGATTTGTATTCGGTATACCTAGTCTACAAAAGAAAAAATAGTTTTATTTAGATACCACGTAGATTAGTAGTGTTTTGTTTTTTACTCTTTGTTGGAGTTTCGTAAATTATTTCTTATTCATAAAATTCTCTTTATTTTCTATAAGATTAATTACGTTCAAAAATGCACTATTCTTATTTCATTAGTTTATACCAATATTAAATTCCATTTAATTTCCTGTCCAACAGACAGAAAGATAACCTTTGTGGCACGTGCAGCGCTGTTTATCGCTCACCTGCTTTCGTTCTAATAGACAAAAGAGAGAGTCTGTTTCTAGCTTTTTAAGTTACAGACGTATTCGCGCGGGCTGTAATTACCTTTATGCTAAAACGCTGCTCTATAAATTATTTCTAGTGTGCAAAATTAGTAATGAATTCGTTTCTATCGTAATAGTTACAGATTAACTTAAAAATGAGGCGATCATTATTCGTAGTAATTTCTATCCTCTCAACATAGGTGCGTGTTTTTCCGGATGTATGTAAATTTCTTACAAATCGTCCAAACATTATTGATCCTACCGGTTATAATCGTAATTAATAACCATTTTTCTTAATCTGGTATCACAACAAATTATCTCGTGCTTGAGTGGTATTAATGCAATGACACTTTCCATTGGCGTATCATAAAATAAATACGTTGGTGAACTTGATGCAACCGCATATGTACTTAAAAATACAATAGTGTGATTAAAGTAGTGCGTTTATACAAACTCGGATAATTCAGAAATTGAATATACTGTAAATTGTGCTTTTCGCTGTATTTCTAATTCTTATTGACGTTATAAAATATGATCCTCTTACTACACTGTGTGTGGTTAATTTATTCATTCCATAAAGTTCACAATATTGTCGTTGTGATTTGTTATATTGTCAATAGTGTTCATATCCTACTATTCGGTCCTTCGTATTTTTTCCTCGGGTGTCTCCCCATAAACGATTACAGTTCACTTTTTGAGATTAGTTACAAAACTGTCCCTTCTCTGCATACAAAAGGTATTAAAATGTTTAGGTTACTTATAAATGTACAAAATGCCGCATGTTTGTGTTGGTTTTTCTAGTTTATTTTGTTGTGTTTGTGGTAAATTCACTCCTAAAAATGAAAAAGCCAATTTCTTCATTGCTTGAGAAGTTGTAAAAATCAAGACAAATCGTGGGTGCCTCGAATGTGTTGTTTAAAATGTTGCAAAATTTGACCTGTTGGTACCAATATTTAAGTTCAAGTTTATCTATGTAAAAAGATTACAAACCCGGTCCTTCTAGTGGAGAGGTATTTCAAGATCCAGCTATTAAAGAACCACATTTCATTAGTCAATCGGAACTAATCGACCTTGTCAGAGTTTTAGATTTGACCAAGGAAAAATTTGAAATATTAGGATTGAGATTAAATAGTGAAATTTTTTATAGACTAGCATTAAAATTTTATCGTACCAGAAGCACCATAGATCGTTAACTAACTTTTGTTCAAAAAAGGATAAATTAGTTTTCTGTAACAATATTGATGGTTTAATGTTGGCACTAGGTCACCATCGTTTGCCAAAGCAGTGAAGACAGATCAAAATTAAGTATTATGGCATTTTTACTCTACAACGGTACAATGGTGATCACTTAAAAGAAACTTATAATATTTTAAAACTCATTTTGGAAAAATCAAATATGCAACGTACAAATGGCAAGTATGTGCAAATCTAAAAGTAGTGACTTTAATTTTAGAATTGCAAACCAGGTATATGAAGTATTGTTTTCTCTGTGTATAGAAAAGTAGAGCTCATTCAGAACATTAGTAAAACAAAACTGGCCTTTCAGAAGTGTATATGTTCTTGGTCAGATAATTGTTAAAGCTGAATCTTTGGTACCATCTGGGAAAACTATTTTACCGCCACTGCATATCAAACTTGATTTGATGAAGAACGCTGTCAAAACACTGTGTAAGGATGGGCCTGGATATCAGTTTCTAAAAAAATCCTAGGCTAAGTGATGCCAAAACTAAAGAAGGAATTTTTGTAAAGAAAATTGGTTACCTCTCTTGTTTATCCAGCCTCAGCTGCACAGAAAAGAAGCATGATTGGATTTTGTAAATGTCACAAAAAATTTCCTCGGTAACCAAATAACACCGGATTTCCATGAAAAAATTTAATTAATGCTGCTTGCCTATCATAAACTTGGATGCAATAAGTATTTAAAAATTCATTTTCTGCACTCCCATGTAAGCTTCTTTCTGGAAAATATGAGCTCAGTTAGCGAAGAACATGGGAAACTCTCATCGGGAAATAGCAGAGTTTGAGAAGCGTTTTCAGGGTAGATAGGAGCCAGACATGCTTGCAGACTTGTTGGTGCATTCAGAGCGATATTACGAGAACTGACTACAAGAGAAAATCCAATTGTTTAAAAAATATAAGCTTTAAAGGAAAAATAAAAAATTTTTATGACTAATTTTTGATAATTTAAAAAACTGTATAAACTTTTTCGCTATGAATCCTGACATGATGTGACTATTTTATTTATAAACATTGACTTTGAAGTGAGACGTCTATATTACATACTGTAAACCCAGTAAAAACAATTTTTTTTATTTTGTTGCATAGTGCAATCTTTGTTTGCTTATTAATTCTGAATAAAACTTAAACATTATTTGGATTTTAAAATTGATGTATGGTTTCAGATGCAATAGAAATAGAAGAATACCACACACAAGCCAGTGTGACGATTCTAGCGTGAAAACTGTATTTATGTGCAATTTATTCTGGTAAATATATGCACAATTTTCCTCATAGAACTATCAAGTATAAGTTTAAAAGTAAACATTGTAATGACAAAGATCCAATTTATACCCAGTTATATGTAATTTTGTTTTTTTAATGAATGTGTACTTCATTCATGATTATTCAGAAACTGAAAGAGTTGTAATAGATTTTAAATATGGCTGATTGGATTGCTATTTTTATAAATAGTAGCTGCCGTCTATTGGATATTTCACATGTAAACCAAAGGGTTTGTTAAAAATGTATACAGAAAATATCTTAGTTATTGCTAAACGTATTCATGTTGCTGGGTGTGCAAGCAGCAAGATAAACCTTCTTTTATAGAATGGAGCAGCCATTTAGAAATAGTTTTATTTGCTTATGTTGCCTTGTCTTAAAATAAGAAAACATCTGCAGTATCGTAGCTGTCTAAACAGAAAGACATTGTGTTACATGCCAAATTGGCCATGTATCATTTTTAAATTTAGATATAATTTGTAAGTTACTTGCCGTGTATTTTTAAATTAATAACGCTAACTTCCGTCGTCACTGACAGTCGCATCTGCACAGAAGGAATGCGGATGTGCGCCAGTTGAAAAGCAGGCATTAAGCCACGAGACATAGACCAAGCAACTAGTAGTGGAGTGTAGTTAAGTTTTTTTGAAGAAACAGGTATGTAGGTTTCCTGTACTTTTCCTCTATCGTTCCGTTACCTATGTCCTTCATCCCCCTACGAGTGCAATAGAAGTTACAGGATGGATAGCAAATTTGATGTTCAACATGGCGTAACCAAACCCAACCACCTGCTGGATCCTGAGATTAAGTTTCGAGATACACCTCATGTAAGTAATTTGATTTTACCTAAATCAGTGCATGTAAATTTGACCTAGACAGCGATTGCATCACCCGGTAAAACGTGATTTGTAGAAAAGATAACAATGGCGTTAGAGCCATGCCTAACGCATAAATAGCGTACGTAAATATGGTGTAATTGTAACAATTGACTTTATCTATTTACCACAAATCAGTATGCACTTGGACCGTATTACTTAATATAGCATTTTTTCCTTGCTTAGAACGTGTTTGGTTAAAAATATTAATAAATCATAAAAGATACAGAATGGTGAAAAAAGACAGCTCTTCCGAAATAAAATTTTCTGAAATAATTAAAATAGTGGGGGTCAATTGAACGCAAAAAAGAAAAGAATTTTAAAGCAACATTAGTTAATCTAAAAGTGTAGAAGAATTGCTGAACTCCTAAGCAGTGAAAGTGAACCGATTAAAAATAGCATGACATCATATTTATAACAAAAAAATCATTACAGGGATGGTTAAGTCAAAATAGAGATGAAAAGTGAATCCAGCATCAGGTAGAAACATTGTATAAAAACTCTTCCAAAGTGAAGGTCATTAAGCGCGACTGCCTTGAACTTCGAGCATGTCTTAATTGCTTAAGTATCTAAAAAAAAACAATAACAATTTGTAGTGTGCTATTTATTGATGAAGCATGCATTATTATGTTTATAGGGTCCAGTTATAAAGGATCTAGTTTTAGAAAAACAAGTCAATGAAATAAAGAAAATTAGTGTATTGTATATTATTAAAAATGGATTTTATTTATGATTAATATGTTTGCAACGTGTAGGCGTTACGGTAAATAAAAGCGAATGTGAGAAGAGGAAAATTAAGCTCAAATAGACGACTTAATACTGATATATCCTGTATATTCTGATTTTATGTATAATAGTGTTCAGTAAGCATGGCATTTTAAAAAAATTGTTAGTTCTATCATACTTATAAATCTAACAATCACAAAAGCATCGTTTTATCTTTGTTAAATACATATGGAAATGGAACTCAGTGTCATGCATTATTTTAAACCACAAAAGTGTAAACCGAATATTTAGTTTGGCAAACTTTCTTAGCAGAATCCTGTCATTTTAAGAAAGCTTTACAATTATAAATTAAAAATAGTGAAATTTGGTAATATACATCTCAAATATAGGAGCGCTTTTTACAAATGTTAGTTAGATGAATTAGAATCAAGGTTACACAGTGGCAATACAATATGAAAAACCCAGATGTTGAGTAGTGGAAATTCACGGATGTCAGATAGCAGATAAAAGTTAATCATGTCATACAATATGTTACAATGAATTAATTTTATATTGCCAAAGAGAAGGAAACACGAACGTTAACCTACGTAAATCATGTGATATCACAAGTACTTTCCATGAAATTCATTCTATAAACCCAATAGGAAGATTATACTATGACAAGAAACCCCAATTAAACTTAAGAGGGCGAAATTAAACGGTAATAATTAGATTTGACGGAAAAACGAATCGATTATCCACGAGCTGATAATAAGAAAACATTAAAATATAGTTATACGAGGAAGTAATATCGTGAAGGGGAGTGTGGTTGGGAGAGATGAGAATAAGTTAAAAGACAAAATTGAAAATTAGGTTCGAGAAGTTGCTCAGAAAGTGAATTTGAAAATGTAAAAAAATGTAGGAATATGAGTGAAAAGTTGAACGAAGGCTGCTTCAAGGTATAACTTGGCTTTCTCCTAAGGGAAATATTTAAACGGAGCCTGAGCTTTTGTAGGACTTTGCTTGGAGATTTAACACGGGCTGTTTATCTGTGCGTGGGATTTTGCAAACTCATGTATTTGCTGCGATGAAGGACTACTTGTGGGTATACCTAATATAGTGATGATGTTGTGTTATGGGATCTGTGTTAGAAGGGAGTTGTGTTAGCTGAAATTGGAACACTGAAGGTCTCTGCACGTTCTCTGATTTAATGAATTGGAATAGTGTTATGCATGATTTATGAGCCTTATGTTTAAATTTAATAATTTGGTATAAGTGGATTAAAAATGTCAATGGTGTGTATTTGTCTAATAGGGAAGTAGAGTAAAGTAATAATTTTATTGAACTAATTAGCGATGGAACTAGTGTATATTGATATTAAAGTGTTTTTGGAATAGACAATGGACATATTATGAAAAAGTTGGTATTTAACTGTAGCTATGTTTGTTATTAACGACATTTCTCGAGAAATTTATATTTATAAATGTCATGTAATTTAATGTGTAGTATATTTTCCCTGCCATGTTGTCTAGCATAACCAAATAATAAAACGTAACGAGTAATTGCTTTAATGATTAGAATATCAGACATACGCTTGCTTATACGTATTTTAAGGCAAAGTGATTATTAACGTTAAATAACAATAGGTAGATCGCACGTCCGCACCGTTAGACCGATCAATCGCTACTAAGCACCAGTTGGTTATTCATTTTATTGTAATATTTAAGTATTACTAAAACTGCTAACATGTGAGAAACTGAAAAATTTAGAATGATAGTATTATGGATGAATTAGATTTAAAGATTTTTTAGGAATTCTTTTAGCAATATCTGACCAGAGTGAGGTTAAGGAATTTAATTCTTTTATTAATAGGAAAATATGTTTGTATTTTTATTAAAATTGTACATAGTAGAACTTAAGTATACGTTGAATTTGATTTGAATTTATTTAGAAAAATGTAAATAAACACATTTGTAAAGGATATCCAGCTACCCCAGTGATGGAATCATATTTGGAAAGCATTTTATTTAATTCGACCAAAATTTACTGTGTTTTAAAAATTTTAGCGAGAGGTAATTATAAGGTGATAAAATTTAGGCAATTGAAGCATGGGAGGCCTATGCAGAATAACTATCTTTGTGTAGAAATAATATCAAAAGGAATTGCTGTGACAGATGGTTTGACGCACCTCAATTATGACAGAGAAAAGTCTTCAAAGTAAGTGATTAGTGTAATGTAGATGTTTTCATTCCGGCCATTTTATTATATTTTTATTTTGAATTTTTCTATTTTCTTTTATAATTTCTTCCAAAGGAATCCACTCCCGCACCACTGCAGTCAGCCGACACACCCTTTTATTGGTACGGAATCCCCGTTACTTCAGAGTAAAAGACTTATTCTGAAAGCATATGTTTATTTGTATGTGCATTTTATTAATACCTTTATTTATGAAATATTTATGACCCTTCAAAACTTTGCACCAAAAGTGACTTTACATAGTGGTACAAGGTATTGATACTCTATGAAAAGCTTTGCGTTAGAATTTGATAAAAAAATAAAACAACTAATTACTTCAACAGATTGTGGTATTGACTCAGTGTGGGGAAATAATATAGCACTTGCGAGTTTCGTTTTAAAAATATAGCAGTATCTCTAAAAAATCTCTTAGAAGTAATACAAGGTAGTGTTGAGTTGTTGTATATGAAATCTTACCCTTAGCGTTGACGTATAAAATTGTCAATTTACTTTAGTAACTTAAAAATTAAGCCGACCTTGATTTAAAATTTTTATAAATAATGTATTTTCCATCGATTCGGTAGTTTTTAGAAAGTTAGTTTGTGGTTAAAGAGAAAATTTATTTATAGATGTTAGATAGATAGATAGATAGATAGATAGATAGATAGATTTATTCGTGCTCAATAAAATGTTACATTTTTAACGAACTCCATATAAAATTACATGATTAAAAAACATATACTATAGTTCTAGAATTATGATTTTAATTAATAAATAGTGTATTTTCAACACACATGTCCTGTATATATATATTAACTTAAATTACTATAGTATATGGCCCTGGCTAAGAGAAATTGAGGTCACTATTATAATACTCTTCAAGTGAGTAGAATGCTTGCTTTCATTAATAACAAGTTGAAAATGCAAGGCATTGTCGCAACGAACTTCCAAATGTAGACTTACTTTAAAACAAATTAAAGAAATTAAAATTATTATGTTGTAATAATTATAAGTATTCAGATAAAATAAAAATTTATTTCCGGGGGAGTGGGGGGTCGGGTATCCGTGGTCAGATTTTGTGGGGGGTACCATATTTCGACTCAGCTATGTTAGGGGAGTCCAAATATGTATCGCACATTAATTTTGGACCTATTTGAAATTTTAAAATTAAATTCGGAATAAATTTAAGCTAGCGGCCGATTTCAACTGACATCAAAACTTAAGCTCAGGACACCGAGCTGAATCGATTGATGTATCACACATTGATGTCCGACCATTAGAAAGGCCTCGGACGGACAGACAGACAGACGACAAATCGATTTCATAAACGAACGAAGTTCGTTGAAAATTAAATAATTCTGGAAATAAAATTATTATAAGCTAAGCGTACCTAAATTATAATAAAATGATGGCATTCTCTGGGGTTAAAAGATTCCGGAATTAAAATAGTCCCCCATTCGGATCTCCGGGAGGGACTACTTCGGAGGATGCGATCAGAAAGTTAAGAATAAGAGTCGGGAACATTTTGCGAGTCGGAGCATGGAATGTTAGAACTATGAAGCAAGTGGGTAAGCTAGAGAACCTAAAAATCGAAATGAATAGGTTATCACTAGACATAGTAGGGATCAGCGAAGTTCGGTGGCCAGAGGCGGGGGATTTTTGGAGTGGAGACTTCAGGGTAATTCATACAGGAGCAGAGGAGGGAAATTTGGGTGTGACGAAGAGGTAGAAGCGATCTACAAAGATATCGAAGACATATTAAGACACTTAAAAGGACATGAAAATTTAGTAATTACGGGGGATTTTAATGCAGTGGTAGGTGAGGGTAGGGAAGGAGCGATAGTAGGTTTATTTGGTTTAGGCACTAGAAACGACAGAGGAAATAGGCTGGTAGAATTTTGTGACAAGAACAATTTAATCATTACAAACACATTATTTCAACATCATGCTAGAAGATGATATACGTGGAAGATGCCAGGAGATATAGGAAGATATCAAATAGATTACATTCTTGTTAGACAACGGTTTAGGAATCAAGTAAAAGACTGTAGAAGCTACCCAGATGCAGATATAGACACTGACCACAACATCGTAATTATGAAGGCCGCACTTAAGTTTAAAAATTTGAAAAAAAGAAACGGAAAAAACACTTTGACCTACAGAAATTAAAAGATAAAGATATTCAAGAAAGATTCGAAAAAAGGTCAAATGAATTGCTCAAAGATATCGGGAAAATATCTGATACTAAGGAAGTAGAAACAGAATGGAATAACATTAAATCCAGCTTTGACATGGCGGCCAGAGATATTCTGGGGTATACACAAAAAGAAAATAAGAAACCATGGATAACAAAGGATATCCTGAATTTAATAGAAAAAAGACGAAAATACAAAAATAAATCAGACAAAACAGGAAAACAGAGATACAAAGCCATAAAATGGGAAATTATTTGCAAATGCAGGAAAGCTAAAGAACAATGGATTGATGAAAAGTGCAAAGAGGTACAAACTAAGATGAAAGTAGGAAAGACAGATGAAGCATACAAACTAGTTAGAATCAATTTTAGGGATATAAAACCGTATAGTAATAATATAAGGGACACGGGGGGAAATGTCATAGAAAATGTAGAGAAAGTGGGTAGATGGTAAGAATATATAGGGAATTTATATGCAGGAGTGGAACTAACAGCACTAGAACAGGAATCAGACATTGAATATGATGACTTGGGATATCCTATACTTAGAGATGAATTTGAATTAGCATTAAAGGGTCTGAAAAATAGTAAGGCGCCGGGTACAGATAAGGTGCAAGCGGAGACTCTAAAAGCCGCTGGTCAAGCAGTAACAGAACGTCTCTTCCAACTTGGAAGCTATATGTATGAAACAGGCGAGATACCCAAAGATTTCAAACATAATATCATAGTAACCATACCAAAAAAGAAAGGCGCAGATAGATAGAAATTTTCGAACATAAGTTTGACAGCACACGTATCAAAAATATTAACTAGAACTGTACAAAGACGAATAGAAAAACGGGCTGAAGAAATACTAGGAGAAGACCAATTTGGGTTTAGGCGAAACAGGGGAACACGGGAGGCTATCTTAGCTCTGAGGGTGATAATGGAGAAAACAATAAAAAAAGGGGAAAGCGTGTATATAGGGTTTGTAGATCTGGAAAAAGCATTTGACAATGTAAAATGGAAAAAAATGTTCGAAATACTCAAAAAGATTGGAATGAGTTATAGGGATAGACGGATAGTACATAGCTTATACAAAGAGCAAACAGGAGTAATAGAATTAGAGGAGGAACGTAGAGAAGTAAACATCAGGAAAGGGGTGAGACAGAGATGTTCCCTATCCCCATTAATTTTTAACTTGTACATTGAAGAGGCAATGAATACTGTCAAATGCAGGAAGACATTTGGAATTATTATGCAGGGACAAAAAATTGATATGCTTAGATTTGCAGATGATATAGCAGTATTAGCATCTAGCAAGGAAGAGTTACAAGCTGCTCTCAATGAAATGGAAACGGTTCTAACAGAGAGATACGGTATGAAAATTAACAAAAGTAAAACTAAAGTACTAGTATGCAAAGGAGGGAAAATAAATCAAAAACAAGAATACAAATATGTAACACGAACTTACAAGAGGTTAAGGATTTCTGCTACCTAGGAAGCCAAATAACGCAAGATGGGAAAAGCACAAAAGATATAAAACAAAGATTAGCACAAGATCGTGCTACATTTAACAAGAAAAAGCAACTATTGTGTTCAAAGACAACAAACATAGAAACAAGGAAAAGATTGCTTAAAACATATGTATGGGGCACAGCACTGTACGGCTGTGAAGCCTGGACAGTAGGAGCAGCAGACGAGAAAAAGGTAGAAGCCTTTGAAATGTGGTGCTACAGACGATTGATGAAGATATCATGGACAGACAAAGTTAGGAACGAAGAGGTGTTAAAAATGGTAGGGGAAGAAAAAATATGTGGAAAACGGTAAAAAATAGGAGAAATAGGGTGATAGGCCACATACTACGGCACGAGGGAATAGTGCGGAATATATTAGAAGCAGAGATAGGAAAAAAGAGAAGTAGAGGTAGACCTAGGTTAGACTACTGCACACAGATAGTGAAAGATGTAGGCTGTAGGAGTTTCAGGGAAATGTGTAGGCTAGCTCAGAATAGAAATCAATGGAGGTACGCATCCAACCAGTCCCAAGATGGATAAATTAATGTCAAAGAAAGTAACTGCACTTAAACATGATATTTATTATAAGCAACTACAAGCATTGGATGGGCAATATTCTCAAATAATGGTAATTGCGTGAAAGCATTTACTGGAAAACTATTATTTCGGCAAATGTCTAAGTGTTGGGGGATCTTGTCAGCCACAGGTTGCTTAACCCCTTCAATAAATCTCAGTGAAATAGGGCATAATATTAGAAAACAATAGAAGAAACACGATATTTATTATAAGCAACTACAAGCATTGGCTGGGCAATATTCTCGAATAATGGCAACTGCGTGAAAGCATTTACTGGAAAACTATTATTTCGGCAAATGTCTAAGTGTTGGGGGATCTTGGCAGCCACAGGTTGCTTAACGCCCTTCAATAAATCTGAATGAAACAGGTCATAATATTAGAAAACAATAGAAGAAACATGATATTTATTATAAGCAACTACAAGCATTGGATGGGCAATATTCTCGAATTATGGTAATTGCGTGAAAGCATTTACTGGAAAACTATTATTTCGGCAAATGTCTAAGTGTTGGGGGATCTTGGCAGCCACAGGTTGCTTAACCCCCTTCAATAAATCTCACTGAAATAGGGCATAATATTAGAAAACAATATAAGGGGAACCGAGCTGTATTGCTGTGTGAAAATTTCAGGGAACTATGTAGGTTAGTTTAGAAAATAAATAAGTGCAAATACATGTCCAACCAGTTTTGAGACGGGAAACCCAATGACGAAAAAATAAGTGCAGATAAATCTGATGATTAGTATAAACAACTTGTTGTTTGTTGTGAAATATCTGCAACTAATGTTGACTGTGCGAAAAGATATATTGGAAAAAATATTAAATCAGTAAATGTTCAAGTGCTGGGGGAACTTGGCAGCCACAGGCTGCTTACCCCCCTTCGCAACCACTGAATGTCGGAGAAATAGGGTATATAATTGTAAAACAATAGAAGGTGACCGAACTGCATCTAACAAGAAAGAACGGCGCCTATGATGAAAGACAACAAACACAAAACAAAAAGTTGTTGAAAGCGTATGTGTGGAGCACAGCACAGACAGTATGCCTACGAAATACGAGCAGTCTGAAAAGCAGACAGAAGAACAGTAGCAGCCTTTGAAATGCCGTGCTTCAGATGTATGAGGATGGACAGACAAAGGTAATAACAAATAGGTTATAGAAACAATAAGGGAACAAGGATATCTTTGGGAAAAGAATATGAGAAATAGAAGGGCAGAATACGTTCTAAGGCATTTTTGGGGAATAGTATGGGATATATGACAAGCAGAGATAGGAAAAAGAGGTGGATGTAGACCTAGATCAGATAGTGATAGATGCAGACTGTGCAAATTTCGGGGAAATCTGTAGGTTAGTTCAGAATAGGAAACAATGATGGTACGCGTCTAACCAGTTTCAGGACTGAAGACCCAATGATGATGATGAAGCTAAGATTATGGAAATCTTTGGGTAAGAAACTTCTACTTGTGGAAACTTTCAAGGAAAAATTGGTAAGGTATTTATTGACTTTAAAGTGGTGGTTAGAAACCAGTTATAAAACATTTTATGCAAAAATAACTTTTACGACTTAGTAAAAATGTATGAATAGGCTTTATTGCCTGAGCATGAAAAAACGCACAAAGGTACTTTTACTGCTTTCGATTAGAAGGCTTTTGTTTAAAAAAATATAGACATGTGTGTTCTCACGGTAGGTAGAATATGCGGTAGGGTGCACGAGCAGCTCGTACACTAGCAAACTGGAGTTGTGACGTCAACGCTAGTACAAACACGTGCAGTATCTCATTGTGTCGAATGCATTTTCTTTTGCCTGTTATTAACAAGTTAATTTTTGTATGTGAAATATTAAATTTTGATCTTTCACTTTTATAATAATATTATAGTCTTAGGATATGTATCAACAATAATAAACAAGATAATGATGAAATAATAATCTTCTCTAATTACTGATAGGTTTATAATAGGACCTATTTTGATCCTCATTGAATAATGATGCAAATCTGTAACCGCGATATTTAAATAAATAATAATATCTTGAAAATTAAATGCTAAGGTTATACATTTGGGGAATAAGGAAATGTAAATTACAAATACTTTAATCATACCACGTAGATATAAATATAAATATCCACCTATCGTGTAACCATACGAAGAACTTTAAATAATATTTTATTAAAATGTACAATTACAAAACACTGCACCTACTTTTTAATTGACAATTTTTTAAAACTTATTTTTAGCTCTTCGCGAACTTGAACTATTATTTAAAGCAGGACGTTTATTCAAAGCTTTCATTCTTAGAAACGTCCTTGTCCTGGCATAACATTTTAAAGGGAATTAATCAAATTCTGGATACCTTTCAATTATGCGTTTGGAAAATTTTTTCATTACCTTACAGCAGTAATTCAGTGAAGAACCATGAAAATCTTTAAAATCTTTTTCCAGTTTCAAAACTTAATTTAATCATTCCGATGTGGGTTTCGTAAGTTTTCCTCTGAGATCATGGATATCCAATCTGATTTATTTAATGCATCTTTCGTGTATTCACCATATTTGGACATACTTGCAACATTTTCGGAATATTTCTTTCCGACCTGTAAGCGATATACTCAACAAGTTGTTCTATAAGCTCTGTATTTTCTGTTTCTTCGATACTTTCTGTATGCGAATTGTCTATGATTTTCGATGGAAGAGTTTGCTTTTGATCAAGTTTTATTACATTTAATTTTTCATTCTTCTTGATAGCATCAAGATGTCTTATAAGGCCGTCTACATAATTCAAAAAATCACTTTCTTCATCAACGTCATCAATTGCTATTTGTGAATCGTCCTGCAGAACTATCTTACCTTCATTTTTATTAGACGCTGTTGCATCAATGATACGTGCAGTTAAAAGATCTTCATCGTCTTCGGATGCCATTATATTTCAGGCAGCAAAAATGTTTGATACGTTTTTTCCAATCAAAATGGTCTTCATTCTTTGAATTACAGAAATTGGAGTTGGGTGGTCTTAAAACAAGCCCAAACCACGGAGAGTAGAAAAAAAGCTCTCTAATACATCTTGGTTTAATTTCAATGTCATTAAGAAGGTGTAACCTTCTTCACGTAGTTTTGTGTGGAGGAATTTCGTACTCTCAATTGAAATCATGAATCCCTTTGGAAATGGCAACAGACTTTTCTTCCCAGTAACGCGCATGGATGAACAGAGTTTTAATAATTTCTCAAGAGCTTCATCTTGTTTGGATAGAAACAAACCATAACCACTTTTCATGTAATTTCTAGAGTCTTTCCCATATCGTGAATTTAAAACGTCGAATCCGTCATTAATAATTTTTACAAATTTAGAAACATGATGATATTCCGGAAAATGATAAAGGATAGCTTTTGAAACGGTATCAGAGAGAAGCTTGGCTGCTTTTCTTACATTCTGACTCTCAGGACCAGCAAAAGTTAAATGTGTATTGCTTAATTTATAAAAAAAACTGCAGATCGGACTCAGAATAATTTTTTTCTATTAATTTTTGGAATGGCATTTTTGTACCCCATTGGCCATCGGCTAATGTAAAACCCTGGTCCAAAAGATGATTTCCTAACAGCTTTAGTGCGTGTGGAATATCGCAAAATGCCCATATTTTTCTCAGTGGACAACATGGATTAGGAATGAAGGTTTTTCCAGTTTTTACCCTAAACCCTATTTCTTCGATAGCTCTGATATTTTTTAGCAAGTCTTCCGTTAAAGGACAATCAAAATTATAAAAGATAGGTTGTTTGCATTTTCCTCCCAAACTTCTGACCATAACTATCTGTCCATAATTGTGTGGTCCCCTGAAGCAGTCTTCATAATTATCGTAACAGATACAACTTCCAACTTTTATCTCACAAACGATAAAATTACATCCTTTTCAAAATTTTCTATAAATCCAGATTGTTCTTTCATTATTTGTAAACTTAGACTAATTATTCCTGGAAAACATTTTATAATACAAAGACGGCGTTTAATAGTGCACTCACTAGGAAATGGATACTTTAAGTTACGTATCATATAATCATAGCCTTTTTTGGATAGTGCTCGTAAAGTTACTGCTTTGGCTATGTCTTCTGAACTCCATTGCTGACATTTTCCTGTAACGAAAACTTGCTTTTGGCACTTGGAAAATATATCATATTTCTCATTAAGGTTTTTAATATTTAAAAAACGTTTTCCCAACAGAGCCAATTTTTCACGAAATACAGAAATCTCACTTTTTAACTAGCAAAGTTCTTGTTTTAAAAAGTAATTTTCTTTTTCAATATTTTCCCATTTTCTCAACCTGTCATCTTGTGTGTCTAGTTTTGTGCGAATGTCCGAATGTTGTACATTGGCTTCTTTACCACTATTAAGCGTGGGGAAGTCACTTTGTTGAACACTAACTGTATGATCTTTTTCGAGTTGATTAGAGGTTAACAACAATTCTTTAACAAGTTTTTTATTTTGCCTGTTTAAGTATCGATTATTTCCTTTGCTGTGTTGCAGATCCTTAAACTCTGCGGTTACAGAATAATTTAACATGTTTATATGTAGTTCAGCAGTAGATTTCAAAATCCGCTTTGGAGTGATATTTATTAATTCAGCTTTTAAATCGCGCTCGTAGTCATTTTTATCAAAATGTTTCGATCAAATAACACTATTTTTTGGTTGGAAATTGTCTTTTCGTTTACACAAAAAAACTCATCTTTTAACACGAACGTCGTCTTTTGGCAATGAATGTAAAACTACCCCTTGAGCTTTAGTATTTCGTCCATTATTCCTATACGACGCTACTGCACAAGTTGATGGCATTTATATATATATATATATATATATATATATATATATAAAATATTCACTAACTATACAACATACATAAATTACAGTAATTCACAACTAATTTGAGATATCACCTAATGATAAACCAGCGTATAATACTTGTGCTTACTTTACTGCTTTATAACGATAGTAGAACTTTATATACGCAGTGAGGATTGTACTAGACATGACGGCACACGACATCAAAAATCACTGCGCATCCAGGGTTGATACCTACCGTATTCTCTACCTACCGTGTGTGACCTCTCTAATTTAACAACTTTTAGAGGCACTAAATAGTAGGTTTTGGTATTTTCTGTTTGGTCTTCTTGAGTTATTACTGTGTGAAATGAGATACGGGATTGCTAATATTTATAAACCCCTTAAAAAACTAAGGCATTTTTGTAATAATCCAAGGCAATTTGCCCGTTTTCTTAAAGTAATAGTAGTCGTACAATAATTTTCCTATTATAAAGGCTAGAAGGCTTGCTAAAATTCCATTTAAAAAGTCCAATGCTTGAACAGAATAATCAGCAGGAAGATGACAAATAGAATTTCGAGTCAATTCCAAAATCTGTGAAATACAAATTTAATATAAATGTAAGTCGTCTATTCTTACTTACGGCAGCGAGAGAATTATCATCACCTTCTACGAAACTGCATTTTATATTTTCCTTATCTTTTATTTGCATTTCATATTTTCTTAACATTTCCTAAAATTTAAAGACTTCAAATGATAATTACCTTTTTATCAACGATTACCTGAAACCCTGGTATGAAGTTACAGTCGCACTTCCATGGATTATTTCCCAAATAAATTGCAACTGCTTCTGGCATATTTGGATTTTGTTCCAACGCATTGTCTATAGCGTACGTGGGTAGCTAAAAATAGAATACCGCTTGGTTTACTTCCGTAGTAAGATTTTATAAGACAATAGAATTAAAATAAGAATTCTTAATTGAATTTAACAATAAGCATAAAACTTTCTTCTGTTGACTTAATAGACATATGCAATTTCTAATACATTATTTCTCATATAATTTTCAAGTATTTTTTTTTCAATTTCTTAATGTTTTCAAAGATTTACCATAAAATGGGTGAATAGCTACACAATTAGTCTAAAACTTGGGTCAGCACTAAGGTTATCCAATAGGCTATATTGATATATTTTAAAACATAGATTTAAAAAAAATTAGTTGTAGCTATTCACCTCTT
This sequence comes from Platerodrilus igneus, assembly GCA_036346225.1. Classification (NCBI taxonomy): domain Eukaryota; kingdom Metazoa; phylum Arthropoda; class Insecta; order Coleoptera; family Lycidae; genus Platerodrilus; species Platerodrilus igneus. The sequence goes on along the minus strand of JARFIW010000229.1, from coordinate 6,437,664 downwards.
GGTAGGGGTCGATAGCTGAATACATGTAAAATACCATACATAACTACTTGGCCCCCTTGAGGAGTGAATAATTACAAGTTTGACGTTTTTAAGTGTTTGTGAAGCAGCGAACTCAAATTACAAAAAAACCTAGGGACCATTTTAACAAGGTATCTATTTATTGTGCTTTAAACATTACAATGTGGGGATAGTTGCAGTAAATTTAAACAGACCACGTTCATAATAAGTTAGTAGATCCGCTGCACATACTGCTTGGTCATGACTGAACCCACAAATGTCAAGAACATACGGGTATCTATAGATATATCCATTGAAGTCTCTTGTTTGTTTTGAACGCAGAAATGAACTACTAAATGGGCCAATTTTCAAAACCTTTCCGACGAACTGTAGAGTTCTTGATACACCAGGCTTATTATTTTCTGTTGGATAATTCAACCTGTAGTCAATTGTTCACCTTTATTTTATTCTCTTCAATTTTGTTAATACAAAATCATGCTGCTGACTTGCTCTGAGATTTCTTCATTACAGATTTATAGTTTGCTAAAGACATGGTATTGTCTGAACCACTGGTACTGAGTTCTGACAAATCATTCTCAGGTAAGTCTTGTTCAGACACATAATATTATGCACGGCGTCATCTTCAGACACACTGTTTTCAGGTGTGTCACTTCCATTTACACGGATGTTCTCATTGCTATTAAAACAAAACAGTTTTTCCTGTCGCCACTTGCAATTTTTTCTCTTGTTTTGCTTTTTAGGAACTTCATCATACCTAATGGTTTTCGACAAATTAAAAAACTACCACCTGCAGCTTCAGCACGATTGTTATTGATACTATCATCTGGGCCTCGAGGTAATAGTTTCAAAATCTTCTCACGGTTCAAAGGAAAAATGCCAGTTTTTAAAAACCATTTTATGTTCAGTTGTTTGGATCTATATCAGCAAGAATTTCGTCGATAGTCGCGAAATTGTTGCTGAAGTTCTTCTAGGCTTCAACGCTGTGTGACTGGTAAGTAATTAATATTTTTATTGCATCACTAATGGAAATGTTTAAAGTCGTCAGCTTGGTTAGCTCAGTCGTAGAGCACGAGACTCTTAATTTCAGGGTCCTGGGTCCGAGACTACATTGGGTGCCAGATTTGTTAGAATCAAACCAACGGCCCAAAAAGAAAAGGATGAGAGTCGGTCAGGCATGAATTGACGGAATTACTTCAACAGAAGGGGAAACGGAAGGAAAGAGAAGGCCGCACTAACACAGTCAAAGATTGGGGTTCAATCAAAACGAAACCGAACCTACAACCTAAAAATAAAGTATAGAAATACCAAAAAAAAGTAAAGATACAAACATCAATTAAGATATTAGTTACATACAATTTGGCATTAAGAATATCTAGCTGATAATTCACAAAAAACTGTGAAATACTCTGTTAAAAATCCTGTTTCGGTAAAATAGCAAAAGCCTCGACTGTACTAACAAAAATAGTTTCCAACTAACTCAGTGGGAGGGGTGGAAGTGTTTGAAGAGGCTTCCAGAATGCTATCGGGTACGAAATATGTCTTGGTTGGAAAATACCTTGGACACCATCTAGTCTCGCAGGGTTGCTTGGGAAAAACCCTGGAAAAAATTAACAGGTGGGTACCAAAATCTGAGATCAGGAGAGTTATTCTGGATTAAAAATGTACCTGAAAAATCATTGAGTTTAAACATAAAACAAACATAAAGTCTAGGAACACATAGAGCTATTTAAAACTGATAGCTGCAAAAAAGGTTCCTAAAAGCAAATGTTAAATAACCTGGAAATTCAATCATGCTTCTAGGTAATTACAAAAAATTATTACAGCAAAACTAACTACTGTTGCAGTAAGCAAAAAAGCCAAATAAAGTATGTCTTTACAATATTATACACAACTTGTTTCTAACTATATACCACACTTCCGTTTTCATAAACAAATGCATTATACAGTCTTAAGTGAGAATTAGAGATCAAATGTCTCGCAAATTTACATAACTAAAATCTTAGCGTAAGCAACATGCAGACGTATTATAGGTGCGTTTCATTAGTCTATGCAATAATTTCGAATGTTCATTTAGTACAAACTCTCTCTCTAGTATAGTTTCAGATTTTTTTTAAATAGATACCGAATGAGTGATTAACTATCCTTACGGTGGATACCACTAGATGCTGATATCAATTTCGTCCTCCACATCATGGTTATTTCCAACACAAGGTTGTCGATCTGGGAACAAATGTGTCCCTAAAATTGAAACATCCACTTGGTAGGGTATTATTCGAACATGATTAGACTACTTCTCAGCCTTGTTCGATAACCTCTAGTCAAGGTAATTGATCTACCAGTTGATGGTTTGGATGTTATGTATGAAGTGCTTTATGAAAAATTGATCTACCCCTCTTAAAATCATTCGAGACATCCTCGACAAACTTCAGACGGATGAATTAAGAATATAAAATGAACATGCCTAGTGCCGTTTTTTCCTATCTAACCTATTGTTAGTTACATATCCGTTTTTCGTAATTGGGTGGAAATAAAACCTCTCAAGTGCAAATGCAGTAAACGGAGAGATCTGAGGTAGAGCGTGGACTGTTGGATAAGAGAGAGTGTTCAGACAGTTTATAGCAAATGTCACAACAAGACATAGAAAAACACTTGCCGACTTAAAGAATCCTGAGCTTTAAGCACTTTTCACGGTGGGGTTTTCTGGCTAGGGTTAAAAGGAAACAATAATAAGGAATGGTCAATATGAACTTGAATGAGGCACGTTCGCGTCCACGTAGTATTTGCAATCCACTCATTATGGCCAAACTATTGTGCTTATCAAAAACTGCTCAGCACTGTAGAGAAGGCGATGTATGGAGGAGAAATGACCCGAACATACTGCCCACCTAAAATGAAAATTTTATAAAGGAAAATGATAAATAGGTGAGGTTAAAGCTAGGCATTTCCTTCTAGCAGAGTCCTATGGCTTCTTCCCAATGCTTGGGTTGAAAGAAAAAAGAAATAAAAGAGAAATTAAGGATAAGCAAATTCTCAAACTAAACCTATAGCTAAAGAAAAAAATATATACAAATACTAGTTTTCTAAGGGAAGACGTATTATCTTATTTACAAGACGAACGAGAGTACTGTGGGATGTTTTAACTAAACCAACACGAATAACTCCATCGCTACCGGGAAATAATTGTTCGACTCGTCCTAATGGCCAAAATAAAGGGAAAGTTTTGATTCCGCAAAGAAAAACAACTTCATCGACCTTGGGTCTGTCGGAAGCATGATTCCATTTGAATCTTTGAGCTTGCCACGGTAAAATTTCGATATCTAATCGATATAATGGGTTCCTTAACGTTACGATGACAAATAGTGCTCCGGAATAGCTCAGAAAAGACTCATCAGGGTGGTGGGTAGAGAATCGCATTCAGGGACCATAAGGAACCACTAGAAAGGTCCAATAAGTCAAAACTAACTATTTTATTAATAGGCGCCAGGAACAGGAGCAAGCAGAATCAACGAGAAATGTTCCACTATTCTCGGGCGAAACCCAAGGTAACTCACTATATCAATAAATTAACAGGGCACAGAATTAAACCTGAATTTATTGAAGTAACTACAATGCCAAATATGAAATCAAACACATAAATATAAATTTCACTAGAACAATAATTCTACAAATAATCATACATACAAGATTCAAACCTAAATGATTCAAGAGAAAATTAACCAAGCTAAGTGCTCACAATAAGAAAATATATGTTTACTCCAGGTGATTGTATAAATAATATTTAACAGTAATAACGCAATGGTGTTCAGAATATCCGGGCACGAGCCCATATGCAAAAATAATTCGTACTAAGTAATAATCGGGTACGCAGACTTGGTGGCCACTAAGTACGCTATAACCGCATAACTCAAGTGAGTAATAATTTAACCAAGGGTCTAAGCTCGTGACTAGATTTACAATCAATATGTATAAATCACTGGAACGCATTAAGTAGTTGTTAGCATTAATCATAAGAACATAGCACTTACTAAAGAAGCATTCAGACATTAATACCTAAATAATTTTATCATAAATACAGATTTTACGTTAATTATCGCAACCCACCTTACACACAGGTGTAAGTATGGTTGCATGCAAAGCAAAATAATAAAGAGGGTGAATATAAGGTTGCATACACAAAAATATTAATCCAATAATCTCAACAGAACATACACAACACACTTAAATAAGGAAGTATACGACATCAAGAAATAATTCCAATGCACCAGTAGTAGTCAAGGATTCCAAATCCAACTTAACGGGATTACAGCAATTACAGATGATCACATAAAATCGCTTCAGGTGTAATATTCATCCACGGATAACTCCAACAGGTTTCGATTAATATTTCGGTAGTCCAGCAGATGGAACTTATTGTATCAATAATTAGTTCTTCGTCGGGAGCTTCAATACCATCTATTTCAGTAAGTTGTCGTGTCTGGGTAATCGTAATACCACCAGAACGATTACTTAAACAAATCTTCACAAATGTGCATCTACTTAAATTGGAACTGCTAAACCTAAAATATGCAATTACTCTTGGACTTGCACGCAGACGTAGTCGTAGTCGTAGACGTAAATTTGGATGTAAATTTAGACTTGAATTTGAACCCTAAAATTCATGTAACACATAGAACAAGAAGTGCTACAAAGCAATTACTTACCACATAACAATGTGGGTAGAATATAACAAATATCACAAAAATGTGCTTCTCTAACTGAACGAAGGCCAAACGAATAGTATTAATCAAAACGACGTGAAATCCGCCAAAGGCGTAATAATTAACTTTCTTACTCACAAACACCAGAAAGATTAATTTTATCCAAGATAGTAAGCTAGAATCTGATAAAATAAGCGATATAAATTTTGCTAACGTACCAAGTTTGTCGTTTCGATTCGAAGGCTGGATCAAGAAGGAAGAGCCACCACATGGGCTCGTTATCGCCCTTAGGTGAGATAACATTTTTCCACAATTAAACCACTTTTTATGAACAAAAACAAATTAATGTGCAACACATTAATACCGTACTACAATAACGACTTGACAAATGTCAATTCAGTGAAATATCTAACCAAAGGAGAGATTCGAAGGCTTCTAACCACAGAGCATTATGTTAAAAAGATACTAAAAGTTGCAATGAGTTATAAAACTTAGAACGGGACGTTCCAAGCTAGGGTGAGTAAGTACTCATGAGACCATCGTTGCCAGAAGGACTGAGTGATTTGCCGTAATCTCTACCAACGAGAATACAAATTAATATTCTCAGGAAGGATTTTTCGGGTAAGCCTAATATAGTCGCCCCTACGTGGAGTGAATGGCGCAAGTGCACGCGGTGTGATACGACGTCATTAGACTACAACACCTGAAGCCGAGAACATCTACCTGTATCGTGTGTCTGTCTTTTCTCTTTTTAGGGTGTTGGTTCCTGTATCTTAACTTACCATCTGTCATTCCTTATACCTGGTTGTTCCTTCTCGTCCCACCTATGAATGAGTATAGAGGATGGACGGATAAATCTGGCTCAGCAAATGGCGTGATGTGACCTACAACAAGATGGCCATGGGATTTGGTGGTAAGGTGCGATTTAAGTGAGTACATTGCTTTTATTTATATTGTAAATGCAAATTTGATCATTGTATCACTTTTAAACGTGTTTTGTATTGGACACAAATGTCGCGTAATCATGTTATAATAAACAATTGTGCAATAATATGAAACGCGGGAACGGTAATACAGGATCATCATTTACATCTCAAGAATAGAAACACGGAGGGTGGTTATTTAACACAGCCTGTATGCGAACACAAATAGTTGAAAGTTCTTCGAATGTAAGGGGTTGTTTACCAAGAGTGCGTAACAATAGAGATTTGTTGGATTTTACAGATGCCTCCCAAATATCCTCAAAATTAGGCGCATATGGGGGATTAAATTACTTGGCGAGAAGCCAATGCAGAAAATATTTCATCTTGATTTTGACGAAGAAACTCACTAGCCCCCTTTAGCATACGTACTGCACCAATGAGATTCTTACCACAATAGGAATAAATAGAATCAGGAGCACCTCTTTGTAAAGCAAATCTATCAAAGGAAATCACTAGTAGAAAGCTCGGAAATTAATTCCAAGTGAATAGCTCTCGTACACATGGACACAAAAACACAAAGATATGATATGAAACCAGAGGTATTACAACGAATGGAAGATTTTGCATGAAACGGTCCAGCGACATCAGTTCCCACATGGGTAAAGCCACGGTTTAATTGTACGCAAGTTGGAGGTAAATTAGACATAATTGGCTGAGAATGCTTAGAGTTTAATTGAAAACAACGTATGCACGTTGTCGAACCAATGAATGTAACCCAAAAATCCAATATTTTTGGAAAATTAGGGCATGATTGGTAAAGGACCCAGAATGTAAGGACAATGCTTGATAATCATCGCAAATAGCTAAGATTAACTTGCTCTTTTAGGCAATAACAAAGGATGTTTACTATTATAATTCAAGTGTGACTACTTTTAAGTGACCGCCCACCCTCAGCAAACCAACATAATCAATAAATGGCGATAATTTTCTAAAAGATACGGAAAGAGATTTTGATTTTCTATTTGTTACAATTCTATCGCAAAAATTGTCCTATAAGTTTTACACAAACTAATAATGCATTGCGTCCATCACGGGAAATAGGGCACAGAATTTTTTAAAGGGATGACGGCAATAATTAATAAAACGATTGACATATGCCACTGGATGTTGCAAGCAAATTAAAGAAGCAAATCACCCATGAATTCAGAAAAATTGTTCTGCTCTGAGGCACCTAGTAATGTAGTGGTTGATTTCAATTCGGGTACTTCACTTAGATGAAGAAATAAATTTTTGAGGTTGATTCTATCATAATTTAAATTAGAAAAATCATTCCACTACAGATAGCACAGTAAAAAATGAAGAAGCGAAAGTCCGCATGAATCGGCATCCGTGGGATTATGCTCACCGAGAACATGGTTCCAATGAGCCGTTGTGGTATATTCCAGAATTTGACTTACTCGATTTTCTACAAATGTTTTTAGTAAATAGGAAGGCACATGCAGCTATGTAAATACGAATTCAGAGTCTGAAAAAAGCCTTGTTTCAAAAATAGAGTAAAGAAATTTATTGGAATGGATAGAGTGAATTAGTTTGTCTAATAGAGTTCCAGCTCCTAGCTTGCAAAAGATTGCAATCTACAGAGCACCGCAAACCACATGTAAGTAGACGTAAACACCGAATCCTTTTTCGCTTGCAGCGCAAAATCCTAATAAATGGCAATTTTCATTTAACTGGGATAAAATATGATAAGTTTTTAGCCGTGAAAATATAGTTTGGCTACAAAACTCCTCCTATTCACAACGCCAATTATGGGCAGGAGTATCATCCCGATCCAGCTGTTGAAGCCACAGCCGTTGTAAGATATGCTGGCCGTGTAAAAAAGTACAGTGTTTTTATGCACCTTCAAACGGAATCGCGTTATAAGTAAATATATCTATTTCAGGGTTTCAAACTAAACCTAAGATTTTTATACCATTAATGTAATCAGAGAATGGAATAAAAGTTTCCAATTCAGATTTTTCAAAATCTTGTAACAATTCCACAGAATTACTAGACCATTTACACAAATGAAATTGACCTAGCAAAACAAGTTTTATTAGTTTGTGCTGTTGTTTTGCTTCTGCTACGCTTTCCACACCTCAAGTTACTTCAACCATATATGTATGACACATGATTGCTTCAGATGCCCTGCCCTGGAGTAAGATTCTTCATTGTCAATAACCCATTGACGAAGAACTCTTTGAGCTAGAAGTGGAAAGCGCTAACCCATAAGTAAGCACTTTGAGTTCATACTTAGAAATGTCCTGTAGAGTTTGTTTCCAAAATATGTGCTGAAATCGATAACCTTGTTGACGAAGCAAGATCTGTTGATACATCATACACAAACAGCAATTTTGTGTGATCTAAAAACAGTTATTATATCGTAAATTTTGTTGCAATTTGGAACTAGAATACAACCTATAGTTAAGAGAAAGGCCCAGTGAATCAGCACTATATTTGATTTTCCAATGCTCTACCTGAAGGTACTACAATGGCCAAGAAACGAGTTTTTTACCTGGAAAATTTTGAATTTTGCCGAACTGTTGTTGTTCCAAGCAAGGTAGGTAGGTATCTTTAACGTGCATGACAACACACACACGGGACCTCCATTTTACTTCTCATCCGAACGAATATGTATTTTTGTGAGAAATGCTATTCTAGCATTTTTCAAGCAGACCATGTCAGGATTCGAATTCGAGATCTTGGGCATATTGGTCACATGCATACCAACTACGCCAAGGAGCTGCCCTAATGAATCAGCTGCAGATCCATTAAAAACAACACGTAGTTTAGTAGTACTACTTGTTATTTTTGAAACAGCATGATGGGGTAGTACATAATTAGATGGGATTTCAGCTAAAACCACATGACCATGATCAAAATATTCCTGTAAAAACTCATTATAGGAATTTTGGTTTTCAGGCGAACACGAAAGACGTTTTTCAAATTTAGATAACATTTATTGGCACCACATCGATTGCCAGCGAGCGGCTTAATAGTGTTATTGGCAGGGAGAGAAACAATGTATCAGTCAGAAGTGTTTCACAGAAAACACCTTCTTGAGAGAGCACTTTAGGCATTTTGTCTTATAATTCCCAGAAATTCTTTATACCATCATTCACAGAATCAGAAACAAAAAGAGGAGTAATATTAGGAACCTGTCCTAACAGCACATAACCAGACATCGTTTGAATTGCTACCGGTTGACCAGGAATAATATGGGACTTTTCAGAAAATAGTACTTCAGAACATACCTCAGCACCCAAAGGCAGCTTCTTGTTTTCAGGAGGTTAGGGTCACGTTTGAGTAGTTTCTTCTATACTTGGTCAATTTCTAGAGGCAAAGCGAATATACCTACACATTTGGGGAATACATGATAGTTTTTTAGGTAAGGGAAAAGATACAAGGATAGTAAGGGATTGCTTTGCCAGAACTAACACTCTCACGCGTACAGTTTGTTCGATGGCTAATAGTGAAGTAGTTTGTTTTAAAATGGTTCTTTCTCACGAGCCTGTTTGTATTCCCTCCATACCACTCTTCTCATGGCTTGCCGTGCTAACCACACTACAATCCTTTCCCTAAGAAATACATGCGTATACTGAATACAGGCAATAAATTATAGGATTATTATCTTCTCGTTTGTGGGAAATTAGAATCATGAAACTATACTCGTGGTAGCTTAATTACATTTAGGATGGGAAAAAGGTTTCCTGTACTGGATTCAAAAATTCCTTAATTCTAATATTAAAATGAAATTTGATGCAGCCAAAAGGCGCAACAATGGCAGAATAGTTTCTGGACACTCTGTTTGTGTCTATTAGCATTTAAAATCTTGAACTGATTAATTCAAATGCTTCTAAATTAAACAAATTGAAGAACATATATATACCTGTGAAAGTTTATTATTAGTAAGCGAGACAACTCTGAAGTGTGTTAACCAATAAGTTCCTTCCAAATCGTCGATATTTTCAATTAAATTGTGATCTAAGTACAGGTCTAGAACATCTTTATAAACTGGAACAGTGACTAGTGATTGCATACTAGTAATTTGATTCCATTCTAATACTAAAATTTTGGTTTTTGCAGGTATATTCGATGGAAAATTAGTCAAATTTTTGTTAGAACAATTAACTTCGATTATTGGTTCTAGTAACTGTGTTGAAGGATCGCGAACTACATCTGGCATTGTGCATTCGCATTGGTTTGGACAGTTACTTCGTATGTTCTAAAAAAAAAATTAGTTTAATATTCACATATACACAGGAAGTAATACAATAACTAAAAGGATCATTATCTATCTAGGTAAAGAAATGTCTTAGTTGAACATTTGAATATTGCTCTTAATCTCATTAGTGTTTAGGTCACTAATTTTTAATGAAGGATATTTAGTTTAAAAAGATTCTTTAGAAACAAATTACTAACAATACACTACAGTGCCATGTATTAGTTATTTAACACACATTTGGGTCCTATTTGGAGTCCATTGAGTCTTTTCTTTAAATCTGCATTCAGTTTTTTCCTAACTCACAACACTATGGAACACTAAAGGTATTAAGATAGAAGGAAATGTAAAGAAGTTTTCCAGGTAACTTCACAGCATTTTCGCACAACAAAATAATCTGTCGATCATGGCGCCTGTTTTACACCAACTTCTAAAAACCTCTCTTTCTATTTCGCCATTGTCATTGGCTGAAGCAATGATGCATATTACCTCGAAGCGTGAGAAAACGTCTATCTGGCAAAATACATATAATAAATTATCAGTTATGCCCCAACGTCGCTTGGGTATTTAAAACCGCATTATTATGTGTCGTATCCTACTTATACTAGCTAAATTATGATGGTAATATATCTCCAATGTAGGATTGGCAATCTCCTATGTTTAATTATTAAAATAAGGCTTGTGATGCCAAAAAAAAAGTATAACAACGGATGACTGTTAGCTGCATATTTAGGAAGTCTGTTATAGCAAAATTAATTCCTGTTTTAAATATTAATATTTAATATCTGCTTTACTTTAAACACAAAATTTACATTTGAAAACATAAGAATTATTCATGTGCCAAATGCTTGTAACATATTGAATAATACAAAAATTCATATGTAGAGTTATTATAAAGTCATGGGGTATAATCATTAAGTATCGACTGAAAAAATTTAAGCATGTTGTTTCTAATGTATTAGAAATTATATATTATTCCTTTCGAAAGTTTTCTTTTATTTGAATACATCTCTCCATACACTGTTGCCGCTTTGAGATCAATGTTGTAGGTATTCATCTATTTCAAAGGCTCTATATTTGTTTTCACCTCATCTACCAGTGTAAACTGAGTTTCTTTCAACAAATGTTTGATTTTAAAGAATAAATAGAAATTGTACAATATGAAATTGGGCAAATATTTATTTATTTATGTATTTATTTATTTATTTATTTGAATCAGCAGCAATACAGAGTATAAACCCCAATTACATAGCGCTGAATATCAGTACATAGAAAATTAATATTTCATTAAAATAATAAGTCACATAACATAGCAATTTTGCTAGAACAAGTATTAAAAATATCGAAATCATTCTTAAACTTAAGCATTAAATTAATTACTTCTAAAACTTATAAACTGGAGATTCAGAAGAAGTAGTAACAAATAATAAAAAATCGGGTCTCAATTTAATTAATGGAACCTTAAACCAGATAAGCGATAATAAGGGCGGTATAATTATCTTGTTGTTTAATAATTTATATATAGGGCTGGGTCGGCGTATCGATATATCGATACGTATCGATACGACCCCCGTATCGACCCCCCCGATACAGCAAAAAATAAATATCGATATATCGATACTCGATATGTATTGATACGTATCGATATGTATCGATACGCATCGATACGATCGATACGCATCGATACGTATCGATACGTATCGATACGTATCGGTATTCGATATGGAATATGAATCGATATTCGATACGCAAAATCCCGTATCGCCCACCCCTATATACATACTTATGTCACAAATATTAAACTTGAAACTTTAATTATTTTGATAACAAACAATCTTAAGTGAAAGATCGAATTGTCAGTAAATATATTATTTTAAAACGATCTTGTGATTTTATTCCCAAAGAAAGAGTAGAAAAATTTATAGATGCGTATCGATTCGTCCGATAGGTATTGCTACGTCTCGATATGTATACTTAATCTACACATCTAAACGTTCCGATACGAATCGCTATATATATCTATACGTACCACTACGTAAATATCGTATCGATATGCATCGATACGAATCGATACGTGTCGATACGTTCGATTCGCATCGATACGAATCGATATGTATCGATACGCACCGATACGCATCGATACATATCGATACGCATCGATACGTATCGATACGTATCGATACGCATCGATACATATCGATACGTGTCGATCGTATCGATATATATCGATATTCGATATATCGATACATATCGATATAGAATATGTATCGATATTCGATACGCAAAATCCCGTATCGCCCACCCCTATATATATACAAACAACACCCAAGTAGTGTCTTCTATTCACCAATTTTGATAAGCTAACATAATTTCCCTATGAATCAGTAGCCTTTGATCATTCAAGATGGCTGAAGGTGTAAGTATATGTGATGATGCCTCTGCCAAACATTATAAATGCTGCAGGAATAAAGTTTGTAACATATTAGTCTGTGTCAATTGTGATGGAGTTTATCATCAAAGCTGTGCTGAAAGGTCAAAGAATGTAAAAATTGTTAGTAATAAGTTATTGTGCTGTGAAACTAAAATAACCTCACAATTTGAAAATGATTACTATCTAAAAGAACAAATTCTATTATTAAAGGAAGTAAACCAGCAAAAGGATGTAATAATTGGAGATAAGGATATTATTATCAAACTAATGGAAGATAAAATAAAAATCTGGAATTGCTAATTGGTAAACAAAGTACATTAATGGATATGAATGATAAGCCACAGCATGGTATTGATAATCAACAAAACAATGTATTCATAAATCCTAGTTATAGTGAAATTGTCAAACAAGAAACCCTTATATTGAAGGGTACTAATAACACATCCTCATCTGATATTAAGAAAAGTTTATTAGAAAATATAAATCATAAAATGTTCAATCTGGTAAAAATTAATGATGCTAGAAAATTTCCTGGTTTAGTTATAAAAAGTGACAACAAAGAAACCTTACTCGATTTACAGAAGACTATAACAAAGTCATGTGGTGAAAATATTCAAGTACGTATACAGAATAAGATTCGTCCTAGGATTAAAATTATGAATATAGATGGAATTCATTTAAATGATGAGCACTTAAGAGATAATATAATAAATCAAAATGATATACAGGCAAAGCAACAAGATTTTGTATTTGATATTAAGCACAAGAGTAAACCTATTAATAATTTTTTTAACATTGTGGCAGAAGTAGATGCATTAACTTTTAAGAATCTAATAAAAAATCAATATTTATATGTAGCTCTTAATAAATGTAGAATTCAAGAGACATTCTCTGTATTTCGGTGCTATCGGTGTTGTCAATACGGACATCTTGCAAGAAATTGTGATAATAAAGAGACTTGTGGGACCTGCGCTGGTAGTCATCTTTCTAAAGACTGCAATAACAAACAGCAAGTAACCGAGCATAAATGTATTAATTGTATTCAAAACAATTCCAAACTAAAACTAATCAGAATACTAATCATGCAGTTTATTACTCTGACTGTTCTACTTATAAAATGATTTTAAATACCATTGCTAAGAAAATTGATTATGGAGCATAGCAATTACAGCATCAATTTAGCATATATTGCTTAAATATTCAAGGATTTTAACAAATCGTTATGAATTACATCATTTTGTAAAGAGAACTATCCGTTATTATTATGTATAACTGAAACACACATTACGGAGGACATTAGTGACAATGAAATATACATACCAGGATATATATTAATTAGATGCAATTCACATAGTAAGCATACTGGGGAGTACTTATATATCTGAGAGAACCTTATGATTATAAGATAATTATAAACAAAAGCTTCAACAATGAGTGGTGGGTTGTAGGCATATCCACAGATGGTTGCAATTATGTATGTCTATATAGATCCCCAAGTGGTAATTTAAGAAAATTTCTGGATGAATTGGAGGCATTTGTCGATGCCCAAGATCTCGATCAAAAGTTTATTATAATGGGAGACTTTAACATTAACTGGTATAAAGTAACAACTTACTCAAATAGACTTAAGACTCGAATGGATGATAGAGGATTTTTTCAAATTATTAATGAATGCACTCGTATAGTAAATAATAGTAAAACACTGATTGACTTAGTATTTACAAACTGTAAGTCAATATGTTCTGATGTTTTAAATTCTCCTAAAATATCTGATCATGCAATACTGAAAATTACTCGGTGCGACGTAAGTCTGTTTCCAAATTCACAACTGTAATGCTCGATAGAGTGATCTCTGTTCGTGATGTTAAAAACATTGATAAATTAACTTTTGAAACTCGTCTATCGCAGTTGCCATGGATAAAAAATACGTCACTTCACGAAATGATAGATGTTTTGTACAACAATGTTACTACTGTTATGGATGAACAGGCCCCCAAAAAAATCTTCACAGTATCTAACAAGAAGAAGAGTAAATGGTATGACTCTGAAATTTGTCATTTGGCTAAACAAAGAGATATAACATACCAACAAGCTATATTTACAGATAATAACAAGGATTGGATTACTTATAAAAATTACGAAACGCTGTTACTACTATGATACAAAGTAAAAGAAGAGGTACTATACAAAATTGATTGATAAAAACAAACGCGATCCTAAGAACCTTTGGCGTATTATTAAAGAATCAATTGATGGTCTACAAAATACACCTACTGTGGTAATGAAATTTGATGATGCTACAATACGTGATCCACAAACAGTGGCTGAAAAGTTTAACAAATTTGTGGTGGATAGTATAGAGGAAATTATAAGTGACATTCCCAATATTACAAACGTTGATAAGATAAATAAGATAGGTTGTAGGAATGAATTTACTTTTAATGAATTCTCAACGGGTTGTGTGTATAAGGCGATTTACAATACAAAAGATTCTAATACAGACTTATTAAATAAAAATATAGTTTTGGCTGGCGGGCTTATCTAGTTGGTAAGATAACGGAACTTTATAATAAATCTATAACTACTGGATTTTTTCCATCTCAATGGAAGGAAACTGTAATAAAACCAATACCTAAAGTAAGAGGTACCCTAAACCCTATAGAATTCAGGCCAATAGCTACAGTGCCATTCCTTGGAAAAGTATTTGAAAAACTAATATACGACCAAATTATTAAACATATTGAAGTGAATAACATTCTCATCAAAGAACAATCAGGATTTCGTGGCAAACATTCCTGTGAGTCTTCACTACAACTTGTGCTGTCAGAATGGAAAAGAGTATTGGATAATAGTTCTAATGTTATAGTTGCGGTATTTCTAGATTTTAAACGAGCATTTGAAACGGTTGATAGACTGATTCTAATAAATAAATTAAAATGTTACGGTTTTACGGACCAATCCTTGAAATGGTTCTCGGACTACCTATATCAGCGAAAGCAAATGACTAAAATTAATAATCATACCTCTAGTGCTATATTAAATAACCACGGTGTACCACAGGGAACTATTCTAGGCCCATTGCTTTTCATACTGTATATCAATGATATAGCAGATGCAATTGATGACTCTGCAGTTTTACTGAACTTATTTGCAGATGATACCCTTATAGCAATCTCAGATACAAATATAGATAACGCAATACATAGGATGAACAGTTTGCTCAATGCTGTTTCAAAGTGGTTGATCAGTAATAAATTAGTTATTAATACTAAGAAAAGCAAAGCAATGATTTTAGGGTTGCGTTATAATGGAAGAATGCATATGTTACCTCCCATAGTTTTCAATTGTGACAGGCTGCATTATGTTGATGAAATTAAGTACTTGGGTGTAACTATAGATTCATCGCTTTCATTTAAAACACATTCGGATAAATTGATAATACAACTTGCTGGTAAAATTAATTATTTTTATCGTATCAGTCATAATCTTAATATGCTAACTCGATTAAAGTTTACCAAGCGCTAATTGCGCCACATTTTATATACTGCTCGTCTATTTTATACTTTCAGAGTCAAACAGTGATAAATAAACTACAGGTCCTTCAAAATCGTGCTCTCCGTATAATATTAAAATGCAGTATTTATACAAAGGTACATTTTATGTTGGATTGTTTAAAATTTTTGTCAGTGCAACAACATTTGTATTTTTTAGTTATGTGCTTTATATATAAGATTACCAGAAACTTGTTGCCTACTTACCTACAATGTAAGTTAGTTATGGTTCACGGAATCCATAACTACACCACTCGCAATTCGTCTAATTTTTATATTTATCCTTTTAAGAAAACATGTACTAAAAGATCCTTATTTATTGACGGCATCCGAGAATTTAATGCGCTCGCTGCCAATATTAAACAATCATCATCTTTGCGATTATTTAAACGTCAATTGAGGACATCAATGACGACAAGGATGTGAAACTATCGTATCAACTATTTATGTGGTTTTATTCTCTATGTAATATATTTAATACTATAAAGTAATTGTAACATGTATTATTATACATTTAAATAAAATTTATTATTATTATTATTATTATTATACGATATGCATATCGGATAAGATGGGTATATATGAGTAATTCTAAAATATAAATAACGACAAAATCTTTTTTTGAATCATTTCTAATATGTTAGAGGTGGTAACTGCTTGAGGAGAACAAATGATAGAAGCATACTCTAGTTGGGATCGAACTAAGCATTTATAAAGAAGGGTTATGACCGACAGATTTTGCAAATGGTAATAGTTTCTAATAATAAAAGAAAGACTCCTAGCACCTGAATTAGCAATACTCTGAATATGTTCTTTAAAACTAAAATTTCAGGTAAATAATATCCCCAGATCCTTCAATTTAGTTACACCAGCGATACTATTATTAATGATTTTAAGTTTAAAACTAATGAGATTGTGCTTTTTGGTGAAAGTTATGGACTTGCATTTATTTATGTTGAACGACAGACCACTAGAAATGGTCCAGTTAGCAATTCTATCTACATCTTGTTGTAACAAGAAACAGTCATTGACACTATTAAACGTTTGAAAACTTAACCTCATCGGCATATAAGAGACACTGTGAAAACTTTAGACATTTTGGAAGATCATTAATGAATATAAGAAACAAGGGGCCAACAATAGAACCTTGAGGAACACCAGATGTAGGTGTAAATGATTTAGATACACAGTTATCAATTTTTACCTTATGAATTCTTGCTGTTAAATAAGATTTCCAAAAATGAATGGTATGTTGATCAAAATTAAATACTTCAAGTTTATTCAACAGAATGTCACGCGACACCTTATCAAAAGCTTTAGTTATGTCAGTTGAAACACAATCTAACTGGGAATTACATTCCACAGCCAGAGCAATCTGATGTGAAAACAGTAGTAGGTTAGTAACATATGAATAATGTCTAAGTGCTTGTGATGAAATATGACCTTTGCAGTAAAGGTTTAATCAACAAAACGGAAATAATATTTGATTTAACAGAATACACTATGACAGCTGACAGCAGGTTACTGTTAACGAACTTAAATTAAGCATTCTTAACATAAACCTAATATATGACATTCGGCTATGCTTATTTTAGAATTCGTCATGGAAATACTTGGGGGTTTGTCAGAAACGGCTGAAATTTCAGAAGACGCTGTCGACTCAAATGTCCTTCAGGTATGCACGTTTCTAGGCGTTCGGCATCAGACTTTTCTCGGACTTTCTTCCCTGTGGTAGGCCATTTGATCAGGTGGTAGGTTTTACAAATGTTTCATTTTTATCAAAGCGAGTACTGATTTCTTTATCTCTCTCTTCTATAGGAGCAAGATGACGGTTAGGAGCAGTCACTTCCGGGCTGCTGGACAGACTAAAAAGGAGTAGTCGGAATTGAATTGTAAATTCTCCACTTCTTCCACTAAGGGCTAGTATTTGTTACTGGAATCGAATTGCCTCATGAGTATTATACTAGAATTGATCAGCTAAGTAGGGATGGAGCTACCATTTGTAGGCCAACAAGAGTGAACATACATTCATTCCACTCTGAACAATAAAATTTGTACCACGTGCTCAGTGAGGTTAATAAACAAGTATCAAATGAAGATTTATCAAAAGGAGAACAAATGGAGAAACCTACTATACAAAATTTGGTAGTGCATATCACCCAATCACAACATACAATCCAACAGATGTCTGAAAGGTGTGATAACTTAGCAATATAAAAGATCTGTTATGTGACAATACCATAGTTCTAATAAAAAATCGAGAACTGCAGGGTAAGGTCATAGTACTTGAAACCAAAATTAATGATCGTGAACAAAGAGGCCGATTAACAAATTTAGAAATACGTGGAATTCCTGTGAGTGAAAAAGAAAACACGAAAAATATTGTGGAAACTGTCCTGCATACACTTGAGTTGGATATGCAAATTTATAATGTAGATGTGTGTCACCATTTAAAAACAACAAATAATTCAACCCGTAAATTGAAGAACGAAAACGGTTATAAATTTGTCGTGGTAAGGGATGGAACTATTTTTATACACAAACATGAAAATAGCGATCTTTCTAAAATAATATAAATTGATGAGTTAGTTGTAAGCACTAATTAAACTTTTTTCTGTCCTCGTTCATTCATTTTTTAGTTTTAAGGAATATATTTCTTACGTTAGTCAAATACCATTACAATTATTACAAGCATTAGACTCAAATCGATTAGAAACTCATACTGCTTTTGGCAATGACATTTGTAAATTAATTAAGTGAAAATGCTAATTTTGTTATCTTACATACCATTATTAGAAGTTTGAATAAAGATTTTAATGAACTACTAGCACTTTTAGATGTTTATGATTATATGTTTGATATAATAGTTCTAACAGAAGTTTGGGAATGTCTAGCCCTTGAAATTTTTAGTATTCATGATTATGTAAATTAATATACCAGCCCCAGAAATAGCAAGTGTGATGGAATTATTGTGTATGTAAAGAAGCAACTTTATCATGAAATCGAGACCATATCACTAAATAATATCAATTTTTTGAGAGTAATAATCCCAGAGTTAGAGTTAACCATAGACGCTACTTAAAGATCACCAAGTATAGATATAGAATAAAGTATTATCACTTTATCCCAATATTTAAATTGTAAAATTGTTGGTAGCTTTACAAAAATTGTATAGGGAATTTAAATATTGACACATTACAAAATAATAATTTAGCGCATACCTCAACACCATAGCTGAATATGAATTTCACTTTTACATAAATAAACCAACACGAGTCACAGACACTTCTAAAACCTGTATTAACCATATGGTAAAAACTACTGCTGATCAAAAAAGTTTCTATTCTATAGTTCTACAAAGTCAAATAACAGACCACTATACAATCACGTTAGGAATTAACCTAAACAAAGACAAAATGAGATCAAAACACAATCGACCTATTCATAACAATAGATCTAAAGCTCTTCTATTATATAATAAACTAAAAGACAAAATAAAAAAACTATTGCTGGGAGGAGGTAGAAGATGCAAACATAACTAACGCATACAAAATTGAAACCAAGCTGCAATATTTGTTAGATATTGACAATATTTTTTCAAAACATGTAACAACCTTTTTTTGTTGTAAAGGAAAAAATCGCTAATTGAATCAAGTTAGAAGTATAAACGCTAGAGAGAAGAGAAAAAAATCGAAAAAATTTCACAAGAATATTTATTTGAAAAATTAGATCGATTCTCAATTTTAATAAATCTTTGGTCCCATATGGAAAATATCATACAAATTGTTATTTTCTAAATTCAACTATAAGGTTAAGCTCAACATTTTTTACCCATAATCTTGTAGAAAACAATTAAGCTGTTATGAAATCTGGTGTGTGTAAAGTCATAAATATCAACTTAATTTTCCAAAAGCCTAAGTAAACACCTCATTGTTCAAGAAAACGAGCGTCTACACATTGCTCAAGCTCCAACGTTGCAATTTTTGTAAAATTAAGACTGACTCTCAATTTATCCTATAACCGTTGATTATCAACGCTATATTTGCACTTATTTATGGGAAAATCATGTATGATGATAGTATCATTTCTATAATGAAGATACTTATCTAGAGGGCGGATTTTTAGTTATTATGTTAATTATTCTTAATATTTACAGGATAAACGCCGGAGCTTGAGCAATGTGTAGACGCTCGTTTCAAGAAATACCTCATGATTTCCAAATTGTTTCATACACACGGCGTGTATGCATTAAACCTAAGACTTCCCTCACTTGAACTGTTCTGCATGTAATTTTTCTAAATCCGCTCACTTCTACATCATATTTGAGGCAAGAGGGTTGCAAAGTTGTTGATGGTAAGATTTACTCAGCACCAGACCGATACTAATAATAACCTTAAGTTTATTACAGTGTACTCCCTCTTAACGGGCAGCTCTCATAAACGGACACCTTCAATAAGCGGACACCATTCACAGAACAAATAAAATCCCTATTTGTTTGCTAATAAAAATTTCCCTTATAAGCGGACTCTATTAACCGAACATGGACACCAAATTCCAACCCATAGTATTACACAAGTCCTTCAAGCGGACAAGGTCAACCTAGTAATAACCTATAGTGGGAGATGTGTATAATGCAAAGCGCATCTTCATCAGAATAGTAAAGGAACTGAGTGAGGTGTCAGGCAGATTGTGTACGTGTTGTATTTATGTAAATATCTGTTAAAAGAAACAACACGCCGCAATTTTATTTTTACATACATATTTATGTATGTATTAAAGAAACATTATGTCACAATAAAAAAGAAGAATGCTTACGCTTAAAGAAAAAATCGACATAGAAGCTTATAATTGGCAAAAAATTAGTGTTCGTATTTAGCTACTAAATTTGGAGTAGGAAAAACACAGACATCATGCATTATATGCAAGAAGAATGAACTTCTGCACAGGTGGTATTCAAATGAAAATAATACTACTGATGAATAGCGACATTTTTTTTTAAATGGAAAGGTATAACATCGACAGATTAACATGCGAGTGGTTTACTAAAGCACGAATTAAAAATATTACTATCTGGTGTTTTAATACGATCCAAAGCAAAGGAAATTGCAGAACATTTACATTATGAACATTTTAATGCATCTTCTGGATGGCTGGAGTGATTTAAGAAACGAAACGATACCATATTTAACACAATTTCAGAAAAAGTGCAAGTGTTAATCCCGATAATGTTGCAAATTTCAACTCTAAAAGTTTATCATTGTTGTGCGACTATAGTGCTAGAGATATTTATAATATTGATGAGACTGGATTTTTTTATCTGCTTTGCCTGATAAAACGTTTGCATTAAAAGATGAAAAGTATGGAGGTGATAAAATGACTAAAGACGGGTTAACAATTCTAGAATGTTAACAGTGTGTTAACATGGCTGGTGACAGAAAAATAGCTTGTTATCGGAAAAGCAAACAGACCTCGTCCATTTCGTAAATTGAATCTTGATAACTTGCCTGTAATGTGGCAATCAAATAAAAAGCATGGATGACACCTGAAATTATGAGAGAGTTCATACAAAATTTCAAACAAAAATGAGACAGCAGAATCGAAAAATATTGCTTTTTCTTGATAATGCTGTATCTCACTCACCCACATTCTCAACTTAACAAACATTGAACTTCATTTCCTTTCTCCTAATACTACTACAGTTTGCCAACCCTTGGATCAGGGAATAATCAAAAATTTTAAAACGTGTTGTCGATCTGCCATGTTAAAACACCTGCTAGCCACAGTAGATGCTGTGAAATTTCCGAAGAACTAATAAAATCTATTAGCTTATTGGACGTTATTTATTTCATTAAAAATGCATGAGACAAAGTTACTTTTACTACAATCCAAAATTGTTTCAAAAAAACAGGTTTCATGCACGGCGATATTTCTTAAGCAGATGCTAGCTTTGATCCGGATAATGAGTTGCTTTTGTCAGTGGTTGTTGAAATGTTCAAGTTAGTTGATATTTCCAATAATATTGATTTCGAAGAGTATGTGAACATAGATGAGAACTTATTGTTCGAAGATGAAAGCCCTGACATAAGTTATGAAAATAATAATGCACAGTCACATGCAGAATCAGGCAATAACGAAGAAATTCAAACAGAAGTGACTGACGATGAAACTTCCATTAAAAGATATAAAGAAGTGTTGTTAAGTTTAAAACAAATAAAATCTTTTACTTCAAATAATGGCGATTTAATAGAATTTGAACTATTAAGCAATGCAGAGGTACATTTTGAAAATATACCGTTGTCTAGTAGGGAAAAGTGGTGTCAAACAACAATGTTACATTTTTTCAAACCAGTTTTAAATATGTGAGTTAGCTACAAACGTTTTTATATTCAAAACTGTATTTTCATTATAATATGTACAATATTTTTATACATACATATTTAGAAAATGAACTTAAAATAATATTCATTTTGAAATAGTATATTACATTACTAGCGTGGAAAGTGACCCATTTCACACGAGTGGAAGAGTATTGTCGCACGAGGCGTCAGCCGAGTGCGACTATTCCACAGTGTGAAATGACTTTCACACGAGTGCTGTACACTATTTTTCCGACGACCACCACTAAAAACAATTACGAAATAGTTATTTTATGCTTATTTGCAATAAATGTGTACGCAATAATGCAAGACAGACAGACACCTATAAAATTTATTTGACGTTTTGATGTTGAAAATTCGAACACCTACTTTGTTTTTATAAAATCCGCGAATCTGTTACTTTTAGCGTATGCATTCTCAATTTTTATTGAAGAAATCATTTCAATTACAAACTAATATGAGTAATTACATCTTTAAGTAAAACGGAAACTGTCAGTATGGATTTAACTATGGGTATTTTAAACTGTTATTAGCCAAAACGAAACGAATGAATGCAAAAAGGTAGAAACCGGTAGTCGTTTGGGTTGCCTAGGTAACTAGCATACTAACATCAGTCATATCACTCTAGAGTTGAAAAGTATTTCAACACTAGAGTGATATGTACTTTCGCACTCTAGAGTGATATACTTTACTTTCTACATAAATAAGTAGTGTGTAATCTGTTGTTTTCACAAGTGGTCGCCGGAAAAATATATTTTTCTCTTACGTGGACATCTCTCATAAGCAGACAATTTGCTGGTGCCCGACGGTGTCCACATAAGAGAGTACACTGTATTGAAATTTTTTATTGAGAATTTACTTTTTCCTGAAAGTATTAACTGCTCCAAATCTTGTATATTTAAATTTTTAATAATAACCATTGTAAAATAATTTGAATTACAGTTTTGTTTAAGTTGTACGTGATTATCAGATCTGATGCTCATATTAATCATAAGAGACTAAATGCTGTGTAGCTAATAATTTTTTTTATTGGATAAAAGTTCCGTTCCGAATGGACCTGCATCTTGACAAAGTTCTAGATTACTAGAAGGGGTGGAACGGCTTACATGTTCCAATTAGCTAAAGAACCGAACCAAAAATTGTACCAAATTGGTGGGGTCTTTGGTGAGGAACCAGACTAAGACAGGTCCCCGAACGAGGGCAGCAGCTCCTTCAGTACTAGAGTGGCAGAGACCATAGACACACTACTGCGATGTGCAAGGCAACGGAAAACCACCACATTACCTCCCAAGTACACAGCGTACTTAAATTGTAATATCTGTGATAAAAGATTCTGGAGTTAAAATAGTCCCCATTCGAATCTTTGGGAGGGGACTACTCCGGAGGTTGCGATCTGAAAGTTCAGAATAAGAGTCAGGAACATTTTGCGAGTCAGAGCATAGAATGACAGAAGTATGAAGCAAGTAGGTAAGCTAGAGAACTTGAAAATTGAAATGGATAGGTTAACACTAGACATAGTACGGATCAGCGAAGTTCAGTAGCCAGAAGTAGGGAATTTTGGAGTGGACACTTCAGGGTGTTTCATACAGGATCAGAGGAAGGAAATTCGAGTGTGGGGATAATTATGCGAAAAAAGATAGGACACTGTAGAAAATTACTTACAAAAGAACGAAAGAGTACTCATGGTGGTTAGATTAGAATCTAAACCGGTAAATACAGTAATAATACAAGTATACATGCCAACCTCTAGCTACAGTGACAAAGAGGTAGAAGGGATCTACAAAGATATCGAAGACATACTAAGATACGTAAAAGGACATGAAAATTTAATAATTACGGGGGATTTTAATGCAGTGGTAGATGTAGGTAGGGAAGGAGCGGTAGTAGGTTTATTTGGTTTAGACACAAGAAATGACAGGGAAAATAGGCTGGTAGAATTTTGTGACAAAAACAATTTAATCATCACAAACACATTATTTCAACATCATGCTAGAAGACACATACATGGAAGACACCAGGAGATATAAAATAAATTACATTCTTGTTAGACAACGGTTTAGGAATCAAGTAAAGGACCGTAGAAGCTACGCAGAAGCAGATATAGACACTGACCACAACATCGTAATTATGAAGGCCGCTCTTAAATTTAAAAATTTGAAGAAAAGAAACGGAAAACGGCACTTTGACTTTGAGAAACTAAAAGATTGAGATATCCACGAAAGATTTGAAAAAAAGTCAAAATATTTGGCATATTATTTGTCTAATGACCATAAAAAGTGTAACAGCTCCACGAGACGAAACCTTTAGAGTGAATACATCATTTAGTGTAAGCTTAAAATATGGATACAGTTAATGATGTGAATGGAGGAAATTTATGAAAACTTATGTGGCTTGTTTACTGAGGTATACTGTTGTCTTTGGCAAAAAATTCAGTAAATGTAACTATTTCTGGCTCTTAAAAAATGAATGCAGCAGCTTTCCATTCTCTTATGGAATACACCTAGAGCAGTCGAGATTTTGTATGAGAAATATAGGCAAGTAAATATCTTTGCTAAAATGGGAATTTGTGCAATATTTAAAATATGTGAATTATTAATTGAACGCGAAATTTAATAAATCTTATTTAACAACTGTTACTAACCTGTTTAAATTCAGCAATGGCATAAAGGGGCTTACCAGGATATGGGTATCCATAGCATTTCATTTCCTTTATGTCGCTATCAGTGGAAGTATTCAAATGTAAAATCCACTTTAAGTCGGACGTGCAATTCCAATGGTTACCTGGAAAAAGTAAAGAATTCATATTTTATATACAGTTCAATTGCAGGATGCTGCTTGAATGCTTAAGCTACAAATCATTCCTCGATAATGTAAGCACCACTTCTGCTTATGGTAATTTGTTGCATAAAAAAACCAAATTCAGGGTAAAGCGAAAAAACATTGTAAGACCAGATGCCAAATAACTTTCACTCAACAAAAATTGACACATTTGTTGTATATGGAGAATACAGGTGTTTCTCTACCTTATTATTATCGTTGCTTTTATTATAATTGATTTACAATATTTACAAAAGTAACTGACCAAATGGCAAATAAAATTATTTTTCAAGTTTTTATAAGATCTTTCTGAAGTGAATGATTGAATTCATTATTTAAGAATCGACATGATAGAGATCTTAGTCTACTGCTTCCCAAATTTTTCTCATTGTGGAACATTTTTAAGTATT
This sequence comes from Platerodrilus igneus, assembly GCA_036346225.1. Classification (NCBI taxonomy): domain Eukaryota; kingdom Metazoa; phylum Arthropoda; class Insecta; order Coleoptera; family Lycidae; genus Platerodrilus; species Platerodrilus igneus. The sequence continues at coordinate 6,412,179 of JARFIW010000229.1, read as the reverse complement.
AAAATATGGAATTTTTACATTACACGAGTAAATTTGTGTTTTTAACTGTAATGAATGATAACACAACTATAGAAAAGCAGACGTTTTCGCTTTCTATAATTTCAAAGTAATAATGTACTTCTGAATTGTTAGTGACTGATTGGAATAGAATAGTTTAAAAAATGCACTCTCACACTTAAATACAATGATTTCAAGTAATAAATCTTAGTAATAAATATACATTATTTTTTTATAGTTATTATATCAAATGAAACTCTAAATTAAATTTACTAAATTGTTTAAACATTTGATCAGATTTGCTTTATTTGTTTAACAATTAAAAAAGGTAAATTTGTGTACAAATTAATAGCATTATTTCGAAAAGATATTTGCTGCTTTTTAGTAGTGAAGTGTTACAAATAAATAAAAATTTCATATAGTCGGTGTGAATTGTGTATGTCTTAATTACAACTTTTGGGATAGGATTATTCTTCTTTTACTATATATTAGCCTGCGAGTAAACTTAAGTAAACTTATTATCATGGACGTTTAACAATGATATAACAATTTTTTTCGCTATGTAAAAAAAATTGCACTTTGAAAGAACTTAGAATATTAAGGCAATAGAAAAACAAAATAAAAAAATTAGCCAAGAATACTTATTCGCAAATTTAGATAGATTTTCGAATTTTTAATGTCCTTGGTTCCATATAGAAACAATATGTGATTTGTTATTTTCTAGTTTGGTTCAATTACAAGGCTAAGTTCAACATTTTGTACCCACAATCATGTAGAAAACAATTAAGCTATTTTGAATATTGGTTTGTAAAGTCGTAAATAGTAATTTAATCTTTCAGAACTCCGTGTAAACACCTTATTGTTCACAAAATACCTCAAAGTTTTCGACTTGTTTCACACACAGCATGTAGGCATTAAACATTTGTTTTGAAAATATTTTCCACGGTTGAACTGTCTTTGCAAGTAATTTTCTAAATTCTTTCACTTCACCATATTCGGGTCAAGCAGGTTGGGAAGTTGTTGATGATGGGACTTTGTCCTGAAAAATTTAAATGTCTTAATCTATTTTTCTTAAAGTGCAAAACTCTGTAGGGCCAACAAAAAATTGTAGGGCCCACAAAACCAAGAAGGGCCAAATAGTCTGTAAAGTCAATAATGCTGTAGAACCAACAAACACCAACTAGCGCACATGTGCCCTAAAGCCAGCCAACATCGTTAATGTCCAAGCATCCCTGAACTGACCGACACCCTCCAGCTCACTCATCACATACCAGAACATCAGTCTGGGGCCATCGCCTTTGTCATCGCAAGCAACCAGCTGTAACCTGGGCCTTACCATTCTAAGGGTAGCAGCCAGTGGTTAAGGGTAAGTGATTATTGCCTAGCCCCGAACGGATTTTTTAACGTTCTACAACTCCCCTTTCCGTCAAACGACAAAGTTTCGAGCCGCGAAAATCTCCATCGTTCCAGTCTGTAAGACCCGGCATCCAACTGAGTCAAAATTATAATCGGGAGAGTAAGAGGCACTAACTCCTAATCATTTTTTACTGGCGACCTCTAGTGGAATAAAACTGTAAGGTGAATTTACAAATGACGATTTTGTGACAAGGAAAAATTGGAAAATTACACAAAAGGTAACCCAATGCTTTTGGCAAAGATAGATTAAAGAGTATATGCCGACCATCAGCCGAAGAATAGAATGGCACAAAGGAATAGAACCCATTAAGGTGGGTGACATAGTGATGCTAATGGAAGATATTAAAGCAAATTCATGGTAAAAGGGTGTTGTGAAAAATGTTAAAACCTCTAACTATGGGCAAGTACGGCAAGTGTTAGTATGTACAGGTTGTAGTGACGTTTGGAATTCAGCAGTGAAAGTAGCAGTCTTAGATGTTCAAGATTGTAGTAACAAGTCTTTTTCTAATGTAAAGACTATTACTAAGGGGGAGTGCTAGCGACCGCATTAATTAGTGATTATTATAATTTTAAGTTCAGTTGGTTAAATATTAAATCCAGTGTTCAGGTAAAATTTTGGAAAGTGATATATTGTGAAATGGTAGTATGTAATTTGTATTGATTTCGTAGGGAAATGAATCCCTATCTAAGAAAGAAAGGTGTAATTTATAGCTAGTTACAAATTGTAAGTAGAACTATCGGCTCTGTTGGATTAGTACTAGCATTGTATTTTAGAAGTTTCAGCTTTAGGTTTGTGTTTGGTGTAGGAACACTTATTACATTCCAAATTTGCAGATATACACTTTTAAATTTGTGAGTGAATTCCCGCCATTAGTTTTAAAATAGACTTGTTCATTTCCATCATTTCGGACAGTTGCGTTTGCACAAAAGGAATGCGCAGACGCAGAATGATGGCGCAAGTGCGCGGTGTGTGACACGATATGATTAGCCAACAAGACGTTGAACGGTGACGTTTGCCTGTGCCGTTCTTTTGTCTTTTCTCTTTTATAATGTAGGTTTTTCCTTATCTTGCCTTCACCTTTATTCCTTCGCCCTGCCTACGAACGAAGAAGAGGGAAGACGTTAAATCTTGTTTCAACGAGGGCATGACGTAAGCCACACCAAACAATTCCCACAGACGAGATACCCTAAGATTAGCATGGGCCCTGCGCAAGGATGACCCGCAAAATCATGAGGAGTTCCACATTTTTAAGTGAGGAGTTCCACATTTTTAAGTGAGTACTTTTTATCTTTTTAAGGTGCAACTTGTATCATTGTAAACGTATTTGGTACGTGATACAATTTGACACGTAATTATGTCGTAATATCTTTGTTGTGCAATAATGTGAACTTGGATAGTACCAGTGTTGCCAACTGTGGCAGTGGCTCTGAACACGCGATGCGGGGATATAACAGTGGCGCCTGAACATGTGTTCAAAATTTGTCTTCGCCTCTCATTTAACTTATAAGGGGTTAGTTATGAATATATTTGTAGAAATTGGGTTTTTTTCACTCAAATATAATAATAAATAATAATTTTTAATGGCTTTTGGATAAAAGAAATACAATCTGGCAACATTGCATTTGGTAATTTTTATCTTATGTTGACGTGACATTAAATGCAGTTGAAATGTCAATCTGAAGCATTTAGTCGGCCATGTTTGAACAGTGATTGTTTACCTCTTATTTATGTTATTTCTACCTCAATTAATTGGCATTTTTCTTTTATAAAAACAGTGTATTTATATTTAAATTCTCTCAAATAATTACCTAACCTAATTTAGGATAAAACTAAAGCATATACCTTTCAAATGTGTTTAGCAAATTACCCTAACCTCACTTTAAACATGTGCTTTGGATTAAATAATTCTTTCTGTAAGTATTCTAGCCATAGATAAAAAGCTATATGATTAAAAAAATTCCCTTAACATGACACTAAATTTAGTTAAATAATTATTTTAAAGCTGAAATTCCTTTAGTTTATTGAAACCTGTTTTTAGTTTAAATTTTACCTAACTATTACATTATCTTAGTTTGCCATGATTTTAAAGTGTTCCCTTATAATCTAAATAATTAACTATAGGTAACGCATTCTTTCTCATAAAAATTTTGCTTTTAATACAGCTAACGTAACTAACTGAATTCTTATTTTAGTATATTTATACCTTCTAAAACACTATAATAAACTTGATTTCGTTATATCTCCTTTCTTAAACACTACAATAGTGAGGTTGATGATAATGTTTTGTATTTAAGTTCATTTACTATCCCCTTTAGTTACGATGGTTGTTGATAAATTCCTCGATGTAAAAGTAATACTTTAATAATTTGGTATACTGGGTTTTTCTGTAGATGTATCGCAAGAATATTGCTTTTGTGTAGTGAGCATTATTTTGTTTTGATAGCAAATTTTTTATTTAATCGGTATTGCAACGCAGCATTTTTAAAAATCTATTTGGTTTAGGCGAGACTTGTCGTCGTGGTTGGTCGCTCAGCAGTATCTTAGTCTAAACGAGACTCATGAAGAGTTGGTCGCTCAGCATTACATAAGTCTAGACGAAACTCGTGGTAAGTTTGTCGCTCTAGTAATTTTTGAATCATTTTTTCAGGATGATGTTGTACTTTTTTGTTTATTAGTCTAGGTGAGACTCAAAGGAGGGCTTGTCACCCTAGCAATTATATGCATTGTAAGATATATTTTTTTGTGTTCTTCAACAATTTTGTTATCAGTAAATCGAGTCTTCATTACCGCTATCTCTTCATATATCGATTCAGACCACACTAGGTGGGATGAAAATATCTTTAAAATCGCTCAAGCTTTACGTACATCTAAAATTTTTTACGTGTCATTTCTTTAACTGTTTACCTAATGTTTCTGTCCCTGCTATGAATTAGTTAACTTTATTCAGCCATCTCTTTTCTTATACAGCACCTACCTTCTACACTTTTGCCTTATTTACATTACACTGCAACTTTGTAATAAATAGTCCCCAGATATCTGGAGTTTCTCTACACATAACTCTATTTGATCCCAGTTATAACATCTAGTATCTTGATTCCGTGTAAAACCGGAGCTATTCAAACTGTAGATGAAGTGATCTCACAGCGTATAGAGTCCTTAACAAATAGAGTCCTTAACAGACAGCTTAAAGAATGTAAACCTGATAAAACTTCAAGTCATTGCATTTGGAAGCATAAGATTTGTTTTTAACGTTTAAATTATTGAAGGTCAAAGTTTCAATTCTAGTAGCATGCGTGCAAGTTTCTATTGTTCCTGTATTCAAACTTTAAAAAAACATTTCGAGTTGTGCCTTAAGCTTTACAGTGTGAAGTAAAATTTTAAATTAAATTTCAAGTGGAGGACGTATTGTAAAAATAGAATATCGAACTCAAATAGATTTCCGGCATTGGCATTAGAGAATTTTAAATTAAAATTATGTGTTAAAGAGACAGGTGTTGATCGTGTAGTGTCAGTTGATTATATTGCCCATGTGATGTCATGAGAGGTGGTTCTACATTAATGTTCAATTAGTGATGAAAATGAGCGGACAAAAGCAATTACAAGCTGAAGCTAAATGCAACTACAAACTAATATATTTAGCTTTTAGTTTTATAAAATTCATAACTTACGTGAAAGACGCAGCCCTGGAATATGTTTTAGTATAAAAGCTATATGGAAATCCTCTAGTGCAGAAAGATGGTTTCCTGTTAAATCCAAATATTCAAGAAAATTTAGGTTTTCAAAACAGTCACTTGATATAGTTTGAATTAGTAAATTTCTCAGTATCAGCACCTGTAAAATTTTAATTATAGAAACTTTTATTGAACGTGACACAACTTACAGTAATATTGTTTTCAGACCGAAATCGTCCTTGCAAAGATGATATATTTCCATTAAATACAGTAAGATTAGAGACATTTGTAAAATTATAAGTTAGTCGTTCTATATCTAAAACATCCAATTGCAACATCTTTATTTCTAAATGTGTGATGTGATTAACATTATCTTGCAATTCTGTATTATTTAGGTACCAATTTGGAATACCTGTACATATATAACAATTTATTTTTTCTATATGGCAATTTTGCGACTGATCCTCGGAGCCACATAGTTTTAAAAATGAAGTTGATAATAAGTGGAACCTACAAATATACAAATCTAATTTGAAATAGGACTATAAGATTAAAATACAATAATGGTGTTACAATATAACTTTTCAATAAAAGTCTGAATGATATCATATTACAATACATATTTTATTACATTCTGTAGTAGAGGTTGTCATTAGATCTGTTAAAACTGTTGGAAATCAAAATTTAGACCTCAGATTAAAACTAGAAAACCGTGATATTATGATGTGTCGTTTTGTTTTCGTTTTGATATGTTTTACAAAAACAAAGGTACTTCAAGTTGAAATTTGAACTGTAGAACAAATTAAAGAAAAATCAGTCTCCATAATATCATTCAAATTGCCTATAAAAGCCAGGTTCATGTTTTCGCTTTTCAAAAGCTGAAAAATGAGTATGAGGAATATGAGTTCATTACTCAATAGGTGATTCGAACATCATTTAATTCAGATCTAAACACCATAATATCTACTTGTAAATCTTCTGACCAAATATGAAATAAACTTAACTATACATTTGAACAAAGTAGTAGTAGTAGTAGTAGTATTTTTTAATATGCATATATAAATACATTTCTCATACTATAAAAAATTTTAAATTAGCATATCATAACATTACTATGTAGCCGATGTATTCCTACTGCCTCATATGATCAATTAATAGTCTTTTAAAAGTGTTGATTGATTGTGCTGATGATATACTACGTGGTAGTTCATTATATAATCTTATTCCTTCAAAAAATAAAGACTTTCTAGTAGTTTCCTTTCTTACCCTATCAATATACATATTACTAGTATTACGTGTATCATAATTGTGTATATCCTTTATAAATGTAATATTCACATTTAAGTACTCTGGACATAATTTTCTGGCTATCTTATATACAAAACATATCATTTGATAATATAAGTATTGTTTTACAGTCATAAATTGATAGCAGTCTAACATTAATTTTACTGGTGTATATTTATTGCACTTTAGGATAAATCGTAAACATTTATTTTGCATAACCTGTAGTTTATTCATAAATGTTTCATTAATAAAATATAATATTGATGAACAATAATAAAAATGGAGGCTTATCAATATTTTATATACCAGCAATCTAGTTTCCAAATTTAAGTTGTGAATTACTCTGCCAAAGTAATTAACTTTTTGACTAACCTTTTTAACTAATAACTCACAATGTTTCTTAAATAATAATTTACTATCAATATAGTTATTCCCAAGTATTTAATACTGTCAACATATTCTATGGTTTCATTATTAAACTTTACTGCACTTAAGTTATCAACTGCTACTCCTCGTACCATTGCTTTTGATTATGACACATTTATTACTAGATTGTTGTTATCTAACCACTTTTTCACTTTTACTAATACTGTGTTCAGTTTCATTATAGCTACCTCAATGTCCGTTTCTTCAATTGCAATTAGCGTGTCATCTGCAAATACATTGACAAATGCTTCAGTTCAAACTATTTTATTTATATTGTTCAAGTATAGAATAAACAGTAAAGGTCCAAGTATGGTTCCCTGCGGAACACCATAATTGTTATTTTTAATTGATGAATATACATCTTCTATTTTTGTTATCTGATGTCTGTCACTAAGATAGCTGTTAAACCAGCCCAATGTACATTGTGATAATTTAATTTCTTGTAACCTCTGCATAAGTATATTTCTGTCTATTGCTTCAAACGTACGTTTAGAGTCGACAAACACCGTCAACGATTTAACACTAACTGTAAAGCTGTTTCACACGAGTGATACTCATGGAAGCCAGACTGATTTGGACTTAATATGTTTTCGGTTTTTATATAGCCTAGTAATTGAGTATAGATTACCTTTTCCAATAATTTTTCTAACAGTGGCATCATATTTATTGGTCTATAATCGTTTGCTTCAACACTATTCAGTAGTTTAGGGACAGGTATAACTACCGCCTTTTTAAGCTTTGTTGGGAATTTACTTGTGTTTATTGATTTATTTATAATTTCTGTTATTCTTTGTATAATAAAATTTCCTTCCAACTGAATTATGCGACCATCTATTTCATCCATTGAGGATTTTCTTAAAAGTGGTATCATTATTTTCTTTAAGTCATCTACTCTAATAGGCTCTATCTTAAATAAGTTATTGTCTTGCTCATTAATTGGTAGATCAACTTTACCATCTAATTTATTTTGAACTAGTTCCTCTATACTGTCAATATTGAAATTATTATATCCTTCAGCGATATCTAGTTTATTGATAATTGTTGATCCATTAATTTTCATCTTTGTTACTTTGTTGTTTTTCACTTTACCATTTATGACTTCTGTGCACTTGTACTTTGTTTAATTTTTTTTACATAGTATTTTTTCTTTTTTTCTTTAAGAACTCGATTAACTAAGTTTCTAGCTCTCCGAAACTTTTCCCAACTATCTTTATTTCGCACAATAATTGCACGCTGATATTCTTCATTCCTGTTCTTAGTTAATGTTTTTAGCTCTTGGTCACACCATTCATTCTTATTTATATTATTAACTTTTGTTTTTGGTGCCAGCTTATTAAGAACTTCCGTAATATTGTTATAAAGTTTTTCAACCAACATGTCAACTGTAACATCTATATACTCCCTGTATGTTTGTTGTGGTTTGTTTAGCATTCTTCTTAATCTTCTTTGGGAATGAAACCACTTATAGTTTTTAAAATCTATTTTATTTACGTTTCGATCCATGACCTAGGATCGTTGTCAAAATAATAAAAACTTCAAGTTTGACATTTATGACATATTTGATTTATTGAAATATTTGGTTTGAGTACACTAAGCAAAAATTTTTAAAGTTGAAAAGAATGATTGATTGCCTTCAATTTGTGTTATGGCCTGGGACCGACTTGTTTTAGGTAGCCAATACGCTTAACGTGAAATCAGCTGATTAATTTTTATTGGTGAATTTTATATAAATTCAATAATTTGGAAAACATTTTTTTTTTGTCAAACTTGAAGTTTTTATTATTTTGACAACGATCCTAGGTCATGGATCGAAACGTAAATAAAATAGATTTTAAAAACTATAAGTGGTTTCATTTCCAAAGAAGATTAAGAAGAATGTAACATCTATACTGTTACTATTATGCCATTCTTTATTAGTAAGTTGTTCTACAAAACTTTGTGCACTTATTTTGTTTAATCGTCTGGCATTAATTGTTACGTACTCAAAGTCTTGTTTTGTATGGCTTATTTCTTTATAAATGTCCACTATTAAATGATCAGATATTATTGGTTTTTTGAGCACCTTTATCATGTGGATATATATAATTACTCCTCCTGTATGCCTACTGTAGGAGTTATTTCTTAAGTGATTGTAGTTACCAATAAACACTTCACTATCCATTATCTTATCAGTTATTCTGGTTTTTGTTAGGCAAATAATTAAAGGTCTCTTTATTTCAATAAAATGGCATAATTTAGCTTTATTTGCAATTAGACTTTGGATGTTTAATAGCAGTATGGAACCATTTAATTGCTATGAAGAGACAGACAGTACATCATAATTTATTTTCTTTCGTACATGATTAATAATAGAGGTATGAATGGTGTTCGGTCTCTGTCGCACGTTGTCGTGGTTAAATTTATTTTAAATTCTTAGTTGTAAGTCAAATCCTAAAGCTGTCATCCCTTATCCCGTTACATCCTGTCGTAAAACCTCCATTGTGCATGTGAAAATTAAGTCAAAAAAAGGTAGTGACAAAACACTCTCACATCGATATCGGAACGAAACAGTTGTGAGTTCGGTGAGTTAGTCAATAGTGCCGCCGAATTTATTTGATAAACCCCTAAAATACTCAGTGAAAGTGCAAAGTAACACGTCCTATAATTTCGAATACAGTCAACTGAGTTGAAGAGTAAGGAACTACATTTTAGAACAATAAAACAAGCGCGGAGGTAAGTCGATATACAAATTTATAAGACGCCTTGAGCATGAAACAAATGGAACAATTTTTATCAAATGCTTCATGTTGTATATCCAAATTTAAATTTAGACTATTATTCTTCCTTATACAGTTAATACATTTAACTTCTTTTTCATTACACTTACCACAAAAAGTTTTTTCAAATCCACATTTAGCCGCCACATGTCTATAATTATAGCATTTGAAACATTGTGTTAACCCCACATATTCATATATTTTACACCTAGTAAAACCTACATATAAAAATTCCTTATTTATTAGTTTTTCATAATTCCAAGGGTCAACTTCAATAATGGCATTGTATGACTCTATTACGTTGAATTACTTTTAGTAGCTTAAAGCAAAAGTTCTTAACTGTTTCACTAATTTCATTTTGCTCTCTCATAGATCTAATAACATCACTTTCCTCTATATTACACATATTTTTGACAATTATTTGCGGGTTGCGTTTAAGTGGTTTAATAATCACATATTGATTACCTAGTTTAGCACTGACAGTATCCTGAATATCCTTAAGTTGGTTCTTATTGGCACACTCCACTATTAAGTGTCCATATTTTTTAGCATTTTTTACACGAGCATTATTAAATACCTTAACATCTATTTTTTGAACTATATTTTTGCGAGCTTCAGCATGTGTTTCATTATTAATTGGCTTAATTATTAAAACCTGATGTTGTTTTACAACTGTACTAAACAATTTATCTTTCTTGTTACTACCTGGATGAGCCTCATTATCTCCTACTTCAGCTGTTACATTTGATTGTGGCCTAATTGCATCTATAACATGCTTGTTTACATCCATTGAACTTAAGGCCAACTGCTGACTAACATCCTTCAATTTATTCTCAATCAGATTTTTATTTTCTAATAATAAAGCATTTTTATCTTCTAATTCATTAATTAACCTCTTTAAAAGCTAAACTTTCATATCAATTTTAACTTGACCATTACAACTGTGCTGTGGTTCATTAACACTATTAAGGTTATGTTGTTGTTGACAACAATTAATTCTAGTTTATCAATAATTACTGCATTAATTCTCTCAACACAACTTTTGTGATATGCATTCCCCAGTACATACATATTACATTTGAAAATTTCTTTGTTTTACAGCACTTGTATACTTTAGTTTCACTTTTAAACTCTGCATCAGCATCTTCATTTTCACTTGCCGCCATTTTTTTTGTGAAGTGGTGAACGTCTTGATGTGCTGTACAAGAAATATTTGTTACTCAAAAAACCCTGATGACGATATCAATCTCAATTGATCAAAACCAACGTTAACTAATTTTTGAATGTCAAATTGCAATCTCGTATCTACCCCTATCGAAAAATGCAGTTTAAGCCAAAACCCTAATTCCAAACTTATGCAAGCTCCCTACTGCAAACTCTTCAGAAGTCTGATGTACCGAGCTTACACCTCACATCTTGACATCACGTTTGCTGACAATTATTGGGCTAAGTTCGCATCCACTCCAACAGAAGATTGGTCTGGCGTCAATCAAATACTACGCTATCTAACAGCTGCAAAACTCAAACTCATCTACTATCGTAATCATAATCAGTTGGAAATGTTTAGTGACGCTGATTTTGCTAGTAGTGATGATCGAAAGTCTACAACAGGCACTATGTTCAAATATGATGGTGCTGAAATTTCATGGAAGTGTAAACACCAAACGAACAGTGCTCAGTCTACAGTGGAAGCCAAACTAATCGCGTGCAATGAAGCATCCAAACATGCTGTGTGGATCAACAGATTATTTTTCGAAGTTATTGGTATCTCCAAAATGCCGATAATGAATGTCGACAATCAAAGTGCTATCAAAGTGATACACAATCCTGAACTGCACAATAGCACTAAACTGTTGAGGTGCGCTATCTACTGGTGCATGATTACGTTTAACAAGGTCAATTGAAAGTCAGCTACATACCGACTAAGGATCAAGCAGCTGATGAACTAAGCCGCAGAAAAGAAACCGTCTTGATTACATAAGGATCTTAATAGGACTAGGTTAACAAGAATCCTTATGCAACTATAGGTTCTTTCACTCTTAAATTCTTTAAATTTTGAAGGGAAATCATGTTATTATGGACGTTAATATTTTGTATATTATTGTTAGGCATGTTATTGGGTGGTATTTTGATGTTTTTTCATCCTTTGGTTTGCAATATGTTATTCCTTTTGTCAATGTGTGTGGTGTTGTGTGTATTTGTGTGACATATTTATTGAATAATTTTGCTAAGTATATGTGTGTCTTTGTAAATCAGAAGTTTGATATTTTGCCATTACCAGGTGTTTTCCACTTGTGCAATTTGTTAATGGTTTGGCTAATTTCTTTATGCGTGATGGTTATTTCTTGTATTTCTTTTATTCTGGTGTACTTGAATTCATTGTGGGTGCTGGTTGTGTTGCATTGGATTGAATCATAGCTTGTTTCAAAAGTGTTCGGCGCCTGTTCTATTTGTAAGGTTGTTTATTGCGATTTCGGTTTTGTCTATAGTTGGTAGAATTTTCTTTGGTTTTGGATGAATGTTTTGTTTTGTCTTTTCTGCTATTACTTTTTTTGTGTCTTCTAAGTCTTTTGGCAAGTGTTTGTAGTTTTTGTTTTTTTTTCGTCTAGTTGTTCTATTGCTTTTTCTTTAGGCATTTCTCTTATTACTTTTCATTTCTTTTTAGAGATTTTTTTCTACTATGTATTGTGTTAGTTGCTCTATTTCTTTTCACTGTTTTAAAATTTTTGTTTGTGTTCTGTGTTGCCATGGTAGTATTGTACGCTTCTTTTGTTTGTTGTATGTTGATTGTTCTTGTTTTGTATGGATTCCTGTTGTGGTAAGTGCTCTTGTGTAGATTATTTGTTGTAGTTGCTGCTAGTTGTGTCGTTTTGTATTTTGTTTTCTATGATTGTGTTAATGAGTAGAATTGTTGTATTTATCTTTTTTTTAAAGCAGGAACAGGTAGTTAGATTTGCTTTTAATAAATTTGGCGTATGCTTAGGAATTCGAATCCATCTAAAAACATTAGTTAACTATATTTGAATAGTTTTAAGTTGACCCTTCAGTTGCTATTTAGTATTATGAATTCCTTCCCTTTTACTTTTTGCTAGCGTTTGGTTGATCAGATACACTCCAAAGTCAACACTGGTGATAATATTATTTAAACACCAACTTTAGTTGTACTTTATACATTTTATTCATGATTAATTAATTTTGAAGTCAGATTTATCGAAGCACATTTATTTTTGCGTTTAAACCCAATGTAGTACCTTCGGGCGGAGCATTGGGGGCATAGCCGCAAGCATAGTGGCCCTTACTTAAATTATACTGTATTTATCTTTGTTATTTGGTATTTTGTGTATGAACGGTTTAATGTCATTGTTTGTGTCTTTGAATTCTATGTATGCTATTTTAAATTTTTTTCTATTTATGTCACTTCTTTGTTTGTATCTTGTGTTATTTCATGTGGTAATTGTGTGTTTATTTGTTTTCTTTCTGGTTATTGTGTGTTTCTGTTTCTTCTTGTGTTTTGTTTCCTCTGTCTGTTTGCTTTTTGATGTATTTTTGTTTGGTTGTTGTATTGTAGTTCTTGTTGTACATGTGATCTAGTTCTAGTTTTGGATTCTGTTGTTTCTGGTTATTACTCGTACTTGTCTAAGAGTCTTTGTTCTGTGGTCTTTATTTGTAAATGCTTTGTGCAGTAGAGATCTATAATTTGTTAAGTTTGTTTTGCAATTGGTTGTTTTGTAATAAAATAGAACAAAGTGTTGGTTGATTTCATCTGACCATTGCATTCGCTCTCTTTATATTCCTCCTAGTGTGGTTTACAGGGAACATATCCCGCAAAACACCTTTTTTCGGGTTTTCAATTGTTTCTGCGACTGTTGTGTTTTTTGGCTCGGTATGTTTCGTAGACGACATCCCTGACCTTGATGTCGCGTGGCTTTGTTTCTTTTTTATTAAATATCATTGTGTTCCCATGAGTACCATGTAGTGATAGTTCATATGAGCAGAGCTGCATTGCTCAGGTAAGGCTAATTACTGTTGGGTGTTACCTGGTGCCTTACCATGTCAACCTTTGGTGCCATGCAGCCTTTGCTATGGATTGCTTTACAGATTGGCTTGTGACGGGGGGTAGAAAGAGATTGGTTTGATAGGATGGGTGTTGATGGTAGATAAGGGTGGGACAGCAGACAGCTGTGCTTAGGTACAAACACAGTAGTATCCTAGAACGTTTAATATCTTTAGTCATTTCATCAGGCAATAGATTTTCGTTACATTATAAAAAACATTTCACCCAATCGTCTTTGAGTATGCTGTTTTTAAAAGGTTTTAGTATTTTTCTCTGACTATTTAAATATGATTTTACTAACAGTCGAATATCATAGCAGGTTAACCCATTCAATGCCAAGAGATGAAACCGTTTACATTTATTTGTAAAACGTTTTACAAATGGTTCTTAGGCATTACTAAAACACATTTTAAATAAAAAGAAGATTTTGTTTACATATGCTTAAAACAAAATTGTTGCGTTTACGCAATGTTGGCATATAACCATATAATTAACATTCAGAACGTAAGTGGACCTGACACTTTTTGCAAAGAAACATTGTGGTTTTGTGACAAACTTTACATCACTATCTTGCTTTTTGATTATGTGTTTCAATAACATGTACTATATTATCAAAACGAACTGGGAGACTGTTTTGCAATGGCCTACCTAAATTTGTGCTTTTAGCAGGATATGGTTTTTGGTTGTTGGTGACCTGGTTTTTTTGTTCTAAGCAAACATGTGGCTATATAAGAAAGCAAATGGAATTGCGACATACTTTGTTCCTTGTTTGCCATCTGATAAATCTTGCAAACGTTTACCAAGACATTTCCGAAGAGGTTAGTAAAAAGCGGTAACCACCATTTCTTGCTGTGAATACTTATACGGTAATTAGCCATTCCACCGTTATGAATGTCTACGCCTCTCATGCCATCATTATAATCAGCAATGGTATTTAGTTGAGAAATAAAGTGTTCTTTTTCTTTTCTGTTATAACGCTTGGCTTTAACAGGTTCAATTGTTGCAATTCTTACAACAGAGTTATACCATCGAACGATCTTTATACCAGAAAGTGTAAAATTAAATGCTCCTGTTTTGTTATTTTTTAATTCTTTTAAACTTTTTGATGACGGTCAGGGATTTGATTATGTCTAATTGTACCGGTGTCATAGAGTCTCATACATTTCAAGTTTTTTTATAAGTGGCAAAGTATATTTTATGAGCTGAAAGACCATTCACAACTGGTAATAAATTCAAAACAACATCCGCGTCTAGGCCTAAACCAGCTTCAAAATGTTTGCTAAGTTTTCTTCCATATGGTTCAAATTTATACAAGTTTTCTGTTGGAAAAGCCATACACCAAATTTTGAAACCAATTCTGATGGTTTCGCCTTTTATAAAATTTTTGAAGAATGTTGTTCAAAATAAGGAACCATTTCTTCATCAATAGATAAATGAGGACTAAAAACTACCATTTATATATTATATTCTATTAAAAATTGGACGAAGCTTTGCAAATTTATCATTTTTATCCAAAAGCTGTAGAGTTTTTTTTAAATTTCTCTAAAGTGATTATTACGAGACATTGTTTTTCGAATTTTTAGAAGTTCGTTGTTTTCGTTCAATGACCAGTAACAGTTAGATTGTGGTAAAGTATGATAATTGGAAAGAATAAATACCCCAAGAAAATTTTTGGGGTCTGGTATTGTAAAGTGTAAGGTGTGCCACTTGTCAGCAGTAGCATATTTAGTGGAATATTGAAAAATTTGCTGTAAAACCGTGTTCTCAAATATAAACTAAACCCTTCTAATGGACACATTGTAACAGTTCGTTTTTCCTCTGCTAAATTAACGCATAACAATTATGTATTGTGTTATAAAATTTGTGGATTTGCTTTTATAGTTTAATATAAATCATACTTCAACAATTAATACAGAATTAAAAGCAAAGTATCATAATTTTGGAACACCCCAATTATTGTTCTTCTTTAATTTTAATCATATAGTAAATAAAGCGCATAGTTATAAATGTCCAGTCTGTATTGTAAAATTTCTACAACGTATCTCCAAGGCGATAACAATAACGTGTTTGCGCGCACCTGCTTGTTGAGACTGTTGTTGACGTGCCGGCCAGTTGGCTTTTGATACTTGCAACGTCAATATGATAAAGTTCATATCTAAGGCTGACTTGCGAGTCGCAATTCAGTTTCCAAAAATGCATCGATCCAATTGTTTGAAACTCATCATGGTTTGTATTTTCTATATTTAAATAATTTAAACTAATTGTATTTGATCTTTTTTAGCGAAACACTAAAACTAACTTACAAAGAACTGATGTGCAAAAATAACGCTAAAACTAACTTACAAAGAACTGATGTATAAATATAAATTAAAGCAAGACTAAAATACGGAAGATATAACGTTTAATTGCTGATGCAAAAATGGTCAAGTTAGGTTGTTAAATTTTTACTGCGTCTAAGATATATGCGTTTCTTAAATTTCAACATGGAAATCTTGTTATAATTAAAAAGCAATGGTTAGAGCTAACCAATGGTTGTAGGCAACTGATGTAATTGCGTATAAAGCGATTACGCATTAGAAACTTACATTACGGTTCCAGTTTAAGAGGCTTTGTTATAACCATGAGGCAACTTCTTTACGTGTTTGTCAAATGCTGGAAGTCCACGTGTGGTTTGAACTCGTTTGTTAAATGGTGCAAGCCGCCAAACCTGAGGTCAACGTGGTAAGTGATATCCATCTGTGCAGCAATCATCTGTTTGACGTATAACGTCATGTATAAATCTAAACTTGGTAATTTCAACCCATGGAACTTAACATCTTGGTGATAATATTTAATTATAAATTTACATTTTCAAACGTTCCTTTTTATCAAAATTTATGCTTTATAAAATTGTCTATGTAACAAAAGTTTTATGAATTTGAATTACGATAACTATTTATGAGGTTAACTTTACTAATTTGAAAGATCTTATTACCAACCTATTTTTATTATATGTGAATCATTTTCTCAGTACTAAATAGGTGACATTAAAAAATCCCTTAATTATGTTAATGACATTTATTATGCCTAATTGCTCTAGAGGCTTTTGTTATTTTATTTAAATTGCCCAAGATTAACATTAGATATAAAAATTAATTGAATATTAATGAATATTAATTATCTGTCAAAATAATTCAGAAATAATTTTCAGTTAATATATATATATATATATATATATATATATATATATATATTGTTATGTAAGGGGGGGGATATAAGGCTTCTAAAGGTATATTTGTATTAATAAGGGTGTATGCCAAACGATAGGATCAATATTTCAGATCTAATAATTTAAAACTATAAATTTTGCTATACTTTACATACGTTAAAGTATGTACCATTTCAGATTGAAACTTATATGCCAAAAGGTAGATAACATGACTTTATGACGTTGATATAATGCACGGTACTTGAGGTTTTATACTGAGTTGATATTTCATGAGCCAGTTGAGAGTACATTTGCCGTCGGAAAGCCGAACGCATTTATGGATATCTGCAATATAACAAAGCGTCCAGGTCGTGTATAAATTATTTGGCTTTTCCTTTTATAGAATCAAACTTTTGGACGAATTGTAAATCAAAATTTAAAGTGAATCAAAATGTAAAAGGTTATTGGAGTTTAGTGAAGTGTTTTGGACCAATAGTAGAAATTTAAAATTATTATAAAGACTGTAGCGAAGGTATGTTGGACACTGAAAGAAAGATGATTTGTTATTGGATGTTATATGTTTAAAAATGTTATTCTAGTAAGCTAAGTTTGTTGATTTAATAACTAAGCAAAATAAATAAGGGACTTACTTTTCGAATTTGTTCAGATAAAGACCTATTTTATGAAACCTGCGTTAAGTTGTAAAATATTAATAAAATAAAAGTTTATATGTGTATCATCGAGTATTATTTAGTAAAGTGTGAAAGAAATAAGAAACATCGAGTAAATAAAGGCGACGAATATATAAAAGGAGTTTTAAAAGTGGTTAATAGTGCAACGGGAAAGGCAACGAGTATTTAAAGAAGATTTGGAAGTGGTTATTAGTGGAACGGGAAAGCGACGGTTATTTGTTTGAGAAGATTGGTGTTGGTTTTGGAATAGATTTGGTATAACGGCAGTAGGAGATAGGAGTGGATAAAGAAGGCATCGACGACATAAATAATTTTGGATTGATTTGAGAAGATTAAACGGCAGTAAGGACATCGTATGGATAATTGGAATAGCAGGACTAGGAGTGATTTATAATAGGACAGCGGGTTTGAATTGGATTGTGCGAAGAGAGGATTAATTGGGGTACGGAGCAGAGGAACAGGAGATCAATATACGGCGAGGAAGAATTAACGCAGGGGAAGTAGACAACGGTTTTTTTTGCTAAATTCTAAATTGGGGTAAATTTATTTCAGGTTTGGGTCATCGAAATTGTTTTAAGAACACCTGGAGGCAGTACGCAAGCGGACAACATTGGAGAATCTTTGTGAAAGTGCGTACGGCGATTTCGAACTTGAGCCAGCAGTTAAAAGAAGGCCTTCAGCGCGGTATATTTCTGGTAAGTACCGTAAATATATTATAACGTCAAAAATTAAAGTCATAAATAGTTACATAAATTAATTTGGCATCAGGCAACTTTGATCTATTAAAATTTGGCATACATAGTAAATTCAGTACATTAAAAAAGTGGTAAAACAAACGAGGGTGCAGTTTGGTTGGGTAGTGCACATCTACTCACGATTGAACTCACGGTGAGTAGGTGAGAAAACCCTGAGATTAAAGTTTCAAATAGTCGAGGCACATAAAATATAGTAATTAGTAAAAAAAGAACCAACCAAACGTTTGCTAAAGCACCTCGATTTGAAGTCATACATTAAATAGTAAATTTGTGACGACGACAAAAGTCGTGTAACAAATTTTGTTTAAAGTTAAAGTGTAATAAATAAAGAAGGTATTAGCCCAAAGTGAAAGTAAAGTAATAGGGGTGATATTAGAAGGTGGCAAACCCAACGTGAGGCTCGAAAAAAGGTTAAAAGGTGTTAGAGTGAAAGAGAGTAGAATCCGGGAGCCCGAGTTAGGTGGGGCCCGCAAGTTTTTTTTCTTTTTTTACAGGAAACGAGTTCAAAACAAGGAAACAGAGATGACGGACGAGGACACAAAAAGAATCACAAGATCGGGACTAATATACGGGGTTGAAATGGATGTAAGGAGACAAGACATAGAGCTAGACGCAGGGGGCGACCTACAGGAGACGGACACGAGGCAGACAGAGTTGGAGGTGACAGACACGGACACGGACCAGGCGACGGTACCGGAGGTGAGAGCAGCAGAAGCCGACGGAAACCAGGACCTTATAAGATTTCTGATGAGTTTGCAGACAAATTTAACCAACAAAATGGAAACTTCTCACACGGAACTACAAACGAAGTTAACAGACAAAATTAATGAATCACGCAAGGAACAAATAGATGCACACACGGAACAAAAAGAGGCGAATGCGGCGTTAGCCATAAAAATTATGGAATCGCATACAGAACTGACAGACAAAATTACGCAATCACACAACGAGCTAAGGGACGAGTTTAGGACAGCGCACGCGGACCTGACGGCGAAAATGAACCACACGCAGGAATACTTACTAACTCAAATACAGATTGCAAAAGACGACGTGCGGACAGAGGTCCAACAACAAGTAGACAGGGTTGATGACAAGTTAGAACACACACGAGTACATTTGCAGGGAGATTTGAACGCGACACGGACTGACCTTAGAACGGAAATTAAGACACGGGTAGACACAGTGGAAGAAACGATGATTAGCGGGTTTTCAAATTTAAGTACAGAAATACAAACATGTGACAAACGACATAGGACCAACTACAAAAATTTAGGACAAACATTAGAGACCATACAAAACGAAAACGTACACGGTAGGACAAAACTGGACGAAAAACTTGACGACAAAGTCATGGGATTAGAAACCAGGGTAGGACATGACGTTAGACAAATTCACGAGAAACTCGACGACATAGAAAGGAGGCGAATTGGACTAGACTACGGACCGCACTTTCGATTAAACCGGGACGCTTTACCGAAGTTTGAGGGACGTAAGACAGAACAGCCCATGGGATTCCTGGACCGACTAGACGAGATCGTAGGGACAGAAAACGAACGAACAAAACTACAGATTGTGGGGCGAGTTTGACAGGAAATGCCGAAAATGGCATAACATTATTCGTAAACAGTATGACACGTACGCGGACTTCAGACGACTCTTTATAGAACAGTTTTGGAACACTACACATCAGATCGACATAAGGACGAATCTAATTACAGGACATTATAGCAGGACTCACGGCACACGCGAAGAATACGCGATTGACAAGTTTAATCAGGCGCAACACTTAACACCGAAATTGAGCGAGGACGACATTGTACTTCTACTGGCAGGTCATATGGAACCGGAGGTTACCAAAGTGGTAGTGGTACAAAATGTCAAGACGTTGAGGAATTCTTAGGAGTAATGAGAAATTTTGATCTAGCGACAGTACTGGAAGCGAAAACGCGGACATACCATTGGGAACAAAACAGGGGTTACAGGAAGACAGTCGACGACAACCGTACCACGAAAACAGACCAAATTATAGACAGGAAAATTTTAACTACGGACATAGGAATCATTGGGGACACGAGGTACATAGACGACCGTATTACAATAGGGATCACCGGGATAACGCCTACAATGGACAAAACAGAAACCGGCACGACAACGGCGAGGATGACGGCCGGACGACTGGGGGAGGAATACAAAATGGAAATAGCCGGACGGACAGGGACGTAAACGTCCAGCATATGACGACGAGAGCAATTACAACGGACCCGAATAGGATTGAGGTGGTGGAGATTCACGAGACGCCTCAAGAAGAAGAAAAACGCGAATTTTGGACGACCGACTGCTTAGGAGTAAAGATTGATGTTTGCTATAGTATAAAGGGATTTATTGTTAAACAGTTACATTTTAATAAAAAGAATTTGTTATTTATAAATATTAGTTTAAGGGACCGTGTTTATGTTGCTTTAGTGGATAGTGGGTCACAGTTGTCGCTGGTAAATGAGAGGGTAGTAGTCGAACATGGAGAATTTTTAAAGGGAAGAATAGGAACAATTGAGGGGGTTAATTTATGGTCAGCGATGAACAAAAAGCTAACGACGATTTATAATGTTATCTGTGTACCGATATATATAGGAAATAAAGAAGCAGGGAATGCAGAGTTTTTAATTACGAAAGGGTTACAGTTAGACTTCATATTGGGTATGGATTTTATAGAGGATTTTGGATTGAATATAGATGGAAAGGATAGGTCAATTAGGATATTTGATAAAGATAGGTCATGGGTGGTACCTACGGTTAGTGAGGAATATAAGAATGGAAATGATATAGATAGTACAGGATTAGGAATGATTAAAGAGTATAATGATGGACAGGTTAAAGTACGATTATGTAATATGTTTGTAAGATTAATTAATGATGAACAGATAGGGAAAGTGAGTATTGATATTAAGATGAAGCTAGGAGAATTATTTAATAAATATGTAGGGTTATTTAATGAAGAGCCAAGATTTGCGAGGCGGTATACACATAAGTTGGAGGTCACGAAAGACAGCGGATTTAATACAAGGGTGTATCCAATTCCGTTTGCCATAAGAAATAGGGTTAAAATAGACATAGACAGAATGTTAAAAGAGGGTATTATAGAACCAGCGAGAACTCAATATGTGAACCCAGTAGTTATAGTACCAAAACCCAATAAAAGGTATATAAGGATTTGTTTAGATGCGAGGAAATTGAATGCGATTACAAAACCGCAGTATGAGCAACCACAAGGGTTGGATAATTTATTGTATAAAGTATATGAAATGAAAGTTTTCAGTAAATTAGATTTAAAGAATTCGTTTTGGTTAATTCCGTTGCATGAAGACAGTAAAAAGTTTACAGGATTTAGTATCGAAGGCGAGATTTATATGTTTTCTGTAGTTCCGTTTGGTTTAAGTAGTTCTTCAGCAGCACTTGTAAGAGCGATGCAGAAGTTGTTTAATGAATATGAATGTTTCTGTTCGCATTATGTCGATGATTTGTTAATTTTTTTCAAGGGACGAGCAAGAACACCTGGAGCATTTAGAAAAGGTGATCCAACGACTGGACGAAGGGGTTTAAAGCTGAACGTAGAGAATGCGAGTTGTTTAAAAGCAAGGTTACATACTTAGGGTTTGAAATTAGCGAACAAGGGATGAAAATTTGCAATAAAAGGTTGGACGAGTTGAAAAACATTCAGCGACCAAAGAATGTGAGAGGACTGCGAGGATTTTTAGGGTGCTAAATTATTACAAACGGTTTATACCGAGGTATTCTGAAGTGTGCGTACCGTTGGTGAGTTTGTTAAAGAAAAGGAGAGATGGAAGTGGACTGCTGAACGAGAGAAGGCGTTCCAGGATTTAAAAGGTGCATTTTACAAGGAGTTAGCATTAAAATATCCAAATTTTAAAGATGATTTTATTTTGAGGACGGATGCGTCGAAATATGCAATCGGGGCTGAGTTGGTGCAGATACAGGATGGAGTTGAAGTACCAATTGTTTTCATTTCTAGGGTGTTGAAAGACTGCGAAACCAGGTATGCGACGGCAGAGAAGGAGATGTTGGCCATAGTATACGCGGTGAAGAAGTTGCGTTTTTATTTGTTAGGTAAGAAATTTCTAATAGAATCCGACAACACGGTGGTAACGTTCATGAAGAAAAAGGAGTTTTTAAACAGTAGGTTGTATAGATGGGCATTGGTGTTACAGGAATACGACTTTGAAATTAAGCATAAGCCAGGAAAGGAGAATGTGACGGCGGATTTTCTGAGCAGACCGCAGGTGGAATCGAATCAGAACATAAAAGGGTGTTTAATTGCTTTGCTGGAGTTCAGGGATGTTGGTCGATGGACAAACACCAAACTTATAGAGACGCAGAGGCACAGTGATGTGAGCTCGATACGAGAGAAACTAACAAGAGAAAGTATGGAAGAGTACAGGGGATTTACCATCGTAGGGCAGTTTGTGGTGAAAAGAATAGGGGATGCAGAGCTGGTAGTGCTATCAAGAGACGTTGCCGCTGAAATCATAAACGAAATTCATTTAAAATTCGGACACATAGGTATCAGAAAAACATTTTTAGTATTCAGAGAGGCGTTTTACGCAAAAAATGATATCATGGTGATTAAGGAAAGGATAAATCGGTGTGAAATTTGTATTCTAGGTAAAGACAAGAACGTGGTGCTGCAGAATATGCCGATGAGCGTGAGCGTAAATGGACCATTGGAATTGGTGGCGATTGATTATTTAAGCAACCTGATCACGAGTGAACAGGGTATCGACATATTTTGGTGGTGGTCGACGTTTTTCTAAATTTGTAAAATTATTTCCTGCAAGACGGAGTAACACGGTGCATGCATTGCAGTCAATTGGAGAATTTGAAGGCCAGGTCGGGAAGATAAAAGAATTTTGGTAGACAACGCAACGTATTTCAACAATCAAAGATTCAGGAACGGGTTAAAAGGGCAAATATTAAAGTATCATTTAGTAGCATACGACATCCGAAAGCTAATCCATGCGAACGTTACATACGAGAGGTGATAAAATATTTACGATTGGCGACACAGGAGCATCACGACAGATGGGTTAGGTATCTACCACAAATAGAAAATTTTATGAACAGCGTACCGAGTTCGGTTACGAAAACATGTCCGGTAACATTAATGCGAAGGATTATACCAGCTAGACCATGGAGGGAGGAAGTCGAGGTACAAGACATAACAGAGTTGCTAAGTAATGCCAGGCGTAGAATCGAAAGGATGCAGCGTAGGGACATCGAGCGAAGGTGTAGGAAAATTAAGAAAAGAACGATTTTTGGAATAGGGATTTGGTAGTCGTCAAACGATTAAGGGTTTCAAACCGCGACAAAAACATTTGCGCGAAGCTGTTGTTTCCTTATGAAGGGCCGTACAGGATCACGCGTATTTTTGCTGAAGGCAATACGTTTGAGCTGGAGAATATGACAGGGGGATATCGCGGGCGTTTTCATTTGGAGAATTTGTACCCATATAGAGTAGTACAGGAAGAGGGTTTAATAGGATAGGTTATAATGTGGTTCATGCAACGGAAAGTTTAGTTTTTGTTTTTGTTTTGTTATAGTAGTATAGTATAGGTTAGAATATAGCGTAGTGTGAAAGATGTGAGAGAAAGGCGAATGCGGGTTGCCAAATTAAAATGAAACAACGAAAGGGTGGTTTTGAATGAAAATCAAAAATTTTTGCACACCAGGGGAAGAGAAAAACATATGAAATTTCCAATTTCATTAAAAACCAGTGGGGCCAATGTTATGTAAGGGGGGGATATAAGGCTTCTAAAGGTATATTTGTATTAATAAGGGTGTATGCCAAACGATAGGATCAATATTTCAGATCTAATAATTTAAAAACTATAAATTTTGCTATACTTTACATACGTTAAAGTATGTACCATTTCAGATTGAAACTTATATGCCAAAAGGTAGATAACATAACTTTATGACGTTGATATAATGCACGGTACTTGAGGTTTTATACTGAGTTGATATTTCATGAGCCAGTTGAGAGTACATTTGCCGTCGGAAAGCCGAACGCATTTATGGATATCTGCAATATAACAAAGCGTCCAGGTCGTGTATAAATTATTTGGCTTTTCCTTTTATAGAATCAAACTTTTGGACGAATTGTAAATCAAAATTTAAAGTGAATCAAAATGTAAAAGGTTATTGGAGTTTAGTGAAGTGTTTTGGACCAATAGTAGAAATTTAAAATTATTATAAAGACTGTAGCGAAGGTATGTTGGACACTGAAAGAAAGATGATTTGTTATTGGATGTTATATGTTTAAAATGTTATTCTAGTAAGCTAAGTTTGTTGATTTAATAACTAAGCAAAATAAATAAGGGACTTACTTTTCGAATTTGTTCAGATAAAGACCTATTTTATGAAACCTGCGTTAAGTTGTAAAATATTAATAAAATAAAAGTTTATATGTGTATCATCGAGTATTATTTAGTAAAGTGTGAAAGAAATAAGAAACATCGAGTAAATAAAGGCGACGAATATATAAAAGAGTTTTAAAAGTGGTTAATAGTGCAACGGGAAAGGCAACGAGTATTTAAAGAAGATTTGGAAGTGGTTATTAGTGGAACGGGAAAGCGACAGGTTATTTGTTTGAGAAGATTGGTGTTGGTTTTGGAATAGATTTGGTATAACGGCAGTAGGAGATAGGAGTGGATAAAGAAGGCATCGACGACATAAATAATTTTGGATTGATTTGAGAAGATTAAACGGCAGTAAGGACATCGTATGGATAATTGGAATAGCAGGACTAGGAGTGATTTATAATAGGACAGCGGGTTTGAATTGGATTGTGCGAAGAGAGGATTAATTGGGGTACGGAGCAGAGGAACAGGAGATCAATATACGGCGAGGAAGAATTAACGCAGGGAAGTAGACAACGGTTTTTTGCTAAATTCTAAATTGGGGTAAATTTATTTCAGGTTTGGGTCATCGAAATTGTTTTAAGAACACCTGGAGGCAGTACGCAAGCGGACAACATTGGAGAATCTTTTGTGAAAGTGCGTACGGCGATTTCGAACTTGAGCCAGCAGTTAAAAGAAGGCCTTCAGCGCGGTATATTTCTGGTAAGTACCGTAAATATATTATAACGTCAAAAATTAAAGTCATAAATAGTTACATAATTTAATTTGGCATCAGGCAACTTTGATCTATTAAAATTTGGCATACATAGTAAATTCAGTACATTAAAAAAGTGGTAAAACAAACGAGGGTGCAGTTTGGTTGGGTAGTGCACATCTACTCACGGTGAGTAGGTGAGAAAACCCTGAGATTAAAGTTTCAAATAGTCGAGGCATATAAAATATAGTAATTAGTAAAAAAAAGAACCAACCAAAAGTTTGCTAAAGCACCTCGATTTGAAGTCATACATTAAATAGTAAATTTGTGACAACGACAAAAGTCGTGTAACAAATTTTGTTTAAAGTTAAAGTGTAATAAATAAAGAAGGTATTAGCCCAAAGTGAAAGTAAAGTAATAGGGGTGATATTAGAATATATATATATATATATATATATATATATATATATATATATATATATACTTACTTAGCAGTCTTTATGTCTTTATTAATTTAAACAAGGTTAATTACATTCATGGAAGCTCATAAGCAAAAGTATTACCAGATGTGCATAAAATTTAATAAGTAGAGTGTCCACGTACTAACAAAAGAAAGAAATTATAGATGTATAAAACCTGTTTGATTTATTTGATTTTATTTTGAGGCGCAAATTGCTGTCTCTAATATTATTTTATGTATTTTATTTTATTTCAGAATAAAAGTAGTACCATCTAAAAATACAAAATCTTGTATTTCGACAACAGAATATACTCATTGAGGTTCCTGTATTTTTCTTAACAGTATTTCTTGTTTTACACATTATCTAAGTACAGTGGCGCCCTACTCATCCGTATTTAATTAACGACCCCCCTGATAGTCTTTCTAAACCGTTGAAGATAGAGTTCAGAGCTAGTGCGGAAGTCTTCAAAAGTCAATCGTGCCAATACAGATAAAACAACATCTTCTGCACGACTTTTGTAAGAAAAAATGAACATCCTTTTAAGCGAGTTTCACTAACGCCTAGCGTAGTGAGGCAAGAAAAGTTGCAACATAGCATCTATTTTTTTTCTTATTTGTTTTTATTTTCCTTTTTGTTGAAGGTCATGATGTGACGTATTTAAGTCTTCTGCAATATTGTCTGTTTTTTCCTTTTCACTGTTTATAAATAACTAAAAAAATTCCAGCATCTTCGTCCAGTAGATTATTGATGTCACCTATCTCATTATCATCGATATCTTCTTCGTCAGTAATTTAATCTGGGTCTGCAGAGATGTACCAAACATTGAATTGCTGGTTAGTTCCAAATTTTCGACTATATCAACCAATTCTTTTATTGTAATCTTCCCATTTACTCAACAAAATATAATATGAAAATGTTATAGGCAGTCTTTAAATGTTATGAAACAAAATCAGGTTACTTACCATTTTTGTTAGAAAGGAATATTTTGTATTCAGTAAATAACAGATACCAAACTGCTTTACAATAGATTTTATATACAAGCGGCACATGTATTCGACAGACATGACCCAAGAGCAAACTACTGCTTAAGTCAGACAATTGTAATCGTGTAAGATAAATTTCTAAGTAATATCGTTGCACATACGCAACATTGTATACTAAGTAATCAATTATATGCAAGATATTGAAATTCAGAGTATTTCATTATGTACACATCTGTAATATATATATATATATATATATATATATATATATATATATATCAATCATTATATTTAATTTATAAAATAAGCAAAATATTTTCAAGCATTCAGCACAGAAGTTTTAGAAAAGGTCTTACAATGTAGTCTATTATTATGTTGTTACATTCCAAATTTGGACATGTACACTTTTAACTTTGTGAGTGAATTCCAGCCACTATTTTAAAATAAACTTGTTTATTTCCGCCATCCCGGACAGTTGCGTCGGCGCAAAAGAATGCGCAGGCGCGGAGTGATGGGCAAGTGCGCGGTTTGCGACACGACAGGACAGGATTATTAACCACGAGACGTCGAACGGTTACGTTTGCCTGTGTCGTGTTTTTGTCTTTTCTCTTTTCAGGATGTAGGTTTTCTTTTATCTCTACCTTATATCGTTCCCTACCTGTATCCCACCGTACCGCTACGAACGACGAAAGAGGGAAGACAAATAAATTTGGATTCAATAATGGCGTGAAGCAACCCACCGGGAAACAAGGAGATACCCTGAGATTAAGTGCACGGCGCGTTTTAAGTGAGTACATCGCTTTATTTGCCTTTTTGAGTGCAAATTGTATCATTGTAAACGTATTTGGTATGTGATACAATTTGACACGTAATTATGTCATAATATCATTATTGTGCAATATTGTGAAACGTGGATCGTATCAGTGTTGCCAACTGTAGCAGTGGCGCTGAATACGTAAACGGGACTGTAACAATGTGCCTTTGGAGGCTTTATGTATTTTTTGTGCTGCTGATATAGGAAACGCGTGTTTTTGATCACTTTTTAGTTCGCAAAATCCATTGTTTTTGACCTAGATTGGTAAAGTGACATAAAAAATTGGAAAAGTGACACAAGAGCATGAAATAGTATATTATTCAACGAACGAGTTATGATAGCCATTACTCATTCGGAAGGTTTGCACCAGAAGCCCGTTAGGGCGAGCGGCGTAATCCGAATGAGTAATGGCCATAACTAGCGAGTAGAATACTATAATTTTCCCACGACTACACAAATCATTATTATCAGATATTTTCTAAACAGTTAAACTAATATCGCAAACACTGACAAGCAAAAATTTATTTGTCATAGTGTAACTTCCTACTTTGCGTGATACGAAAATTATACGTCGCGGATTATGAAAAATGAAGGTTTGTACTGATTGGTCAGAGGTGTTGGATTATGATCATAATCCATGACCTGGATGTTCCTTATTGGTTAAAGGTGTTGGATTATAAATTTATATACACTTACAGAATAATAAGTACTATTATTAACCCATTCTTAAATGCATTACTGGATAGGTGTGGGAAAAAACTATTACCAGGCTCATAGGTGAATAATTACATTAGGGTGAAGTGGGGTAAGTGCGTTTTGGGGGTAAGTGCATCAGTTGCTTTTAAATCTCAACTATTTATAGTACTGTGGCAGAATCTGGTGTTCATCAAAATAAGGCCTTATCTTAATGTAATGCAGATCCCTTCATAACCGATATTGACTTAAGCAAGAAAAGATGGCCACTGGACAAAGCGTCAGCTGTTTTACTCGTGTGTTGAATGTGTTGATGTTGTGAAAAATATTTGTGAAATTTTTGCCCAGGTACGTATGTCATAGCTACATGTTACATTTATGAGTTTTATAGTTAATTAAGTAAGAACAAATACTAAATTGTTTTTATTATAATCCTATTGTATTTGAAGAGGGTAGATGTACTTTCCTCAAATATTTTTGGTTTAAGTGAAGTGCACCCATTTGTAGTGGGGAAACAGCACCTAGTATGTGCACTTGACCCTGCTACTGAGGTTGTTTGCTGTTTGTATCTAGTACTTACCTAGGCACTTTTTGTTATAGGTAAAATGGTTCGGGACTACAAACGTAAAACCACTCGGGCCGCTTACTCGGCTGAGGACTTGAAAACCGCGGTGGAACATGTTACAAGTGGAAAATGTGGCACACTACGTGCTAGTAAACTCTTCAAGATACCTAGAAGCACTCTAAAAGATCACATTAAAGGTCGTAGAGGTATAAAAAGCTTGACGATGGGAAGACCTACAGTCTTAGCAATCAAAGATGAACAAGCTCTTGCAAAAGTCTCGAAAAATGGGGTTTTGGACTCAGCCACAAAGAAGTCCTAGAAGTTGTGCAAATATGTTACACACAAGCAGCTCAAGACTCCATTCAAAAACAACGTACCTGGTGAGGATTGGTTTTTAAAATTTAAAAAAAGACATAATTTGTCAATT
Organism: Platerodrilus igneus; assembly: GCA_036346225.1. Classification (NCBI taxonomy): domain Eukaryota; kingdom Metazoa; phylum Arthropoda; class Insecta; order Coleoptera; family Lycidae; genus Platerodrilus; species Platerodrilus igneus. The sequence goes on along the minus strand of JARFIW010000229.1, from coordinate 6,382,869 downwards.
AAAAAACCTGAAGCGTTGAAATACGCCAGAAAGAAAAATAGGGATCTTTTTCTAATATATCCATATTTTGAGTTGTTAAAAAATACAATTCAAGAACTGAACCTTCAAGATAAACCATCTAATATTTGGAATATGGACGAGACAAGTTTTTGTAGTGATCCTTCAAAGACAAAAGTCATAGGTGAAAAAGGCCATGCTAGTACTTGAATCGTTTCTGGTCCGGGAAGAACGAACACCAGTGTCCTGTTTGCTGCTGCCGCAGATGGACAAAAGTCGCCACCGTTAATTTTATATAAAGGAAAAAATGTCTGGGAGACCTGGATAGCAGATACAAATAAAGAATACCCAGGTACGACATATGCTGCCACACCTAACGGGTGGATGGAGTCAGAAGTTTTTAAAAACTATTTCGTGAAAACTTTCATACCCTTGGTACAAGGAAATGGTCCTACATTAGTTGTATATGACGGCCATACAACTCATATCGATATTGATGTGGTACAAGCCGCAGTGGAAGCGAACATAACCATTCTAAAGTTACCGCCACATAGCAGTCATCTTCTGCAACCACTTGACTTGGCGGTTTTTAAATCCATTACGGTGGCGTGGGATACATTACTCGTGAAATGGCAACGGAATCATGTGGGTGAGAAATTACCGAAAAGCAAGTTGGCTGAAATGGTGGGACATATTTGGAAAGATGCCGATCCAAAAATTATCTGTGAAGGATTTAAGAAAGGTGGCATCTACCTTTACAATTGTGTTGTTATCCCACAGGAAAATATGATCCACAACAAATGAATCGGTGGAAAGCTCAACAGGCGATGAATACTGGCATTTTTACAACAAATGAACTTACACCCCCAATAATACAAAACGGACTCGATGAAAACGTAAAATTTCTAGAATGAGGTCCACCAGAACATACCGCAATTGATTCAGAAGATTTCTCAGTTACAGAAGAAGTTCTAAGACTGACTGAAAAGGAAACCGCTGTTACAGAAGATTTGTTGGAAATAGAAAATAATCAGGACGAATCATTGGCATTTGAGGTGGTAGAAAATATTCATCTTCAAACAAATGATGTAACAAACGAAGTAGAAAATAATCCCAACACCCCAGTAGATTTATCAAGCGCAATAGAAAACCAAAACCTGCATACCTTTGAAGAACTTGTACTGAACCTGGTAAAAGGCAATCAAACTAACAATGCACCGAAAAGATTCAGGAAGAAAGTATGCCCCGGGGCCGAACTAATAAGAAGAAGAAGACTGGAAGAAGCCAAAGAATATGAACTGCAAAAGAAGTCCGGTGCTAAGAAAAAGAAACAGATGACTACCAAAGAGCCAAAAATTAACAAAGAAAAGAAACCAGTCAAAGATAAGCAAACTAGTCGTGCGAAACGTAAAAAAGTAAATGCGCAACATGATTCAGAAACGGATGAAGATCAAGATTTACATTTAGGTGACAAAGAAAGCAATTTTGAAACGCTTTCTGAAATCGGTGCAGAAGCAATAGCTGAGACACTCGAGTTTGAAAGAGATGAAGTTAATGACAAACAAGTTGGAGATTGGTTATTGGTCAAACTCAATTCTGAAAAAAAGACTTCATAATATTTTATAGGAACAATTGAAAGCATCGATTTGGAAACAGGAAATCCAATTGTAAAATTTTTGCGACGAATTAAATAGAAATCAGCGTCTTCCAAACCAACCTTCACATGGCCTGATGTGGAGGACATTTCAGAAATTACACAGCGGACGTTATTCGTGTGTTACCTTTGCCTAGCGTGGGAAGAAGAGGTGAAATCAACTTTCCCGTCAGTTTTTTTGGTTATCCTAACATATATTAGTTTTAAAAAATTATTCCTTCAAGTGTTGAGTTAAATTAAAAGTTTATTTTTCATTTGTCATTGTGTTATTTTTTCGGAATCCACATCCACATTGCAGTTAAAATTCATTATTTTCGTAATCAATTGATCCATTTAAATGCAGCAAATATCAAAAGATTGAGAAAAATTTCTCAAGCAATGAACGCAAGCAATAATCCACTGTGGTGCGGTTGCTCAAAAAAAGGGGTAAGTGCATCCACTGAGTTGAAAATTTCAATATTAAATGCCTGGACGGTATTAAATTTTTAAAGCAGTTTTTGACTCTACAATATGGTACACCATCATAGAAACTATGTGTATGCAAAATGTTTGTCTTCTATTATAGGGAACAATTGTGCAAGAGATTCAATTTAAATTTTGCACTTTGGTGGGTGCATATACCCCACTTTACCCTAAATACAAAGTTGGCATGTTACGTCAATGGCCATGACAGTACTGCTTTCATCTGTCAGTAACTTCTTGTGAACTAATTGTTACAAGTTTGTAAATTATTGAAAAATTTAAATATTGTTGTAGTGCTATTATTGTCAAATTATTTGTGGCTGTACAAGAAAATTTGTATGCGCCACACTCGGAAAGTGTCTTTACAGGGCTCTGCCTACGGTATCGCCCTGAAAACCACATGCTTGCCCTGTAAACTACCACTTTCTGAGCTTGGCACATAAATAACTATTTCACTTTATACTTGAAGCAATTCTTTTCTATTCATAAAATGCTTGATAATACACTGAATATTTGTGTATACTGAACTAATTTTAAAATAAGGCCTAAATTTCAAAAATGAAATATAATATAAAATGTCGCGTTGACACAACGTTGGCAGCTAATGGATTAATCAGAGCTTCATTCACTAATTGATACAAGGTTTTTCATTTAAGCTTCATTGTCGATGCCATAATTTTTTGTTGTAACTTGAAGACCAATCTGTTTGCATATAATGTTATTAAAAGCAACTTTTTAATTGTCTAGAGGTTAAAATTATAAGATGTCATTCTCTTTTATGGAATCTTGTTAAAGTAATTCATTGTTTGTTGCTTAGTTAATCAGTTCTAACAGTAAATATTCTTTTTATGATACACCCAACCTGCTTAGTTTTTTTTGTTTATAAACAGTATGAGCATTATGTAAAAACCATATAAATCACAACTTATTTTTTATTAGCTACACTTAGAAAATACCTTTTCAATATTATCGTCACAGTTAAATTGTTCCTCCGCATTGCCCAGTGACTAAGAAATAAATTGTTCTTTAGTTTTGTCATTTTTAAAACTAATTAACTTAAGATTATTTTAACGAGAATGCTGTTTCAAATTTATTATAGACGTTTTAACAATTAAATTAAAAAATGTATGTTTTATTTATCCAATAACAAGGATAATGTTTTTCCTTATATGAACAAACAAATATGGGTCAAATATCACCAGTTTGTCTTTGTAAATACCGTTTGAGTTGCCTTCAACATTACTAAGGTGAAGGTAGAAATCTATATGTATATTGTTTTACTTTTGTAATATCATAATAATATATACACAAGATACTTGTTACTTGTAAGAAATTTAGTAAGTAACCTTGATGAAAGTTTTATAATTATACAGCATATTATATATAATAAAAGATCAAAAAGTTTAAATTGGTATTTGGTAATCAAGAAGCTACCATAACCAATTTTTACTAATGTTAAAACTAAGCAATAGATACTTATGTTTTACAGCTTCTATAATTATTAATAAATTTCAAGGGGTCACTTTATATTCCTCATTCAGCAGCTGCAAATGTATGATTTAGGATGAGTAAAAGTTGGTTAAGTATGTAGTTACAAGGTGTTCAAGATAGGAGTGCACAACATGGGTATCTTGGTAATAGCAACAGATACAGAGTAGATTAAATAGAGAAAAAGTTACATAAGTTTAGTAGTTTCATTTGATCTTTATATCTAAATTTACTTTTGCTTTTTTGAATTATTTTGGGGTGAAAGATTTCGGAGTTAAATTAGTACCCTCATTCCGATCTTCGTGAAGGGACTACTTCGGAAGATGTAATCGGCTAGTTAAATAAGAAGAAAAGCAGAACTGGGAACATTTTGCGACTGGGGGTGTGGGGCGGGTCCGTGGCGTAGTTGGTATGTGTGTGACTACTATGTCCAAGGTCCCAGGTTCAAATCCAGACACGGTCCGCTTGAAAAAATGTTAGGCGAGCATTTTTCACAAAAATACACCCTCATTCGGATGAGAGGTAAAATGGAGGTCTCGTGCGTGTGTGTTATCACGCACGTTAAAGATCCCTAACTTGCTTGGACAGCAAGGGTTCGGCAAAATTTCAAATTTTCCAGGTAAAAAAAACCTGCTTCCTGGCCAATGTGGTACCTTCGGGTGGAGCATTGGAAAGTCACATGCAAGACTGGGGTGTGGTATGTTAGAAGCATGAAGCAAGTAGGTAAGCTAGAGAATTTCAAAATTGAAATGGAATAGGCAGCATTAGATGCAGTAGGGATTAGCAAAGTTGGGTGGTCAGAGACAGGATATTTTTGGTGCAGAGAATTTATTAGGGTAATTCATATGCGAACAAAGGAAGGAAATTTGGATATGGGGATAGGACGCTGTAGAAAACTACTTACAAAAGAGCGAGGAGTACTTATGGTTAGATTAGAATCTGAACTGCAAATACAGTAATACTACAAGTATACAGGTCCACCTCTAGCTGCGGTGAGAAAGAAGTAAAAGAAATCTAGAAAGATATCACAGACATACTAAGATTCGTAAAAGTACTTGAAAATTTAATAATTTTGGGATATTTCAATGCAGTGGTAGGTGAGAGAGGGAGAAAGCGGTAGTGAGATTATATGGTTTAGGCATGAGAAACGACAGGGAAATAGGTTGGTCGAATTTTGTGACAAAAACAATTTAACTATCACAAACACACTATTTGAACATTATGCTAGAGTACGTTATACGTGGAAGATGCCATGAGACATAGGGAGATATCAAATACATTACATTCTTGTTTGACAACGGTTTAAGAATCAAGTGTAAGACTTTAGAAACTACCCAGAAACAGATATAGACGTAGGCCACAACATAGTAATTATGAAAGCCAAGCTTAAATTTAATAATGTGAAAAAAGGAATGGAAAAGGGTACTTTGAATTTGAGAAACTAAAAGATAAAAATATCTACAAAAGATATGAGAAAAAGTCAAACAAATAGCTGAATGACAGCAACATAATTTTTGATATTAAGGAAGTAGAAACAGGATGGAATAACAATAAATTCAGCATAGACATGGTGGTCAGAGATATTCTAGGGTATATACAATGAGAAAATAAAAAATCATGGGAACAAAGGTTATTCTATAAATTTAATAGAAGAAAGGTGAATATACAAAAATAGACGAGACTAAGCAGGAAACAGATACAAAGCCTTAAAATGGAAAATTATTCGTAAATATAAAAAAGCTAAAGAACAATGGATTGACGAAAAGTGCAAAGAGCTACAAATTAAGATGGAAATAGGAAAGACAGACAAAGCATACAAATTAATTAGGACTAATTTTAGGGATATAAAAACAATTAACAAAAATATAAGGGGCATGGGAGGAGTCATCATTATCGAAAATTTATAGAAAGTGGTTATATGGCAAGAGTATATAGAGAATGTATATGCCGGACAGGAACTAGAAACACTAGAACAGGGATCAGACATTGAAAAGGATGACTTGGAATATCCTGTGAGTTTGAATTAGCATTAAAGAGTCTAAAATATAATAAGGCACCTGCTATAGATAAGCTGCTAGCAGAAACTCTAAAAGCCGCTAGACAAGTACTAACAGAACGTCTCTTTCAACTTGTAAACTATATGTATGAGACAGGCGAGATATCCAAAGATTTCAAACATAACATCATAGTCACTATACCAGAAAAGAGAGGTGGGAACAGATGTGAAAATTTTGGAAGAATAAGTTTGACAGGACATGTGTCAGAAATATTAACTAGAATTGTACAAGACGGATGGAAAAACAGGCTGAAGCAATACTAGGGAAAGATCAATTTGGGTTTAGGTGTAAAGGGGAACACGGGAGGTTGTTTTACGTCTAAGGGTGATTTTGGAAAAAACAATGGAAATAGGAGAAAGCATGTATATTGGGGTTGTACCTCTGGAAAAAACATTTAACAATGTAAAATGTTAAAAATACTTAAAAAGATAGGAATGAGTTATAGGGATAGACGGATAGTACATAACTTATACAAAGAGCAAATAGCTGCAATAGAATTAGAGCAGGAGCGTAGAGAAGTATGTATTAGACAAGGGGCGAGACAGGGATGTACCCTATCCCAGTTAATTTTTAACTTGTTGATCTAAGAGGAAATGAATACTATCAAATGCAGAAAGACATTTGGGACTATTATGTATGGACAAACGATTGATGTGCTTATTGCAATATTAGCATCAAGCAAAGGAGTGTTAGAAGCAACTCCTAATGAAATGGAAACAGCACTAACAGAGAGATACGATATATAAATCAGCAAAAATAGAACTAAAGTATTAGTATGTACAGGAGGGGAAAATAAGACAAAAACCAGAGTACAAATTGGAAACGCGAAATTACAAGAGGTTAAGGATTTTTGCTACGTAGGAAGCCAATTGATGCAAGATGGGATAAGTGCAAAAGATATAAAACAAAGATTAGCACAAGGCTGTAGTGCATTTAACAAGCAAAAGTAACTACTATGTTCAAACTCAACAAACCTAGAAACCAGAAAAAAACTGCTGAAAACATATGTGTAGTTGTGAAACTTGGATAGTAGGAAAAGTGGAGAGAAAAAGATAGTGTTTGAAATGTGGTGCTATAGACATATGATAAAGATATTATGGACAGACAAAGCTAAGAACAAAGGGGTTCTAGAAATGGTAGGGGAAGAAAGAAATATATGGAAAAGTGTAAAAAATAGGAGAGATAGAATGATAGGTCACATATTATGGCATGAAGGAATAGTGTGGAGTATATTAGAAGCGGAGACAGTTCCAGGACGGATGAATAATGAAAAAAGTAATCGTACTTAAACCTGACGATTATAGTAAACAACTCGAAATGTTGGTTATGCAATATTCTCAACAAATGTTGATTGTGCAAAAGGAGTACCTAATTGGTAAACTGTTGATTTGGCAAAATTCTTAGTGCTGGAGATCTTGCTAGCCTTTAGGTTGCTTGAACCCCCTTCACGTATCACTGTATATCGGTGAAATAAGGTATAATGTTTAGAAAACAATAGAGGAGGAAAAGCGCAAAACATATAAAAAAAGAATTAGCACAAGACCGTATCTAACAAAAAAAAACTGCTTCTATATTCAAAGACAGCAAACATAAAAACATGGAAAATTTGCTGAAAGCATATGTATGGCTATGACTGTAGGATAAGCATACAGGAAAGGGATAGAAAAAAGCCTTTGAAATGTTAAATCGTGACCAAAAGACATTGTATTTTGATAAAATCCAACATATTTGAATAATAAACAATAAATAACAGACGGTCCGTGATGTGATAAAATTTGTACTATATACAAATAAGGCGACGTGACAAAATGTAATAGAAATTTGGTTTTTCTGAGAAATATGCTACATAATGTAACAGGCTACTGCTACCGCGTTTCTTTAATTCAAAACAAGTAATAATAAAGGTCTTTATTACTCACTGTTCACAAGTCTAATTAACAGTATATGCCTTATTTATATATGTCTTCAGTCCACTTAACAATGAAGCACTATCACACTAATGAATTTACAAGCACTAATATCTTCTTAAACTAACTTCTTTACCTAGGTTCATTTACAACACTAACACAACTATTTTGTTTATACACTTCTATTTATTTATGTATACTACAAGCTGCATGTACATTAGACACAGCATATCACATTTATGTATACTTCTAAAAGCTCAAACTACTATTACTTTAAAACGTTATAATTTATATACGACATTCTAGTATAGACTGACCCTTGCATTCATTAGCGGTCTTATATATACTCTGAATTAAAAGGATGACTCATGCTCCCGTAATTTCTAGAAGAATTCTGGAATCCTTGAGAATACGCTGTGCCCCGGGCGTTTGTATGTTTGACGGTTTGCCTAATAGTGGATCGCAACACTGCCCCCTCTTTAAAACCGTTACGTCTCGAAACTGTAAATCCATCTTAACGCCAATTCGATGACTGGTGACGGTATCGGCAGCTATCTCCTCTGGTGCATCCACCGCGTCGTTGGAAATAACAGTCAACACTCTTTTCCTGGTCTTGGTAGGCAACCGGCTGATAACAACAAACAAGAACCTGGACGTTGGTTCCCTGGAAAACTACTTCTAGCATATTTCGGACTATCCTCCAATCTAAGCGATCCAGTCCACAGCCCAGCTTGGGCACCGCTAGTCTCGTTACTCCATTTTCCATCATCTGCGCCTTAAGATTTAGCAAAGCCTCCCATAGATGTCCATAACTAGGTCTCTGCCATGAAGAATTTTTGGTGACCAGATAGTAAACATAACGATTTTTATCTTGAAGGACCAAAGATTTTCCTACAGTTGGCTGCTGTTGTACTAATTCATCCACACATCCAAACTTTTTCTTGAAAACAACAGCTATTCCTCTTGACATAGCCAAATCTTGAGCTACGCAATGTGCAAGGAAATACTCTTCTGGTGCTCTAAACAGATCTTGCTGTTTTTCAACAACAACGCCAAATCTCGCTTTAGCGGAACCACCATACGCCGCCATAAAGCTCTCAAAATCTACATTTGGCTCATGATTAATAACTTGCCGAACACCATTATCATTATTCGAGTCTTCCTGGTTGTTGCCAGCGTAGGATGTTACACGGTCAAAGTGTACCACTTTCGGTTTACCACGAGTGGATCTTCTGATCCGGTACACTATATTATTAATCCTTTTCAACACTTCGTACGGCCCTTCCCATTGTCTTTGTAGTTTTGGCGACAATCCACGTTTTCTTTGTGGATTGTACAACCACACTAAATCTCTAGGTTGATAACCACCTTCTTGTGCTCTCGTGTCATATTGTGATTTCATTCGATCACTTGCTGCCTGTATATTCTTTCGGACGTTTTCGTGAATACTATTTGATCTTTCACGAAGCTTACTAACGTAATCTTCACCTGCGATCTCTTCACCAGGTTTAAATCCAAACCGAAGATCACATGGTAGCCGCAATTCACGTCCTAGCATTACGCAAGCGGGCGAGTACCCTGTGCTGTCATGTACCGAAGATCGGTACGCCAGTAGGAACAAATGGAAATATTGGTCCCAGTCTCGTTGATGTTCAGAGACAACTTTGGCCAGGTACTTCCCTAACGTCCTGTTCATTCTTTCAACCATTCCATCCGATTGGGGATGAAGTGGCGTGGTTCTAGTCTTCCTGATTCCAAGATGCTTGCAGACATTTTGAAACAATGCTGATTCGAAGTTCCGACCTTGATCGGAGTGTAATTCCAACGGAACTCCAAAGCGACAAAACAATTCCTTCACTAGTACATCTGCAACCGTCTCGGCTTCTTGGTTAGGTATAGCATATGCCTCCGGCCATTTGGTAAAATAATCCATTGAAACCAAGATGTATTTATTTCCTTTCTCTGATTCAGGAAACGGACCAGCTATGTCAATGGCTACCCTCTCAAACGGGTTCCCCACGTTATACTGTCTCATTGGGGCTTTCCGTTTTGTGACCGGGCCATTTGCAGAGGCACACAATTCACATTTCCGGCACCACTCCTTCACATCATCTTTGCAGTTCAGCCAATAGAATCTTTCTCTCACTCTCTCGAGAGTTCTTTTCACGCCAAAGTGCCCTCCGGAAATACCATCGTGCAAGTGCTGCAACACTTCCGGCACTCTGCTTCTCGGCACTATCACTTGAAGTCTCTCAGTGCCATCTTCAAATTCCAGGCGTCGTTTCAAGATTCTATTTTCCATCATCAAGGAGTCCCACTGTGCTCAGTATGCCTTCAGGTTCCTACTTAAAATACTAATTTCTTCCCAAGCTGGTCGTTGTCCTCTATTTTTCCACTCAATAATACGTCCCAATTCGGCGTCATTCTCCTGGTCTTCTCGCATTATTTCGGGTTGCCAAGTATCATCGGTTATTGTCATTCTATGGATGACACTTATTTTCTCTTTCATCTTGGAGCAATGATTGCAGTCCACCGGACAAGGTCTCCTTAATAGAGCGTCTGCATTCCGATGGCTAGTTCATACACGATGTTCTGTATCAAAGTCATATTCCTGCAGCCGCTCTATCCACCTTGCCAATTGCCCTTCAGGATTTCGAAACTGCAATAACCATTTCAGTGCAGCATGGTCTGTTCTCAACAGGAATTTACGGCCGTATAAGTACTTATAAAAGTGCTCTACGGATTTGACGACGGCCAACAGCTCCCTTCTTGTCACACAATAGTTCCTCTCTAGCCGCGACAAGACTTTGCTGAAATACCCAATAACTTTTTCTTGTCCGTTCTGCACTTGAGAAAGAACGCTTCCTATAGCTGTGTTACTGGCATCGGTATCCAACACAAATTTCCCCTCCATCCGTGGATAACTCAAAATTGGTGCTGTAACCAGTAGCCGTTTCAGTTGTTCAAATGCACTGTGGCAGTCGTCATTCCAATCATATTCTTGTCCATCTTCGGTTAATTTCGTTAACGGTTTGGCAATGTTCGCAAACCCCAGTATAAAACGTCGGTAATATGTGCACAATCCTAGAAAACTCCGTAGTTGGTGTATATCTGCTGGTGTAGGCCACTCTTGTACCGTTTTTATTTTGTCAGGGTCAGCTCTTATTCCGGTCTCTGAAACGACATGTCCTAGGTATTTCACCTCTTTTCCAAACAGGTGACACTTCTTGGAGCTCAATGTAAGGTTTGCCCCCCCGTAATCTTTGGAATATCTCCTCTAGGTTCTTAAGGTGTTCTTCAAAAGACCTGTCTAACACTATTACGTCGTCTAGGTACACCAGACAAGTCTTCCAAGACAGTCCACGCAGTATCGACTCCATCAATCGTTCAAAAGTAGCAGGGGCATTGCATAATCCAAATGGCATGACCTTGAACTGCCATAATCCAGTTCCAATTGTAAAGGCAGTCTTTTCTTTATCGTTTGGCTCCAAGCCTACCTGCCAGTATCCGCTTTTCAAGTCCAAGGTCGAAAACCATTTAGATCCGGATAGAGTATCTAAGGTGTCATCAATTCTGGGCAAAGGATAGCTGTCTTTCTTTGTCACATTATTAAGCCGCCAATAGTCTACACAAAACCTTGTCGATCCGTCCTTTTTCTTGACAAGCACTACCGGGGATGCCCATGGACTATTCGAGGGTTCAATCACTCCCTGTTCTTCCATATCGGTGATAATTTGCTCAGCTTCCTTACGTTTTGCCAAAGGAAGCCGCCCCAGTATTGATCTTGTGTTGCACAACATTCGTCCTTCCTTTCTCACTATCATCCAGTGCAAACACACCTCGATATCGTCCGACTAGCTCTTTTACCTTGCCCAGTTGGTCGCCGTTTAATCCTTGACAGGAAGGTATTAACATATCCAGCAATTTCTATGAGCAACCGTTGGCTGGTTTATCTTTCGTGTTGTCCGCACAATGTTTAATATGGCATACTGGAATGCAACTTCCCACAATCGTGTCTTTCTTCAGGGTCACCGTATGTGGATTAATGTTCAGCACCCTTACTGGTACCATATTTCGAAACTTTACCAGCGTTCTTCCAATCAGTAATCCCTCCTGACCCATTCCCGATTCAGTTGCTTCCATCATGCACACTTGTCCTTCTTGAAGAGTACCATCCGGGTGTCCCATTACTATCATTTCCGCCTTCTCGGGTATTTTCATATCGCAAATCATTCGAACTTGCATCGTCTGGTTACTCCTACCTTGAAATGGAATCTCATCATCATCTATCCGAAGCACATTTTCTTTCATGTTTACATGAAACCCATATTCTCCCATGAGATCCATTCCCAAGATCACTTCTTCTGTAATTTCGGCTACCAACACTCGATGATTAATTAATTTGTCCCCAATTGTCAACATAACGGCAGTCTCTCCGTAAGTACAAATTTTCTCACCACTTGCCGTTCGGAGGCACACCGATACAGGTAGCACTTTTCCACGACCAACCAAATCCGGTCTCACAATAGTTTTTGTCGCTCCTGCATCCACAAGTAATCGGACAACCCTACCATTAATTCTACCATCGATATAAATGTTGTCCAGACTTTCCACCGACGATGCAGCACGGATGATAATCTCCGGGGCACTACGCTGTGCTGTCGAAGTTCGCCCCCTTACATTGACCTGCTTTGGCGCAATCGGTTGTTTCTTTGGTTGAGTACAGCGTCTCTGCATATGACCAACTTCACCGCAGCTCCAGCATAGTAGACCCCATCTCCGCGGTCGTTGTCTTTTCAGCCTTTCCGCCTTTCGCTTTTCAAACACACGGTTGATTATCTCTTCTACGCTTTTCTGTGATTGCTCAGGTTCATCTAATGCAGACCGAACTTTGTGACTCATCCTGTGTGACGTCTGCTTAGCTGCTTCAAATTCAAGCGCATGAGCCAGTGCGTCATCTAACATTTTTGGCCGTGCTAATCTTAGCGCCTGCTGTATTTCGCCATCCTTAACGCCATCCACAAATGTTTGGACAGTAAGTTGTTCGAGGAAGCTATCTGGTGCCGTTGGGTATGCCAATCTAACTAACCTGGCAATGTCAGCTTCGAATTCTTGCAGGCTCTCACTTGTCTTTTGCGAGCGGTTCTTAACTTGTGCGTGGTAAACCTGTTGAAGGTGAGCATCTCCATATCTCATCTCAAGCTTTGATGTTAAGAGGCCGTAATCATTCTGCTGGTGATCGGGAATCGTTTGTAAGATGTTAAGAGCCTCCCCCCGTAGGGCCACTATTAAGGAGATAGCCTTCTCTTTGTTGCACCAACCGTTGGCTATTGCAGCAGCTTCAAATTTTTTCAAATATGTGGGCCAAAGTGTTTTACCATCGAATGTAGGTGGTTTTACTTTAAATTTAGACGGAATTGACTCGCTTCTTTCCATGGTTCTTATTTCTGGAATGTTCTGATTAACAACTTGGCTTGGTAATTCAAGTGGTCGCGTTGTTAGTGAAATCATTTGTTCTTGAAGCCTCATCACATCTTCTTCCATTTTTACCAATTTATTATCCAACTTTTGCTCAACTGTTTTTACCTGTTCAGTGAAATCCTCTTTCAATGCAATGGAGCTTTCCATTAATCTTCGTTCTAACGTGGCTGTATTTTTATTTAACTTTTCCTCTATTTTCTCAGCATTTTCACTAAACCTTTTTTCCATTTCCCTAGCATCGGGTTGCCAAGTATCATCGGTCACTGTCATTCTATGGATGACACTTATTTTCTCCTCCATCTTGGAGCAATGATTGCAGTCTACCGGACAAGGTCTCCTTGACAGAGCGTCTGCATTCCGATGGCTAGTTCCTACACGATGTTCCGTATCAAAGTCATATTCCTGCAGCCGCTCTATCCACCTTGCCACTTGCCCTTCAGGATTTCAAAACTGCAGTAACCATTTTAGTGCAGCATGGTCTGTTCTCAACAGGAATTTACGGCCGTATAAGTACTTATAAAAGTGCTCTACGGATTTGACGACGGCCAACAGCTCCCTTCTTGTCACACAATAGTTCCTCTCAGGCCGCGACAAGACTTTGCTGAAATACCCAATAACTTTTTCTTGTCCGTTCTGCACTTGAGAAAGAACGCTTCCTATAGCTGTGTTACTGGCGTCGGTATCCAACACAAATTTCCTCCATCCGTGGATAACTCAAAATCGGTGCTGTAGCTAGTAGCCGTTTCAGTTGTTCAAATGCACTGTGGCAGTCGTCATTCCAATTATATTCTTGTCCATCTTCGGTTAGTTTCGTTAACGGTTTGGCAATGTTCGCAAACCCAAGTATAAAACGTCGGTAATATGTGCACAATCCTAGAAAACTGCGTAGTTGGTGTATATCTGCTGGTGTAGGCCACTGTTGTACCGTTTTTATTTTGTCAGGGTCAGCTCTTATTCCGGTCTCCGAAACGACATGTCCTAGGTATTTCACCTCTTTTCCAAATAGGCGACACTTCTTGGGGCTCAATGTAAGATTTGCCCCGCGTAATCTTTGGAATATCTCCTCTAGGTTCGTAAGGTGTTCTTCAAAAGACCGGCCTAACACTATCACGTCGTCTAGGTACACCAGACATGTCTTCCAGGACAGTCCACGCAGTATCGACTCCATCAATCGTTCAAAAGTAGCAGGGGCATTGCATAGCCCAAATGGCATGACCTTGAACTGCCATAATCCGGTTCCAATTGTAAACGCAGTCTTTTCTCTATCGTTTGGCTCCAAGCCTACCTGCCAGTATCCGCTTTTCAAGTCCAAGGTCGAAAACCATTTGGATCCGGATAGAGTATCCAAGGTGTCATCAATTCTGGGCAAAGGATAGCTGTCCTTCTTTGTCACATTGTTAAGCCGCCGGTAGTATACACAAAATCTTGTCGACCCGTCTTTTTTCTTGACAAGCACTACCGGGGATGCCCATGGACTATTCGAGGGGTCAATCACTCCCTGTTCTTCCATTTCGGTGATAATTTGCTTGGCTTCCTTACGTTTTGCCAAAGGAAGCCGCCTGGGATGTTGTCTTATCGGTTGCGCATCCCCAGTGTTGATCTTGTGTTGCACAACATTCGTCCTTCCTTTCTCACTATCATCCAGTGCAAACACACCTCGATATCGTCCGACCAGTTCTTTTACCTTGCCCAGTTGGTCGCCGTTTAATCCTTGACACGAAGGTATTAACATATCCAGCAATTTCTGTGAGCAACCGTTGGCTGGTTTATCTCTCGTGTCGTCCACACAACGTTTAATATGGCATACTGGAATGCAACTTCCCACAATTGTGTCTTTCTTCAGGTCACCGTATGTGGATTAATGTTCAGCACCCTTACTAGTACCATATTTTGAAACTTTACCAGCGTTCTTCCAATCAGTAATCCCTCCTGATCCATTCCCGATTCCGTTGCTTCCATCATGCATACTTGTCCTTCCCGGAGCGTACCATCCGGGCGTCCCATCGCTATCATTTCCGCCTTCTCGGGTATTTTCATATCACAAATCATTCGAACTTGCATCGTCTGGTTACTCGTCCCTTGAAATGGAATCTCATCATCATCTATCCGAAGCACATTTTCTTTCATGTTTACATGAAACCCATATTCTCTCATGAGATCCATTCCCAAGATCACTTCTTCTGAAATTTCAGCTACCAACACCCGATGAATAATTAATTTGTCCCCAATTTTCAACGTTACGGCAGTCTCTCCGTAAGTCGGAATTTTCTCACCACTTGCCGTTCGAAGACATACCGATACAGGTAGCACTTTTCCATGACCAACCAAATCTGGTCTCACAATAGTCCTTGTTGCTCCTGTATCCACGAGTAATCGGACAATCCTACCATTAATTCTACCATCGATATAAATGCTGTCCAGACTTCCCATCGACGATGCAGCACGGATGATAATCTCCGGGTCACTACGTTGTGCTGTCGACGTTCGTCCCCTTACGTCGACTTGCTTTAGTTTTCCTGCTGCTCAACCGGTTGTTTTTTTTGGTTGAGTACAGCGTCTCTGTATGTGACCAACTTCACCGCAGTTCCAGCATCGCAGACGCCATCGCCGCGGTCGTTGTAGTTCCAGCCTTTCTGCCACACGGTTGACTATTTCATCTATGCTGTTCTGAGCTTGACCAGGTTCCTCTAAGGCAGACCGAACTTTGTGATCCATCCTGTGTGATGTCTGCTTAGCTGCTTCAAATTCAAGCGCATGGGCCAGTGCGTCATCCAACATTTTTGGCCGTGCTAGTCTTAGCGCTTGCTGTATTTCGCCATCCTTAACGCCATCCACAAATGTTTGGACAGCAAGTTGTTCGAGGAAGCTATCTGGTGCCGTTGGGTATGCCAATCTAACTAACCTGGCAATGTCAGCTTCGAATTCTTGCAGGCTTTCACTTGTCTTTTGCGAGCGGTTCTTAACTTGTGCGTGGTAAACCTGTTGAAGGTGAGCATCTCCATATCTCATCTCAAGCTTTGATGTTAAGAGGCCGTAATCATTCTGCTGGTGATCGGGATTCGTTTGTAAGATGTTAAGAGCTTCCCCCGTAGGGCCACTATTAAGGAGATAGCCTTCCTCTTTGTTGCACCAACCGTTGGCTATTGCAGCAGCTTCAAATTGTTTCAAATATGTGTTTTACCATCGAATGTAGGTGGTTTTACTTTAAATTTAGACAGAATTGACTCGCTTCTTTCCATGGTTCTTATTTCTGGAATGTTCTGATTAACAACTTGGCTTGGTAATTCAAGTGGTCGCGTTGTTAGTGAAATCATTTGTTCTTGAAGCCTCATCACATCTTCTTCCATTTTTACCAATTTATTATCCAACTTTTGCTCAACTGTTTTTACCTGTTCAGTGAAATCCTCTTTCAATGCAATGGAACTTTCCATTAATCTTTGTTCTAACGTGGCTGTACTTTCATTCAACTTTTCTTCCACTTTGGCAGCATTTTCACTTAACCTTTCCATTTTCTCAGCGTTTTCAGTAAACCTTTCATCTATTTTTGCAGCATTTTCAGTAAACTTTTCATCTATTTTTGCAGCATTTTCAGTAAACTTTTCATTTAGTGTCACTTCCAGTTTAGCCGACCTCTCCTCCATTTTCTCAGCATTTTCATTAAGTGTCAATTCTAGTTTAGCCGACCTCTCCTCCATTTTCTCAGCATTTTCACTAAGTGTCAATTCTAGTTTAGCCGACCTTTCCTCCATACCGGATTTAAAATCCTTGAGGAAATTCATTACAGTTTCTGCCTCCATCTTACTTTGATTTCTTGTAACTGGCATATACAAACTACTTAAATGTCTTTAGACTTGTGTTTTAAATTAATCACTATATACCCCACACAGGCTGACACCAGTGTAACTGGCTACTACTACCGCGTTTCTTTAATTTAAAACAAGTAATAATAATGGTCTTTATTACTCACTGTTCACAAGTCTAATTAACAGTATATGCCTTATTTATAGATGTTTTCAGTCCACTTAACAATGAAGCACTAATGAATTTACAAGCACTAATATCTTCTTAAACTAACTTCTTTACCATAGGTCCATTAACAACACTAACACAACTATTTTGTTTATACACTTCTATTTATTTATGTATACTACAAGCTGCATGTACATTAGACACAGCATATCACATTTATGTATACTTCTAAAAGCTCAAAACTACTATTACTTTACAACGTTATAATTTATATACGACATTCTAGTATAGACTGACCCTTGCATTTCTTAGCGGTCTTATATATACTCTGAGTTAAAGATATGAGTCATTCTCTAGTAATTACGCGAAGCTTGCAGGTCTATTGAGAATAAACGTGCCGGCGGCGTTTTGTGTGTTTGATTTCTAGAAGAATTCTCGTATCCTGAAAACTATGCAGAGCCTACAGCGCTTGTGTGTTTGATGGGTTGCCTAGTAGTAGCTCGCAACAATATATATATATATATATATATATATATATATATATATATATAGTTGAAATCAAATAAAGTCAAGCATGATTCATTATTCAAATCTGTAAGAACTAATAGTAGTACAACGTATTTCTTAACTTTATACAGTTGTCGGTTAAACTTTATTACAGGTGGGAAAAATAGCAACGATTAAAGAACACGTTAAATACATTAAACGAACGCGCTTTAAAGTGATTTGTGATACC
Organism: Platerodrilus igneus; assembly: GCA_036346225.1. NCBI lineage: Eukaryota > Metazoa > Arthropoda > Insecta > Coleoptera > Lycidae > Platerodrilus > Platerodrilus igneus. The sequence continues at coordinate 6,365,118 of JARFIW010000229.1, read as the reverse complement.
TGGATTGAAAATTATTATTGAAAGTGCGACTCATCTCTACACTTCAGTCGGTCCATGAACAAGTTATAGGTTATGTTAGGTTTTTATTTAATTACCTAATTGGATATTTTATTCCGTGAAAATCGCAAGTTAAATAACAAAGTACAAATTCCAACCTAACCTTAAAAATGTTTGACAATTAATTACAAACGGATATATTTTATGGACATACGTTCAGAGGGGTTGCATTGAATTATACAGTCGACAAATATTTTTCTAGCTATCCTTTTTAGATGGGGGAGAGCCAGATAATAGAGTAGCATAACAATATTGTGGCTGTGTTTTATTCATATGCGCAACGATGAGTCATGCTTGACTTTATTTGATTTCAACTATATATATATATATATTTATTGCTATGATACCGCCGCACGCCAATGTGATTAACGTTCAGTTTCCTGCTAAACGCCACCGCTCTGTGTCTCGAAATAACATCAACTTTAAATTTTAAATATACCTCTTTTTATATGCTTCGACTAGCTCAGTTTAATCCACACAGAGTGCACGACAATACGATAACAAAGAAAGTTTAACCACCCTTTTACTCTAGCTCCTTTCTACTTGAATGATATAAACGAAACAAACCAAATTTGTATAATGACCAAGAGTATATACCCTTAACAGTTTAATAACTTTGATAATTTGATTTGCTATTCATAAATTAACCCCTGAATCAAAATATTAATATCAATCTCATTATGCCCAAATTATAATTCCCTTAAAGCCAGCAAAAATAGCACTGTATACTACCAGAAGTACTTTTGTACGTTCAAGCAACCTTCTTTCTCGCTACGTAAATTTTTAAAAAATTTTTGACGACCCTTTACAAATTAAATACTTCAATATATTGAAATAAAGTGTTAAAAATTGAAATACAGCCTTATGCTAATAATAGTTATTTATTATACAAGATTTTTAGCTCGAAGTGTGTTTGTCCTCCGACGCGAAGAGATAAAATACCGAAAGTTAAAATCTTACATTTTTACCCGTGTATAATACACAATTTTTTCTGTGACAGGCAAAACGATAATTTAATACTGAAAAAATATTACAATATATAAAAGTCAAAAAAATCAATCCATGTCAATTTTGAAGTTTCAAACAAGTAATCAAATATCTGTCAATTTAGTTCTGCGAGTGGTTTCAAAAATTGTTCACTTAAGTTGTTTATATCGGTTGTTTTGAACGCGACGAAGTTATGATTCGATGATATGTTACCCCCGAATATTACAAGTGTTGATCCGGCTTTAAATTAAATATCTTCATGTTCTTACTTATTTGCACATACTCGGAAAAAAGTACTCATTTTTTCCCCGGGGAAAAAGTACATTCATAAAAAGTGACATTTTGTTACCAGTCATTAACAATGAATGTCAAATTTTTTCCCGTCACAGAGAAAAGAATATTCTTATTTCTGACCTGCGTTTTCCTTGCTTGTTTCCAATTCTTAGAACTGCCTTTGCATATGATTAATCAACACGCTTTGATTGCCTCCAATTGAGTTCTCTTGTCTGTTGCGTAACACAGCTCGCCCAGTCTAACCCTTAGTTGATTAATTTCTCCCTTCGATGCTCAGATACCAATGTTTAGACGAATATTTGTAATTAGTTACTTAAATTCGTTTCTTAGCGTAGTTATTTAAAGTAGTTCATTAGATTTACTGAGATTCGTTCGCCAGAGTGGTTAGTTAGATTTACTTAGAGCCCTGAATTATTAAATATTAAAATTAGGTTTAATTAATAATTCTAACTTATGTTTTTCAAAGTTAACGGCAACTTCTATCGTATATATTGGCACTAGAATTATTCTTTTTAAAATTTTTCTATCACAACTTTCATTAAATAATCATTTAATTTTACTATTTTCACTCCGCGTTATATTACACTTTAAACTGTTATTAATTGTGCCTTGGTCGAAGAAAGACTGATTGTTTACCAAGTCCGTGTTCTATATAAAGGCTCCTCCTTTTACCTATACCTTTGGTTTTCTGAGCGTACTTTGTTAATTGAGGCGTTGTATTTCGCTTTTCTCTTGCAGCCTTCGGATTTTCTACAAAGTTATCATCAAAACCCGTGTCGAAATGATGCATATTCTCTCGTAGGCATCTAATCTGTATAGTGTATTCCTTTGAATATCAAACTTTGAACTTTCTTCAAGTGACGTTCGTTTATTTATATTTGCTTTTATTCAAATTTTCCCGTTTAATTAATCATGTAACCAAACGTCTGTTTTGTTGTTTAGTACTCCAAAATCTGTTGAATTTTATATGAATTTATGATATACAGATCACGTAGTCAAATTTCCATGATAACGTATTTGAATGCGTTTATTTATTTATGTGTTAATGTTTTGAATGGGATTCTTTTATAGCTAGTACGCCAGGTTACTTTCTGTCACTAATTGCTGATTTATTTCAATAAAACTCGTTGCGTTTAAAATGTTATTCCTGCGTATTTATTTTCAATTTTATGCTTGTATATTTAATTTAAAATGTATTATATGACGTACAAGTTATTTATCTTACTAAATATGATTTGATTTTTGAAGGATGAGCTTCCTTTCATAAATTAAAGTTAGTTGTGATATATATACAGTGTGCTCGATATTAGTTTTTTGCATAATTGTTGAGTTACTTTCATTTTATGATGAAATTGTTTAGTTTTCTAAACTTTAGTGATATTTACATGTAGCGTACCACCCATATTACTCAATATACCCCTAAATTACCCTATTGTTATAGCAATATATATATATATATTGCTGTGATAAGGGGTTGTTTAGGGTAGTAAGGGTCGTGTAGCAACTGTAAATAGCGATAGGAATCAGCAAACGGCATTTATTTAGCAGAAAAATAAGTAACTCGTATATTATGTAAATAGCAAGCATTTAACACCCTGTATATAGACCGTAATTAACATTAAACAAAGCAAGTGAGCATATCTTTTATCAATAGAAAGCGTATTCAGCAGAGAAATAATCGTACATGTAATTAAAACTACGTTGAGAATGTTATACAAGTTTATAAAATAAAATACACAGAAGATAAACAAAACCTAATAAATCCTCATGCAATTACGGTTGTGATAAACAAGGAACAATATGCGCTTTGATAAGAAAACGCACTTTCAAATAAATAAATACATAAACGAAAATAGTACTAGAGTTACTTCATTTATTTTTGTATAATTATTCAAAAACATTATTTATACAAAACACGGACGTAAGTTTAAAGTCTGGCCGCGATAACAAATGTTGAGGCAACTATAACAATAGCAAATAAACACTATGACACGGAAATACAGAGGAATTGCATCAGAAAACAGCTTCAAAGATACAGGGAATATTAAAGATAAAACCTGGTTGGTCGCTACAATCTACAAAACTGCTTGAAAACCCAACCCAGATATAGTGGGAAAAGGCTATTTAACACCCATCGGTAGTAAGAACAGTCAGTCCACACTTGTTGCACGTCGAAGTCACGACATTTTTAACTAGAAATCTACGCGTCAAATAAATAAAGTTTAGAATATATCAAATTTATGTTATTGTGAGAATAGTGCTGTGCAACAATTACGTTAGGAATATATGAAAAGTTTTTGCCGTTTTTCTCAGAAAACGTGAGTAGAAATTAGGTAATTAATTTAAATTAAATATTTATAATCATATAGGGCTTCTAATCGGATTCTGGTAAAATTCTAATTGGACTCTAATCCGCGTCGGAAATAATTACAATTCTAATTGGCTCCTGGTACAATTCTAATCTGCGTCGAAAGTATTTAATGGAAGAGATTCAAAGCATATGCAAAGAAATATAAAATAAAGAAGCACGAGGTAATAAACAAGGGGTAACTGTACTCAAATATTGGTTCAACTAAGCAGAGCATTGGTATACGATTGAAGACAAGGGGGTGTTAATCCACAACACGAAACAACATATCAGCGGATCACAGGTCAGATCTAATTAATTTTAAGATATTTTTCAATTTAAATTTTAATACTGAATTTATTAAATTTATCCAAAACTTGTAAAGAAGTCAACAAGAAACATTGCATACGTTAAACTTACGTAATAAATCATAAAAAGGTCTAGAACGTTCCAGATTTTTTTGTAAAGAGGTAATTTTTGGCGACTTTATTTTAAATTAAAAGTATATAAATTTTAATCCACATGAAATTAATTGATTGAAGGGTGTATTTAGAGAATTTCTAAAATTGTAAATATTATTCCCTTTCATTATATGAATGTTGATTGACTTCGTTTATCAATTCAAATAGGTAATCATAAAGGGATGAAAAAGGAAAATTAATCATCGTAACGTTGTGCACTCTGTATAGATTATAAAGAGCTAGCCGTAGCATAATAATAAAAGTAAAAGATTAAATTGAGAGAACAGAGTGGTGGCATTCAGTAGAATGTTTATTACACCGAGTACGGCGTTATCATATCTATATATATATATATATATATATATATATATATATATATATATATAATGTTTTAATGGGTTTGAGGTCAGCTGGTAGAAAGAAAACTCTTTTATGATGCCTAAATTTTCGGATTTATTTAATCCTTGATCATAGAATTCTAAAAATGTTACAAACAACTAGGCTAAATTATACAAATATTAATTGCAACTTACAAGATGAGTTGTTTTAAAAAATTATCATCGAAATTAAGTATTAAACATATTATGTTAGATTTTGAAATCTTTCAAATTCTCTTTTTTAACAGGATACCTGATACCTTTATTTAATGTATATGTTATGTTGTATGTGATAGTTGTTGTTTGTTTGTGTGTGTGTGTGCGCGCGCGTGTGTGTGTGAATGTATGTGTGTGTGTGCGCGCACGTGTGAGGTTGTGTGGTGCGTATGTGTGTATGTATTTATAACGTTAAACATATTAACAAATATTACATTAGGCATGTAGCTGTTTTAAAATTAAATAAATATGTGTAAATCGAGCTCAAACCACTAATATCAGTTTTATATTTATACTATTTTTTACACTGAAAATGTGATACATTTCATGAAATAGTTTTTTTTATTATCTTTTTCGAATTCTAAAATTCATCTTTTATGTCACTTTTGTGTTGAATTATACGTTGATTTAAGGATTGAGATGTTTGTCCAATATACAGGCCATTACAATCTAAACAATTAATTTGATAAACAATATTTTTTTGAAATAGTTCGAGTGTTTTATCTTTTAATTTTGAAAAGAGATCGTTGACTGTTAAAATATTTTTCTTTGCATACTTAAAATTATAATTTTTAAATACTTCAATTAGCTTATAAGTTAATTGATTGTCTATATTTGGTATTGTTTTATATATTTCTAAATTTTTGCTGCGGTTACTACTTGTGTTATGTATGTTTATAGTATTGTTACTGTTGTTTGTGTTTTTATATTCTTCAGAGGTATATAGTAATTTTGTTAATAGAGAAGTAGGATAGTTGTTGCTTTTTAAAATGTTTGAAAGTTTTTTTATATTTTATTGTAGAATATTGAATGACATTTTTCTAATTCGAATTTTAAATCCTAAAATGAAATTTATTTTTGTTTTGAAAAGGTGATACGAAAGATTATTTAAATATCCGTTGGAATGGCTTTCTTTTTGATACCAATCTAAAATTATTTTATTTTCATCGTTTCGAATTAATAAATGTGTCCAGTAAAGGTACCGATTTATTGGATTCTGTTTCTATTGTAAATTGGATACGACTATTATAGCTGTTAAAAATATTAAGGGTTGTTACGTTTATTTTGTACATCCTGTATATTTTATTTTCTGCAATAAATACGCTTTCGAATAATTTCTCAATTTGAATCTAATTGCTTTGAAACGAGACATTTATTCGATAAATTAAATAGTTTATATCCTGTTTAGATAACTTTCAATTAGTTAAACCTTTCGATAGCGTATAATTGCTTCTTATGTGTTTTCCATCTAAACATTCGTCTACTAGTGTATTGAATTTTTCTTCGGTAAAACCGTGTTTCCGAGTTTAAAATCGCGTTTCGATAACACGGATTTTTGTATTTCGTATTGGCGTCATTTAAATTCATTCTGATTTTGCTTCTGCAGCCCGTGCGACGAAATATGTTCTACATTACATGTTCTATCATTTTAAAAACAATGCACGTTTATTGTTGTCCTGTCAATTAGAGATGTTTTGCGTGTATTTGGTGAGTGTTCCCGCGCTTACCCCATCTAATCCGATTCTATTTTTAGTTTTTTTTAGCTGGAGGCCAAAGGGGTCCTCCCTTTGTGTAGGCCCGACTGTTCGTTGCCGTGAAGCAGCTGCTTTTGTTTTTGGTGGATCACTATTGTAGTTACGATGGCATTTACGTTGCTGTGTTGACTCAACCCCCACGGTTGGCAAGATAAGTATCCTGACGCATAGAGGTATGTGCCTTGTTTTCTTTTATACATGTCAAGGATTTTTGTTTATTAACGGTTGATGGTGTGAAACCAGTTCACCATACTTGTTAAATAGCTGGCTGCGCAGGTGCTCTGGTTATACTTCGTTAGTTCTTACTACAACGTGGTTGGTATTTAAGGCTTACATTTAACACCTGTACTATTGAGAAAATCAACATTTGCTATTTTTAATTTTAACATATTTGCTCTGGAGTAAATTTACATTTAATGCTTAAATTTAACACTCGTACTATTGAGAAAATCTACATTTAAAACTTGTTATTGCTATTGCCATTAAGAAAATCGAAACATTAATCTTTTTTTTTGTTTCAATGAATTTTATTGTTAGTCGCGAAATGCGCACTTCGTGGATCCACTATCAAATTCGTCCTTTACGATATCACTAAAATGTAATACTTTTATTTGTCCATGCGAATCAAGACGTTTTGTTTTTGTTTTTATTTAATTTTAGTTGTTAATAGATAATCGTGGACGATGTGCTTAATTTCTTTTTTGTGCTTTATTTTTTTTTGTGGGTATTTAGGTGAATCCCCCCACTCTCCGCGTCTGATAGCTAGCCTGGTACTTACGTTTCGTCCGGCTACGTCATTGTATGTAGCAGGGTTTTAACTATTTTATTTTCTGCGATAACCGTTATTAAATCGTCAACAAGTTTCTTTAAAAATGGAAGGTTAAATGGAAGTTGTGAAATAACACTATTTAATAATTCATCCATAACTATTTGTGCTATAGTGGGGCTAAGATTTGATCCCATTGGACATCCAAAAATTTGTAAATAAAATTTATTATTAAAGAAAAAATAACTTATCAAAAAGAAGTTCAACGATTTGTAAAAAAATAGTTTTTGAAAACTTACAACTTGGTTCAATTGAAGTCGAAAATTTACTGATGGTGTTAATAACTAAGTCTTTAGGGATATTTGTAAAGAGAGATACAACGTCTAAACTTTTTGGTAATTATATTATTATCGTTTTTAAGGATAGATTTTGTTAAAATTTCAGAAATGAATCTTGAAAGTTTTTCAGTAGCTGCATTGTTTGTAGCAATAATGGGACGGAGTGGATAATTGTGTTTATGTATTTTCGGGAGACCATAAAGTTTCGGGATTGTGCTGTTATAATTATTGAAAAATTTTGCCTCTAAATCACTAATCATTTTTTTATTTCTTAATTGTTTTATAAGATCTAATGTTTGTTTTTATAATTTTGCCGTTGGATCATTTTTTATTTTATTGTATCTATTATTATCCATTAATAAATCAGATATTTTTGTTTTAGATATAGCAACGGTGACATTGTCTTTATCAGCTTTAACTATTAACAAATCTTCATTTGCTATTAAAAAATTTTTGCACTGAATATAGTCGTATAAGAATTTTGACTTCCTTTTTGAATTTTGACGGCTAAAGTTTGTAATAATATTAGTGATGTAAACTCGATTTAGGTTTCTATCTTCTTCCTTCGTTTCTAAAATTAAATTTTCTAAATCCGCTTATAATTTTATGATTACATTTCTACCGATTGGAGGTTGTAAACTAAATTTTAAATTTAACGCAAGAATTATTTGTATGTTATTAGGTATTTCTACTGTGCTAATATTTTTAAACCAATTTGAAGTTTCAAAGATTTTAATTTTATTTAATTTTGAAAGCTTCTCAAATTTTTTAAGGTTGATGTTGGATTTTTAAAAATTTTGATTATATAAAATTCTTTGTCTGCGTTCATATTCGTTAAATATATAATTTGGAATAATATTAGCAACAGTATGTTTAACGTTATCTAGCTCTTTATAAACGATCTTATGGATTGATGGGTATATTCAATTTCTATATTTAAAACTTTTTTGAATAATCTATTCAAATATTTCAAATGTAATACCATATTCACTACACTAAAAAAGAGAGGCGTGGATGATTGCACACGTGTCAAAGATATTAACTAGAATTGTACAAAGACAGATGGAAAAATTTCGGTATGTAGACGAAACTGGGGAACACGGGAGGCAATTTTAGCACTGAGAGTAAGAATGGACAAAACAACAGAAAAAGAAGAAAGCGTATACATAGTGTTTGTATATCTGGAAAAAGCATTCGACAATGTAAAATAGAGTATCCCAGGTTGCTTAACCTTCTTTACATTCCATTTAATATCGGTGAAATAGAATATATATTTAGAAAACGATAGAAAGGGAACCGAGCTGTATCTAACAAGAAAGAGTAGCTGTTATGTTCGAAGACAACAAATATGAAAACAAGGAAAAAATTGTTGAAAGCGTATGTGTTAAGCACAGTAGATACGGCTTTGAAATAGGGACAGTAGAAGAAGCGGACAGGAAAAAGGTAGAAACCTTTTGGAATGTGGTGCTGTAGATGTATGACAATATAGCATGGACAGACAAAGTTAATAACAGAGTAAGTGAAGAAGAATATTCGTGGAAAACAAAAAAATAGGAGAAATAGAAGGACCGGACACGTTCTAATGTTTTGGGAAATAGTGCGGGGTATATTACAAGCAGAAATAAAAAAATGAAAGGTAGAGGTAGGCCTGGATTAGACTATTGCGCATAGATAGTGAAATATGTGGGATGTGGGAATTTCAAGGAAATGTATAGGTTGGCTCAAAGTAGGAAATAATAGAGGAACGCGCCTAACCAGTTCCCGCACTGAAGACCTAATGATGATGATACAAAGAACATTTAAACACCCTCGATGAAAAAAGCTGTCCTGGTCAGTCAGTCGTCGAATCTCATACCTTTCATATTGTTAGTGTTTAAAGCTACTCATAGTTATTTAATTAAGATAGTAATTTGTAATAATTCAATATAATTTAACTTGCACTTAAAGTGTATGAAGGGTATGTAGAACTTTTTAGATTAGCACAGAATGGAAAAGAAGTTAGAGCTGCATAAAACCTACCTTAAGTAAGGTCGAAAACAAAATGATGATGATAAAGTATATTTGGTTGTGAATAAAACAAGTCAATTAGTAATTGATGCAATAAAATTAATTTTGATAATTGTAATTCTTGATAGGGGTTTTTAAAAAGACACTTTCAGACCCAAAATCTATCTTGGGAAACAAACGGAACACAAACGAAACAGATATTAATTTGTAAAAATGTTGGTATACATTTCACCTACGTACGCTGACGGAAAATTTGAATTTTAAAGATGAAATAATTATCAACGATGCAATTTGCAATTGATTAAAATTTAAATGCGGCATACTAAAAAATACCGCAAGCAACACAAGTTGGAATTAATTAGATTTTAGCGTTATACTATATAATTAGCTTACAAATCACAATATTTGCTTCAAAGACGATTTGCAATAATAAGGACAAGGCTATCTCATGTTAGTTGTTGGAAAACAGATGTTTAATTACTGGTGGCATGCAGCCATAATGCAATTAACAAAATTCCTAGATTATATACCTTAAAGAATCTGTCAACTAGATCAAATTCTTCTGGTATAAAATTTTCAAATTCAATTTAAACACGGCTATCCTAAAGTTTAAACTAATGTCCTGTAGCAGCAAAATGCTTATTCGAGCTGAGGTTATTACTTACAAATATGTGTGAATACCCCACAAATTTTAAATTGTTTCTTCTCAACTAACACAAGTTTTCAAAATTTTTTCTTCAAATTTGTGGAGTTACAAATACATACAAAATACTTACCAAAGTATGTACACAATAGTCGTAACCATCATCGTTCATATACACCAAAAGCTTATACAAGCAGCAACAACAGCAACAATAATTAAATTTGCACGTTCACTATCACCTGGTTTTTATTTGTCCAACCAATTTATTAATAATTGACAAATACGTACCACTAGATTGAGAACAAAACCCATATATATTTTTTTGCTTAAGTTAAATACTTTGCATCTGGTTTGGAACTTTTCGGTGAGACAATCATTATGCAATTATTAATAAATAACCATAAGTTGATTTCGATTTCTATCAGATTTTTGTTATTGTGTAATACTGACGCACATTAATTTATAGCAACTGTTTTCTATCATTTATAAATTGCAATGTATTTTATTTAAAATTAATAATATATTTTGAATAAAGCACTCTCTGTGAAGACTAAGATCTTTTCCTCTTATTCGGAATTTGCAATCTGTACGTTAACGTTTAATGGAATTTTACCTTAACCTTATAAATATGTTATTGTTCATCAAGGTGACGAAAAAACAACTTCTCTTAATAATACCTTACTAATTAGGTTACTTATTACCATTCCTAATTACATTTTGCTTCGTAATGTTCAGTTAGATTAATCCGCGATACGAGGCGTCTCTTAAAAAAGTTTGCGTAATTTAAATTAGGCCCATGCGGTTGGTTACCCATTGGGCGCGTCTCCAGGTGCCTGATTGGAGAAATCACCGGATTTATGGCAAAGGGATTGGCTATCTACTATGGGAAGGATCGTGATAAGCTTATCTCTTTCAATGACCCAGTGCCTGAGTGGTATAAGACCCACAACATGGCGGAGAGCAAGAGACTGTGCTGGAGCCCTAGCCAAGTGAAAACGATCTCGCGGACCAAACCCCTCAGCCCAAGCTGTAGTTTCGTGGTTAATGGGCCTGCACTGAGGTAAACGAAACCGGCGGGACAATTTTGCAACACCGACACACCGCGCCTTCCCTGCTGTCGTGGTCATGTCTCACGGGCAAGAGGGTGTGAGGGTCTTGACTTAACCGCCCGGACCAAGAGGAGACAACCTCGTTAAAATCCTAAATCCTGTGGTGTAGGACCGAGCCCAAGGGATGCGTGGCTAGATACTTGACCAGTCACAATTGATCCAAAACTTGGGGAACAGGGCGGTACCCCGTTTTATTCACGCCTTCCATGCCTGCAGGGGGCACCTGGCATGGTGACGATTTACATCCCCTTACTCGTGGGAACAATTATGAATACAATTAGAACCATTAGTGAAACTGAACCCGAAGAGGTGGAACCAGCATTAGTGGAACCCTCAGGTAACCAAAACTTATCCATAGAGGCGGAGCAGACCCGGGATGCAAGTTTGCTTGTAAGACCGGTGTTTGATACACCAGACATGGAGAAAACAATAAAGAAGCTTGCAGTCACTGGGCTGCAAGCAAAGAGGCTTTCTGGTGCTCAGCGAGTTAAGGTTAGGGCTTTTGGAGCGGTGTTTTTAAAAACAATTCCAAACACATAACAATTTTTATTGATTCTTAAAACAGAAATTAACATGGAATTTTGAATAACTTGTAAAATAACTTTAATTCAAAAACATTTAATGAATTGTAATAAGGTGAGTAGCTTGAACAACGAAGTATGGAGTTCGAAGATTGACTGCCGGGGCTTGAGTTCCCGGGCTTTTTATAATAACCTGCCCCTCACACGGCTGTGGGAAGTTGCAGATCTCATGTCTGCTTTTCTCTTAATTGTACACTTTATTACATTGTAACAATCTTATTCTAAGTAATTGCGGTGTTAACCGCCTGTGACCTGCCACCTGCAGTATCACTGCCCTCTCGGATGCAAAGTTGCATGTCCGTTCTCATGAACTGTCGATAACCTCTCTGGGTTATCCTTGTATTACATTGTTGCAATGAACTTATACTTTATTTAACAATTTCTAATAATTCCTATTAGATTCAATATATTTAATATATATAGATAATTGGGGAATACATAACTTCTCCCACCGTAAGTTATTTTTAGTTTTTCTTTGTAGTCTTTCGCATATTGTTGATATACTTCCTTGTTGTAGTGTATGTCATAGGGATTTCGTAAATCTGAATGTCCTAAGGTTAATTCTAAGGGTGTAAAATTTGTTGATGAGTGAATTGTATTATTATAGGCGATTAGTGCGTATGACATTAAGTTGGTTATATGTTCCTTTTTATAATTTATTCTTAATAATCGGATTTGTTCTAACAGGGTTAAATGTAGTCCTTCAATTAGTCCGTTTGATTCAGGGTGGTTTTCCGTTATGATATGAATTTTTATTTTGTGAAGTTCTAAAGTGTTTTGTATTGTTTCATTTTTAAATTCGCTACCATTGCCTAGAGTTATTGATTCGGGTGTTCCATAAAATGTGAAATATTGTAAAAATCCTTGGGTCACGTCGATGCTATTTTTGGATGTGATTGGTATTGCTTGGCCTATTTTTGTGAATGCGTCTACAATTGCTAAATAGTTTTGCGCTTCTACTACTAGAGTATCGGCATGTAGTTTTTGAAATGGTTTGTCGGGTGTTTTGGTTAACATTAAGGGTATCTTTGGGGTTTTCTGTCGTATTTCGCTTTGTCACATAGTTCACATTGGTTAATGAAATCTGTGGTCAATTCTTTCATGTCTTTAAAATAATAACGTCTTACAAGTTGCTTTATTGTTTCGTTTATTCCACGATGGTTGGTTTTTCCTTCGTGTTGATTCCTAATTACATAGTTTGTTTCGTCAGGTTCGTCTAGTGTTATTAATTTTCTCGTACATCTGATGAGTTCAGGCCCAGAGTTATTGAATAATTTGACGTATAATTCTGAAAATCTTTGGTATAAATGTTCGGTGTTGAAATAGAAATAAAATCGTTTTTTCTCGGGGGTGTATTCTTTTAGAATTTTAATTATTTGTTCCACATTGTCATCTTTAGTTATTTGAATTTGGTATATTTTTTTGTTATCTACTTTTGTATATTTTACGGGATTGGGGTTATTTAAAACTTCAGTAATTATAAATTGGTTGAGTTTCATATCGATTGCTTCGTTTAAAATTTTAATCGCGTTTTTAGGTTCTTCGTTTTGTGTCGAATGTATCGTGTCGATCTCGTCTGGATCTTCTCTTATTTCTGCTTCGTCTACGTTTCCTACAATGGATTCCGTTTCTAATGCATTGAGTTGGATTCTACTTAAAGCGTCTGCGTTGTTGTTATAAATTCCCTTTTTATATATAATTTCGTAATCGTACTTTTTCGAGTCTGATTCGCCATCGTAGTAATTTTGAATTCGGTTCTTTCAGTTTGCATAGCCATACTAATGATCATTGATCGGTGTATATGTAAAATTTTCTTCCGTATAAGTAAGGTCTAAAATATTTTGTTGCCCAAATTATGGCTAATAATTCTTTTTCTATGGTGCTATATTTCTGTTCGGTTTCGTTTAGGGTTCTGGATGCGTAGCTGATGAGTTTATCGCTACCTATTTTTCCTTGGCTCAATACTGCGCCTAATGCTACATTCGATGCGTCTGTCGTCAGTATAAATGGTTTTGAAAAGTCTGGGTATTCTAATACAGGGTGATTCGTTAATATGTTTTTAATTTTGTCTACGGCTTTAATAAATTCCGGGGTGTGTTCAAATTTGTTTCCCTTTTTTAAACAATTTGTCAGAGGCTTGGTTATCTGACCGTAACCTTTAATGAATTTGCGGTAGTAACCACTAAGTCCTAGAAATCCTTTAACTTATTTGGTTGTCTTTGGTAGGGGATAATTTAGAACTGCATTTGTTTTGTCGGGATTTGGCATTACTTCTTGGGGTGTTATTACATGTCCTAAAAATGATACTTTCTTTTGTAAAAATTCGCTTTTGTCTAATTGTACTTTGAAATGTGCTTGTTTTAGTCTTTCAAATACTTCTCTCAATCTTTCTATGTGTTCTACCAATGATGTGGAATAAACTATGATGTCGTCTAGGTATACAAGGCATTTTTCATTGTGTATTCCTCGTAATATATTGTCCATGACTTTCTGGAAAGTAGCGGGTGCGTTCTTTAATCCAAATGGCATTCGTTTGTATTCGTAATGTCCTCTAGGTGTGCCGAAGGCTGTTTTTGATATATCTTTTTCTTCCATCTCTACCTGATGGTATCCTGATGCTAGGTCTAATGTTGAAAAATATTGGCATTTGCCTATTTTGTCTAGAATTTCGCTTATATTTGGTAGTGGATATTTGTCATCTACCGTTTTTTCATTCAACTTTCTATAGTCTATTACCATTCTGTACTTTCTCTTTCCGGTTGCGTCTAACTTCTTAGGTACTAATTAACACGGGGCTGCTCCATGGTGAGTTGGAGTGCTGGATTATGTCTTGTTCTAATAAGTCTGCTACTTGTCTGCCAGCTTTTTCTTGGCTTGCATGAGGTAGTCTATATGCTTTTGTAAAGATTGGTTTAATGTCTGTTAGCTCGATATTATGTTTTACTGTGTTGGTGAATGTTAGGGGTATTCCTTCGCAATGGAATATGTCGCAGTATTCAAAACATAAGTTTTTAATTGCTCTTTGCTCTTCTTGATTGATGTCGGTGTTAAAGCGGATGTTAGTTAAATTTTCTCTTAACATTTTGTCATGTTCTATTGGGTTGTAATCGTTTTCTAAATTTTCGTCTATTTCCATTTCGTTAAAATTTAATTCTTCTACGTTAATTGGGTCTGTCAATGATAATTCTACGGGATAGTCGTTGGAATTTAATATCGTTGTAGTGGCATAATTATCTTTTATTTGTACTAAAGCGGTTGGGGTTTCTACTCCTTGTTGAAATGTCATATGATTTATTATTCCTGCCTTTTTGTTGAATTTACTGGGATTTTTATTTTTCTTTCGTTCGGGGTTCTATTGTGTATTTTTGTTCGATTTGTGTATTTTGAAATTTAATGGGGATTTTTCCGTATTTCGCCCTTAATGAACGGTTTTTAATGTCAATGTTGGCTCCTAATTTTCTTAGAAGGTTCATTCCGATTAAGCCGTCATATTTGTCGTTAAATTTGAAAATACAAAATTTATGTTTCATTTTAACATTAAATGTTATCGGTAAGGGTATATTAGCTACGAATTGGTGTAGTGTTGTATGATGGGCTGTTTTAATTTTAAATGGTTCTCTTTCTACATAATCTAAAAAATGTTTTTTCACGGTTGTGGGGCTAATTAATGTCTTTGAAGATCCGGTATCGATTAATAGTTTAAATTCGGCGTGGGGTATTTCTATGTATGGTAGTACTAAGTGATTTATGTTATTTAAGTTTATTAAGTTTGGTCGGTTATGAATTGGTCCATTTGAAAATTTGAGCACGAGTTTTCTTCATCGTACTCCTCGTAAGTTTCGTATTGTTCGTCGCGTTCATAAGTTTCTGCATGGTTTGATTCATTGTTCGTACTTGTCTGAATGTAATTATTCTGGTCAGTGTCAAATTTTTCTAGTTCTTGGTGAAATAGTTCTTCCGATGTAAAATTGCGTTTCTGATGAGGGTTTGGTCGGATATGTGTTATTTTGGTATTTTGTCTGGTGTTACCACATGAGGTATCCATTGGTGTTGGTTTATAATAATTATTTAGGGTTGTTATGATTATTATTCATTGGTGTATTTCTACTGGGGTTCGCGTTAAATGCTGGTCTTTGTTGGTTTAAGTTTGGATTGAATCTTGCTTGGAATGCGGGTTTCGTGAAATTTGGGTTAAACGTTGGTTTTGGAAAATGTTTATATTGATTATTAAAATTTGTATTGTTGAAATTTGAAATTTGAATTAATTAATTAATTAATTAATTAATTCAGTGGTTTAAGTTACTGATATGTTTGCAAAGTGTTTTGCTGTAATTTATAAAGTTCAATGTTTTAAATAATCTTGTCTGTAATTGCTTGTTTGTAAGAATTACATTTAGCGTTGGTGTTATATGATGGAGTAATTTGCGTTATGTTCTTTTAGTTTAGCGGATTAACCGTGCGTTTTGTATCGCGCTAGTTAATTTTTCGTATTTCGGTTTTAATGGATGTGCGTCCGTTATTTTTGGTTTATCTTTTGGGTTTGTTCTAATAATTGTAATAAGAATCTCTTAAACATCAAATCTTTTTGCTTTTAAAAGAAAATCTCTTTAAGATTCAAGTCTCATAGATTAACAGTTTCTCAAAATAAAGTCTCGTTTGAAAATAATTTTTCTTTGTAAACTATTTTCAAAAAAAATATTGGCATAAAATAAAATTCATAAAATAATAATAAATGGTAATCAAATAATAAAATAATAAAACTAGCATATATCAATTATCGTTTGTGAGATCAATTGGTTTAAATGGAATGAACTTACATTAATTTCTTCATGTTTCTTTTGTGGGCTTGATCGATGCTGTATCTTGTCCACGTTGGTTTGTTGCTGGATTCGCTCGATTCTTGTACTTCCTCCAACTTGGTTTGGGTTCTGTCAAAATTGCGAATTGAAATTCTTGGTCACCAATCTTCCGATTTTTGATTTTTAGTGCCCTTTTGACATCCGTTACGACTGCGCCAGTTAAGGTTCGGGCCTTTGGAGCGGTGTTTTTAAA